>JBAMCF010000753.1:0-282784 GCA_037075285.1 Drosophila lutescens | reverse complement strand
AAAACGGAGGACAAATAACGAATGGTAAATGTAAAGTGGAAAATGGAAGATTTTATTATCACTTCAAGGCTGACAAAACATTTGGGCCAAATTTCAATGTATACAGATTTATTGCCGGATAAAAGCAGCAGAACATTCCGGAAAGTTGTCACTTGGCACTGACACACAGAAGGAGGCAAAGTTAGTTTTAATTAAATGTTACTTTCACAATGCAGCTGCAACTGCAACTGCAAACTGCGGTTGAGCAAAGAGCAAAAGTGAACATAGTTTCCTTTGGATCTCTGGGCATTCTCCATATTTCCTCATTTGTCTAATGGAATTACGTTAACGAGGAATGCGTGTGGGACCTATACACTCAGAAAAACTAGTATTGAAGTATGTATGTTTCCTAGAAAAAGTATACCAAAAATTGGCTACCAATAAAATAAAATAAATTTTAAATTTTTAAAATGTTTTTTATTTAGCATATTTACTTTAATTTAATTTACAATTGTTTAAAAATAGTTTTTTGTTATTTAAATATTATAAAAAAGGGGTTTAATTTAGTATATTTATTTTAATTAAATTTTAATCTTTTTAAAAATAGTTTCTTGTTTACTTAAAATTGGGAAAACAGTTTTATTTTATATGGTTTTATTTAGTATATTTATTGTATTAAAATTGTACATTCTTTCTTAATTATTTAAGGTTTAAGAAAAATGTGTTTAGTATAGTATATTTATTGTAGAATAATTATATATTTTCCCTGAGAGACACATAAAATTTCTAAAGAATAAAAACACATTTCCATTAATTCCAAAATTTTTAAATTCTTCCTCATATATTTTTTCTTAAGTGTCTCTTGTAAGCAATCCTGTTTGCCCACAAATTGCTGAAATCATCTGCTTCAGCTGGGCCCACTGGTCGTATGCGTAATATTGATTACCAAGCCCTGGCCTTGTTTTCTGACCATTTGGCCCTCCCATTACCGAATGGTAATGACATTTCTTTGTTGGTTCATTTGGAATCATACTTTTGACCTGCCCTGAACTTCGACTTGCATGTGGCATGCAATGCTTTTTGGTTGGTATTTTGGGAATTCAATTGCGTCGCTTAAATTCTGCTAAAATTAAATTCATTCTTTATTCAACAAACGCCTTTTGTATTTTATATTTGCAGGTAGCATTTTCGCCACGCAGCTTGCGTATTGAAGCATTGGAATTTCCCCAAAAAAAAGGAAATTTTAATGAAACGACGAGAGAGGAGGCGCAACGGGGGGCAGCAGTGAGTTGGGCAGTACTGCGGTGAATCAAAAGGGAGTCCTTTGCCAGGACATCGACCATCTGACCACCGGACCACCTGGCCAGCAGCTCATCATTGACACCATGGTCACGAACATGTCGCAGCCGCATTACTGCGGCACAGGCATCGATGATTTTCACACAAAGTGAGTGGAAACGAGGGCATGGAAATCCCCCGGGGAAGTCTGCATATTAATTACTTTTTTAAATGTAATTTGCATATGGGGCGCACATAATGAAATCATGTGTGTAATTGCCTACGGCCAAGGTGGCAAAAGGCTAACCAAGTGCATCTAATGCGGGAAGGCAGGGCTTAGAAAATACTGGGAAAGAAACCCATAGAATATTGGTATTGGTGTTGGGGAAGCAGATTAATTTTTCATGGAAGATTTATCAAAATAAAGACATAAATATTTTTTTCGCATAAGAAAAGCCATGGCCATCTCAGATAAATTGGGAAAAAACGTACTTTGTCTGAGGCCAGCTTTATTTATCTTTAATTTGTCGCTTCTATTTGAGTAAGCAATTTGCATGGATGACTTCATTCGAAGACTGCCACCGCTTTTTATACCAATTTCTTTAGTTTTCAAAGCACACATTTAAATGTCAAATAATTGTGAAAGAAACACAAAAGTAGAATTAGCGGAATAAAGTAAACTTTGGACTTTAATAATTAAACATAATCTTAAGACTTTAATAACCTAAATCATAAACAATACTTTAATGAATAATTATTTTGAATAGGGATTTTTAATTTTTTAAATTCCCATTTATTAAGTAGTATTTATTTAACTTTGGCATCACATTTAAGTATATTTTCAAGGAAACACAAAAAAAATATTTATGTTTACTCTTTAAAGTAAATCGTAAAACAGCAACAAATCTTTTAAAAATATTTTAAAGTTTGACTTTACCGTTAATTTTTTTAAATATATTTTAAAACAATACAAAACAAAAAATAAAGGAATTAAGTAAAGTTTTCATTAAAAAACACCCTCAAATTAATATTTATTTGAAGAATAAAATAATTAAATGCAACATAATGGTTTATTTTTTCCGCAGTGACTTAAGGCCTTGCTTTTTTCACCTTTCTCCCTCCACAGCTACAAATACTTCCACGGCTACTTCTCCCTGATTGTGTGCATCCTGGGAACGATTGCGAATACCTTGAATATCATTGTGCTCACCCGCCGCGAGATGCGCTCCCCCACGAATGCCATACTCACGGGTCTGGCGGTGGCCGATTTGGCCGTAATGCTGGAATACATCCCGTATACGGTGCACGACTATATCCTCAGTAGCCGAATGCCGCGGGAGGAGCAGCTGAGCTACAGTTGGGCCTGCTTCATCAAGTTCCATTCGGTGTTCCCGCAAGTTCTGCACACCATATCGATATGGCTGACTGTAACCCTGGCTGTTTGGCGCTACATAGCAGTTAGTTATCCCCAGAGGAATAGGATATGGTGTGGTATGCGAACTACCCTGATAACCATAGCCACTGCCTATGTGGTGTGTGTTTTGGTGGTATCCCCATGGCTCTACCTGGTCACAGCCATAGCCAAGTTCCTAGAAACCCTGGATGCGGATGGCAAGACCATCGCATCGGTTCCCTTGAGTCAGTACATCCTGGACTATAATCACGAGGAGGATATAACCATGCAGGTCATGTCCAGTACCACGCCAGATGTTTCCTGGGCGATACCGAGTAGTTCGGCGAATGGAACGGCTGTTAGCCTGCTTAGTTTGACTACAGTGATACCTCTTACTACTATAAGTTCGGGGATAACCACATCCTCTGTAGCAATTTTGGGTGAACGAAATGTCACCGTCTATAAGTTATATCACAGTGCTTTGGCCCTGCACGATCGTCAGTTCCGGAATGCCACCTTCCTTATATATAGTGTGCTGATCAAGCTGATACCCTGCTTTGCATTGACCATACTATCGGTCAGGTTAATTGGGGCTTTACTAGAAGCCAAGAGAAGAAGGAAAATCCTCGCCTGCCATGCGGCCAACGATATGCAGCCTATTGTGAATGGCAAAGTGGTGACCCCGACGCAACCCAAGAGCTGCAAGTTGCTGGAGAAGGAGAAGCAGACGGATCGCACTACGCGAATGCTCCTCGCAGTCCTTTTACTCTTCCTGGTCACCGAATTTCCGCAGGGCATCATGGGTCTGCTGAACGTTCTCCTCGGCGATGCCTTCTTCATCCAGTGCTACCTAAAGCTAAGTGAGTTTAAAGACTAGAATCTAAAACCCCTTTCCCCTATCTGTAAGCCGTAATTGCTTTATTGGCTATGATAATTGACTGAATTTATGGCTGCTTTTCTTGGTGGGCCGCCCGTTTGGCACAGCCATCAATCATACGCACCGTTGACTACCATAATTGCACCACAAATTTGAGGCTTCAATGTTCGCCTGGCCCTGACATGTTCTAGAAGTATACATTTTGTTTATCCGGTACACTTAAAAAAAGTTTAATATTAATTTTTAAATTAGGAGAAATAAAAATTATAAAACATTTTGTCGAATTTTTGAATATTTACTGATTAAAATATAAAATACTTTAAATAAATATTTTTGGCATCTAATACTCATTTAGAAAATTTTTGTACTACATTTTTGGAAACCTTAAAACATTTTGTATTTTATAAAAAACATTTCCAAATATTTATTAAGAACTTTTCAAATATTTACTGATTAAAAATATAAGATATTCTTTATAAATTTTTTCGTGTATATAATATTATTTTTGAAAATATTTTTTTCTTCATTATTTGTATCCCCAAAGTATTTTGTTTATGTATCTACATTTTTCTTGCGTGTAAAAGCCTATAAAAACTAACTAGCCTTGAACTTCGCCTGACCCGTAGTAAAAACCCATCCCACAGATGGCGTGTTGGTGTTGTCCCTGCATTTATGGCATTTCGACTTTCCCTCTTCCAGGTGACCTCATGGACATCTTGGCGCTTATTAATTCGAGCATCAACTTCATATTGTACTGCTCGATGAGCCGCCAGTTCCGGAGCACGTTCGCCCTGCTCTTCCGGCCGCGATGGCTGGACAAATGGCTGCCGCTGTCGCAGCACGACGTCGACGGGCGGCGGGGGATGGGCGGAAGCGGCGGCCTTGGCGGCTACGGACGCCAGCGACTGCTGCACACGGATGCCGTTAGCAAGAGCATGGCCATCGATCTCGGGCTGACGACCCAAGTGACAAATGTGTAGCAGGAAAGCAGCGGCCGGGCGGTGATGTCAACCGCAGCCGGCGGAGGAGGAGGAGCTGCATCGGTGGTACTGCCACTGGAACCGGCAGCTTCTGAGGTTGATGGATGTCCCGATGCTGCTGCATCCACCAACGACATCAGTCTGGTCGAGAAGCTGGGCCAAAAGGGGTCCAGGTCCACCCTAACCATCAAGCACACCAACCATCGGAGGCGTCGCAGTGGGAGTGGCACCAAGTGCATCTGGCCCACCACGGATTGGTTGAGAAAGCTGCGGAACCAAAAGCCCAGGGATAGTAAATCCCCCGAGGCTGATCATCAGGATATAGAGCTATCGAAGCGAAGAAGTAGTGTGCTCTTAATGGTATTACTAAGCAGCTCGGATGAGGTGAAAGCCAAGGCGGTTTTGGTCAGTGAGCAAAGTCCGCCGAGTCCACCAGATGAGGATGTGGAGGATGCCATCGATGCCCTCTGGCTGTGAGATGGCCTCACAAAAAGCTAGAGTTTTTATATACCCTGTAAATTATCCTACTACCCACTAATATTTAACTACCAAAAATGTACAGACCAATTAATGCTACAAAATTTGGTACAGTGCTGTTTCCAAATATTTTCCCGCCAGCTTAGTCTTTGTGAATTGAGAGCCCCTTTTCCTGAGGCTTCGCTCTGCTGGAAAATTAAAGGGTATTCCTTATATATAAGGAATCTACCCTGGAAGCAGCCTGCCACATTTTGTGACCACACTTGATAAGTGATATACTTGACTAAGTTTCGCCCCATAAATAGTTGTGTAAGTGCTAAGCGCATCTTCAGATACCAAAAACGAATTAGCTATAGTCTAACTATTATTTAAGAGATATTTATAAAGCATTTCGGATGGTAAGAGATTGAATTTCTTTTTCTATGGAAATAAATGGTTTATTCGATGGTAACAGAGTTTTTATTTTTTTTAATTAACTAATTAAAATAGGTAAGTGTTTTGAAAAGGGTTTGCTGGCAATAAAGGTAAATGAGATTTTCGAGGAATTTGTTTGGCCATTAATACCAAGAAGTATTTTGTGGGAACTCTATAAGGAACGAATATTTTTTGGGATTTCATTGAATATTTAATTTGCAATTATTTATATGAAGGTCCTTTTTTATGACTCATAAATTATGGTTTAAGAATTATTATTTATTTTAATAAACTAATTAAAGTAAGTAGTCTGAAAAAGGTTTGTCAGACATTAACAAATAGTTAGATTTTTGTGGAGTTTTTTATTTTTTATTTATAAATGCCAAGAAATTTATGGTGAGAGCTCCAAAACATCTAAATATTTTTGTTGATTTAATTGGAATTTTTATTTGAATTCCTTTCCTTACTAAAAACGTATTTTTCGAGGAGTTAATTTAAGCAATTTATTTTTCTATTTTCTATTTTTTTAATGCTATTAGAATTTCATGAGTTTTATTAAATTAATTAATAGATCATTTTCGTTTTAACAGTCAATAAATTGCCAGAAAAATATGACAATTGTTTTCGATTTCATTAAAACTTTCATGGGAATTAATTTATATTAAAGACCCTTTCAAGAAGCCTTTAAGTGTGCAATCGGTTGCATTTGGCTGCCTTGAATCGCCGTTTAATTTCGTCGTTGAATTTAATTTTGGGGACATTTACTGCTGGCGAAAACCCAGTGATTGGCACTTAAACATCAAGCACTCGATTTCCCTTGGTCCTTGGTCCTTCTGCCGACTGACTGACAACCCAGCTGGCATAAGCTGACGAATAAAATAAACGCACCAAATGACAGTAAAAAGTGACTAAAAGGGAATGGCAATGTTGAGAGCGTCAAGGGCGTTGATTAATTGTAATTTTAATCAAAAGGCGAGGCGAATTTGTCAACAGCGTTTGAGTTCGAGTGACGTTGGAAAACACGCAAAGCAACAAATAAAAGGACTGAGAACCGAGGAGGAGAACTGATGACCCAATTCGTAGCCTGCTAATGGCCAGAAGTTTCAGAGAACAAAGATCGAGCTATGGTGATATGATATATCACATGGATTTCGAAGGGAAGGGGCCTAAGAAACGCCGGAAGTACGCGAAATCGATTGTCGCAGGGCGAAAATTCAAAATTACAAAATGCTAAGTGTTCATCATTCATGCAACTGTCCCGAGGGTCCTGCCATAAATTTTGATAAAGGACCCACCGAATCCTGGGTGGGCGCGACTCAGTTGCGCATTAAGTACCCAGCCAACCATTGCCTTGCATAATTTCTTTATATTAATTGTACTCGAAAATGGGGCCCCAAAAATTGCATTAATTTAAGACCTCCCATAAATGCGCAATTTCGTAATTGTCGCTGATTTGATTTAATCTTTTTTTGCTGTTCAATCAAAGTTACAAAAAAATACAAAAAATCGACATATAATTGAACTCACAATGGTGATTGTATAAATTTATGAACTCAATTATGTAAATGATAAAAAACGTTGACGATTGTGAAATTGCTTACTTAATATGTGTGCAGTCAGATTGAGTTATAAAAAATATATTTCATATTCCATTAGTTAATTTATGAGACAATGTTTCCAAAGAAATCAAAGAATTTTCCGGTTTTTGATTTCACACAGGTGCAAAGTCATTAAATTCAACTAGATTAAGGGCTTCAATTTACAAGGCTTCTGCATTCAATTTACAGGTTTATGGAATTTTGCAAGACTTAGCCTTGTAATAATATTTTGTCTGCCCAAAATGCAATTACAACCCAATTTATGGTTGCAATTCAATAAACCAAAGCTTTGGTATTTGCCTTAAATTACATTTTGGGGGCCATCTGTAAATCCCAAATTGTATTTACAATTTGCAGACACAAGCCGATGAAATGAAATAAAAACACTAGCTGTGAATCAATAGAGATAGATGGAGAGTCCATCTTTTACGTGGTTTGGCCAGCTAAATGCCATTGAGAATGTATGAATGGGTATTTGATATGGTCGTCCACCCATACAAACACTAACTATTCGGCCAATTCACTCTTTATTTGTAAAGGGCACTGACGAAAAAATGATGATTACGTTAAATTTAAGGGTCAAGGGCTTTTATTATACAAATTCTATAAATAGAATGTACAACTGGAAAGTAAAAAGTTATTTAAATATTTTTTAAAAATCGTTTTACAATTAATTCCATCAACTTACCTTTTTCAAAAATATTTCATAATTGAAATAATTTTTTTATATATTTTTAACTTAAACTTACATTTTTAAAATATATTTAAATATTTATTTGAAAAAATAAATTGAAATTTTGTAAAATTTTTTTTAAAGTTTCTGTAAAATATTCAACACATATATTTTTTTCTCTGTACAAAAAATGCAAGCAAACTCAATTTGCAGCTCTTTTTAGAATGCCAAAAGAACGGAAGTTGGGCGACGGGTAGGAAGTGTGGAGAGGATGGAATAAGCGATATAAACGAAAATGTAATGAAAGGGTTTGGGTTTCGGAGAACGAGTAGCCAAGGGTCAAAGGACAAACATGGAGAATAAAACTAGCCCCTTGAATCCCTTAACTCCCTCTTTTCATCGCACATTGACCGATGGAAAGTTTGCGGTATGGCAACAGCACAACTTTTCCATGAATTTAGGTCATTTTGGGGTCACTTTGCTGTTGTTAACTTGTTGAATACTTTAACATACGAAATAAACAAGTTTTGTGGCATTTGAATTTATATTATAACCAAACAACTAAACTAAACTAAACTATTTACAATTCCATGAATTTCTAAGAATATGTAAAGGAATAAATTCATTTTATTTTGGCCTTTTAAATTCTGAAAATGAATAGCAGTAAAATTAATCAACCATTTTTCAAACTTTTCCACTAAATTCCGCAGCACAACTTTTTCAATAAATGTGCAATTCTCGGTTAACCATAAAACTACAGAAAAGCTAATTATGAAACTACTAGTGGGCCCTCTGGTCGAAAAATCAAATTAAAAATCCCTCCCACAAAATATGTAAATATTCCACACCAATTTAGCGCTAAATCAGCATCAGAAGCTTTAATTATAAAATCATCGACTACCCCAGGCGAATATCAAATGCAATTGCTACAAATTTCGTTGAATTAAGCGCACATCCAAGGCCACTAAAATTCGAGGGCCCAAAAGTCCTTGGCTGTGAAAATTGTCGGCTATTTAACAATGCTCAAAATGTGTGCGCCAGTTGGCGGCAGAAAGCAGAAAGGCCAGTAAAAAATTAGCATAATAGCCGCGAGGTTTTGGGGCAAGGAAAATTAAAAATGAACAGTATGGACTTTTCCTAGGGGCCCCTCACTCTAATTACCGGCTAATTTATGCTCTCGCAATGTGTGAACGTGTTGGCCAAACAATTGCATGTCAGAATTTTGATGGATTCGAGACGGAAAATCACTGAACGAATGTTGTGAAAACCCTGAACAAATTTTATTGAAATTTTCTAAGTGTTTTGCAAGCACATTAAATATTTTGTCCATGCGATTTAATAAACAAGTCGACGAAAAAATACAAAAGGTATAAAAAGTAATAATATTTTCTACCAAAAATATGAAAAAGCTATGCAAACTCAAAATAAATTAGATAATTCATTTTGATGGATTCCATTCGAAAAATCTCGAAATCAGAAAATTTATAAGCCAGCCCAGGGAATTAAGAAATCAATTTAATATAAAATCAAAGGGTTGTCCTCAGTGATGATTCATCACAATAAATATATAAAACATTTTTAATAAAATCCAAGTATATAATATTTCTAGCAACAATTTCCTGTAATTTACGCCCCTTGAAAGGAATTCATATTATGTAAAAACTTGACACGCTTCCGCGAAATTTGTGTGCCAAGCTTCTGCCATTTATTCGTGCTGCAGAGCCATTTCTATTACTTATACGCAGTGTTGCCGCGGGGATATTTATGCCAAGTCGTTAGCTGAAACCCATTGACAGCTGCGGCTCCTTGACGCCCTCGCAACATGTGCTTATTGTTTACAAGCTCGGTTTTTGTCAAATGGGGAAATATTTCCGAAAACCCACGCGATAGGGGAAATTGTTAAAACTCAAAAGCATTCCTAGCACTTGACTATGATTGATTGATTGAGATGAAAAGCCAAATACTAAAAGGAAACAATTTTCCACACTAAATGATTAATCAAAATCTTGGGGATTTTTTAAGAGGAAAGGGTTTATTTGAATTGCTCACGTAAAATGTATCTAATGCGCAAAAAAAGGAAGCCCAAATCGCAATAGATTTTTTCCGTAGTTCGTGTGCCGCGTAAAGCAAACAAACTCAAGTCATTTGTCAACAAAAGTTGATAAATGTTTTAATTATGGCCCACGCCTCACAGTTGGGGCCCAAAAACGGAATATTCAATTGCGCAAGTTTTTCGTTGTCAAGGTGAACGGATGAGGTATAGCCAGGAATTTAATTAAAAAGCCTACTTAAGAGATTATAAATTTAAAAAATAGAATATCAATCCACTCCACGCTTTGAAGTGGTTCATTAGTTAAATGAATCAGTTGTTATCACCCGATCTGGTATCTTTTTTCCCCGCTTTTTGTGTCTAAATGTCCAAACTGCCACGTGGAACATTTCTAAATTATTCAGCGAAAGTCGGATAAGCCGGCAGCTACAGACAGACTACACAGTACTGATTTATGCTGATGTTTTCGTATGGTTAGACATTTGCATTTGGCCTATGGAAATGGAAAATGGCAAAATACTCGTATTTATTTGCCAAATCAGAGCCAGCGGACCCAGACGAGTGCACGTGCCATTGGTAATTGATTGATTGTAAGCAAACACAAGGCAACAGCTGACAAGATAAGCAAACAGAAGTCAGCTCACATAATCTCACAATCCCAGAATTGTAACATTTTCAAATTTATTTCGCCCATTTTTTCATAGCAATTTAGGATGGAAGTCTATGAGCTGTAAGGGTTTACGATTTTCTTTAAGCCTTGTAAAACTAGTTTAAGAAAAAATATGACCCTTAATAAATTCCTTACTATTTTCTAAATAATTTGCAAGCTAATCATAAAGGATATTGAAATGCATACCATTTTTAAATATTTTTAAAGTATTTTAATAAATTAATCAATTTTAAATAATTTTATGGCTTTTACAAATGCGCCACAAAAATAAAGATTAAGTAAAATATTATAATAATAATTTCTTAAAAACTTTTAAAACTTGTAGATTGTTTTACAATTTTTTAAATATTTTACATTTATTTGAACCAAATAAAAAGAATTTTTTCTTGAAAGTCCTCTTAGGCTTTAAAGAGCTATTGACCCCAAAACAAAAGAAGGACAACTTTTGTTCATAGTTTTCGCCCCCAAGATTGATCCGCTTACGGTTCACGGAGTAAAGCCAACTTAATTGCTTTTCAATAACAAAACAAAGGACTTTGCTGTCGATCCGGTGAAAACACGCAATGTCGAGCCAAAGCGTCGTAAAAAATGCAAACAACTGGTGCGGGCCCAAATCTCATTAAACACACAACCGGCAAACGGAAGCAAGGATAACACAGTAGAAGTACACTGCAACAAATGGATTGTTGCGTGTTATTTGTCATTTCGGATTGCGAACGGATGCCACTGGCCCAGTTAAGGAGGCGGCAAAGGGGGCGTGACCACCGACCGTTCGACAACAATTGTTCCGGAGTATGCGAAAATGGCAAAAACTTTCCTTGTTTATGGTTGAATAAATTTTTGGGGTTTTTTCTTTGTTGTTGTTCTTGTTGTCCCACCAATTGGCTGTAGGTGTCTACAGGTAAGAAAAGCGATAAAGGAAAGTGGGGGAAAAACTTGGGAGGGAAACTTGGAAAGTACCTGTCAGCCGGGGGACTTGAAGCATTTTTTAAGGTATGTTGGAATATTGGGCAATGAAATATTATATTTTTATTGAAATAATTTAAACTATTAAAGTTTACAAAAATATGATATAAAATAGAAAAAACAAGAGAGAACGCTATAGTCGGGTGCCCCGACAATCAGATACCCGTTACTCAGGTAAAGGGAGTGCGAGGGAGATGGAGAAACTTTGAACACGCACAACTTTTTAACGAATGGTCCGATTTGAAAAATTTCTTCTACATTTCGATAGGTATTGATAAACACAATAAAACTGCATTTTTACTTTTCCGAAATATTGAAATTTTTAAAATCGTATATAAGCGATTGTGGGCGTTAGAGGGGGCGTGGCACCCTTTTGAAACAAACTTGCGCTGCGTAGGAACTCCAAGAATCTTCATGCCAAATACCAATCGTCTAGCTTTTATAGTTTCCGAGATCTCAGCGTTCATACAGACAGACGGACAGACGGACAGACGGACAGACGGACAGACAGACAGACAGACGGACAGACGGACAGACGGACATGGCTAGATCGACTCGGCTAGTGATCCTGATCAAGAATATATATACTTTATAGGGTCGGAAACGTTTCCTTCTAGCTGTTACATACTTTTGCACGAATACAATATACCCTTTTACTCTACGAGTAACGGGTATAAATACATTTATTCAATAAGTTTTAAATACCTTAAATATAAAAAACAACCACTTTCCAAGCTATTAAATCTTCTCCTCACAATTTTCCAAAAGCAAAAATACATTATTTAATTAAATATTTATATTTTTCTTAAGTCTTAAAATCGTTAAATATAAAAAATAATATTAAAGAATATTTTAAAACTAATATTTAATTTTCCAGGCTATCAAGTCTTCTCTTTACAATTTCCCCATGTGTTTCCTCTTTTGTTTTGCAATTTGCCAAACTCATTAAAAAATCGTTGCACTGAATGTTGTCACTCATACGTCCCGTGTGCTCTGAAAATATTTCCACAGCCGTACGGGTGTGTATCTGTGTGTCGTTCTTAAAGGTATGTATGTGTGTGTATCTGTGAGTGGGTGCACCGTTAACTGAGTTGTTGCTCCATTTTGTACGACATTTTTGCGGTGACGACGGTGGCGGCGTTGCAATTGTTTGTCTCCTTGAACCAGTTTGCCGAGCAGAACAACAGAAAATAAAGGCTGAAGACCACCGTCGACCCAGATGTGTCAAACAGTTTTTGATGCTCCTCCACACAGCACATAGCACACACAGCACGCAATTTAAAGTCATGTGGGAAAGCCTCGAAAGGAAAAGCCCCCGAAATCTCGCCAAAAAGTTTATTCAGCTGGTTAAGGAAAAGGCGCGAATAACTTGTCCACGTGCCGCCCTCTGGAAAACATCGACGCCAAAATAACAGATACTTTGCCTGCCAAATAAATTTACATCTTTAAACTATTTTGTATAATTTAGGCAATGAACATTTTGTGTCCGCTCCCGCAAATGTTTGAATTTCGAGTGGCAAACGGTTCGAGAAACACTTTTACTAAACGGACAAGTCTCCCCTGCCAAAGTCACCACCTCTTGGAACCCCCAATTTATACACTGAAACATTAAGTTAAAATGTTTTAACTGAATAATTATAATGTTGTATTTTTTTGGAAATAAGGTGTGGAAGATATAAGTTGTGTGTCAATAACCTGCAGCTTATTTTTATATAAAACTAAAATTGTAATTTTTTTAGTGTAAATAAAAATTTATTAAATAAATTGAAGAGTAAAACATATGCTAAATTAAAAGGTAAATATTAAAAATTGTTAAAAAATTGATTTTATTTATTTTTAATAATTTTTTCTGATTACTTAGGCTAAGAATATAAAAATTTTAAATATTTTTCTTGATAATACAAATTTTATTTTACCCTTGAGAGTAAAGAAATATTTATTAAATAGATAGAAGTATAAAATATTATTATTTAAGATTTAATTTTAACTGATTTAATTTTAACAGATTTAATTTATTTTAAATATTTTTCTCTCTGTACTCTTTCCAAGTATTTACATGCAAATGAAGACGACAGTAGGCCAAAAGTAAGCAGCTGGCAACGAGATCCTCTGCTGGCTCTGCTGTCGTCGACTGACATTTTAATAGAATTAACTGTTCGGTGAACGAGAGCCGGAGAAGCGCCTTATTGTTTTAGATGACTGTCATTAGATTTGATGGCTCAACTGAATGTTGTACGAAAACCGGAGCCTGACATGTCCAGGATTTTGAGGCTTAAAGGCTTGCTGGCCAACCAGGAGATACAGCTTCAAAAAACAAGGAAAAAAGGTGCCACAATGTGGTCAGCTGCCATATTTCAACGGTAAAATTCAGCAAACTGACATTCTATTTATGCCGGGCATTTAATTTTATTTATGTGACGACAGTTGCCCCCAACTGCACCTGGACATTTCGGGGGCGTGGCTTTCGCAGGGTTTGCCAGGAATGCCGAACAAAGGGAAGGATATCTGTTATGACATCACAGCGCAGTTGACACGCTGACAGCTAACACATTAGAGTGCGCAAACTTTTTGAACGCAGTGTAATGGACTGCTGACAGCCGGGATAGTGAAATGCCCTTTTAAAATATGGCTTTAAAGGTATATCTCCCTTTCCTAATTTGTCTACAATTTTTACAAGCCATATATCTTTAATCAAAAATATTTGTTAAGCAAATATTCGCAATATGCCACAGCAAATAAATTATTCCCAGATCTCAGCAAAGCAATTCAAATCGAGCACATGTTTATATTATGCGCATACTGAGAATTACATGCATTGCTTAATCGGAATTAGGGGGAAAAACAAGCAATTGAGAAAAATAGAAATACCTTTTCGAATTTTAATTACTCTAGCAAAAAAAGAATACTATCTAAATATTTTCTAATTAATTAATTAATTTAAGTAATAATTTTTATGAAATGATTAATGCCGAACGCAAATTTTTATAATTGTGCTATAAAATTCCTCTAACTTAAATTTTTGAATTTCTAAAAATTAGATTGAATTTATTGAATAAAATATTTTTTCCATCACCTACAAATTCATTATTTATTCGATTTTATGTTTTTCCATCGGTTTGACGCAAAAACATATTTATAGATATATTTTTTTGTTTTGTAATCTGTGCGTTTTACTTTAAAATACTCTCCACTTTCTCACCAAAATCCAAAAGCCTCAATATTTAATAATATTAATATAGAATCGCGCAATGTTGCATAAACAGCTCATAACCGCAGCCCCGACACCAAAAAACACTTGGGAAATATGCGGGGCTCTCGTGTCGTAAGCAGGCAAAATGCCTTGCCGCAAGCCACCGACCCACGGGAAACCGCCACCCACAATTTATATCCATATCCTCATCCTCACCCACCATTGAAGTCATATGAGCTACAAAATGCGAGTGTTTATATGCGCCTCGTGCTTTGGTTTTCCCCTCCAATATTCCTCATTGAATGTTGCGGCAAAATCTCCCTATACCCTACCAAAAAAAAGGGAAACGTAAAATACGAGTGCGTAAATATTATTTTAAAATTGATAGCAATTGAATGAGCAATAACGTAATAGGGAGTAAATGCTGATAAGGAGGGGGTTTGTTTAAGCTCATTGATAAATTCTTTGTTTTTCCATTGAACGGCGAAAGACAATAAGAAAAGGGAAAGTTCTAAAAATATTCTTAAAGAACCAGCAAAAATAAAAATAAAGGGTTATCTGAAGCTTATTTTCAAACATAACAAAAATTATATTTTATTTTTCATAATTATCAGAGTAAATAAATCGTAAGTTTCAAAAATATGAAAATATAAAATATATGCGATAATAAAAGATTCGATTTTATTTAATGGATAAATGCTTTGTTTTTTAATCGAATAGGGAAAGGTTTAAACTATTTTTAAGGTAATTTTATTTTGCCAATTAAAATAATGTAAATACCTCTAAGATATTTCATATAAATATTATAATTATCTTATGCGAATGGTCTGTAAAACAACTCTTTTTTGTGAACTGTCATAAAGAGTTCAGGAATCTAATTGTCAGATGACAAAGCTAAAACCGGATATCTGAGATGACTTTTCTTTCATTTTCTTTGTGCCCAATCGCGTACTTGATGGCCCTGAAATTGATGCGAATTAGTTCGTTTGGCCCTTGAAAATGCGAATTTATATATTATTTCTTTCTTGGTTTTTCTTTTTGCTTGCCCTTGACACTTGTGCCTCAGTTTAAATGGTCCGTTGCTTTTGTGACAAATGGTGCGAAAGTTTCCTTTTGGCTTTTTCTCATTTTCATTTGACTCGCGGATTTAATTAAAATAAAAACTCAATCCGTCTGAGGAGCCTGGACAGTTGTCAGGTTATTAGTTGCTATGCGAAACGGGGTCTTAAGTAGAAACACATTTTTTGGGCTTAATTATCATGGCGAAATCATTGAACCCGCGGACTAACGAACTTTTGGACACCATTTCGAGACTTAAGCCCCAGGCACTGATTACACCAATTGATTGGGCAATTAGCTGAAATCAAATTGGACCATGAATCATACGAGGTAATCCATTCCACCTGCTGAATCTTTAAGCTGCTTAAATCTTAAGTAGGTTTCTGTTTCGCCTGCTTAAGTGCAGATTAATCAGAGTTAATGGCCTTTACTCGAGCAAATATTTAATACGAAAGACAAACAACAGCAGTTAATAGGAAACAATGTGAAAGCTCGGGGAAACTCGGGAAATTTCCCTGGCCGAACAGGCGAAATTGCGTAATGAATGCGAGCACACAAAAGGCAACTTTTATTCATACCGCATTAATATTCATGCCTGCAAATATACCATATACCATATATTATATAGAGAGGAATGAGTACATACCCATCCATATTCAACCATCGTATTCAAGCAGAAAATTACAATTTTTATCTGGTAAGTTTTCTCTTTATTGTTTTCTTCAAAAGTTTCTGGGTATGTAAGTAAAAGTAATTAGAGGTAGAGATGTGCATCTATAGTAAAATTAAATAAATTGAAATAATATCAAGACTAAAACTATAGTTTTAAATATATTTAATAGTAATTATTTTAAGAAGCATTATCGATTTCTCTGGTCATATTTTCTTTGCATTTTCTTTACTGGCTCGTTCGCTTCATTAAACATTTCTCTTCACTGACCTTTCCACATTGCAAGCAGGGAACTTAATCGAAAATTAATTTAAATTAATTGAGCCTCTTGGAACATACGGAACAAAAATATTTGCAAGTCCCCCACCTCATTTCGCCACGCCATAATCCGCTCAACTACGCGGCTTATGTAAATTTGGGGCCTTTTTCACCCATATTCCCTGCCATAAAAATAAGTTACTCAACTTTAATTACAGAGTTCGCCGGCTACAAATTGATTCGAAAGTTGCACTCGCAACCTTCGCGAGGCTAACAATTCAAAAAGGATTAACGCGAGATGTTTGCATTTTAAATTGCCGGCCATTGCATAGCAATCACGAAGTTCCCAGTTCCATCTGCGTTTCTTCATAATTCCCACGGCGAAAAAAAGAAAGGTGGGATACCGAAAAAACTTTTTTATTTTCCGAGGCAGGGGTATAACATACATATAAGCCCTGGGCACGCCATACCATCGCAGAGATCTACGGCGAAAGTTCCGAATGCCCGGAAGTTCCTCGTGTGCGGGTGAGTGGAAATTTCTAAAATAATGCACGGACACACGCACACACTCATCAGCCCGGATTGCATAGTGGAAATAGTTGCGAAATGGTCGCCGCACCACCAAGCCCCCGAACCCCCAAACCACCCACAGCCCACAGTCACAGACAGACATATGCCAAGGGGGCGGACCACAAATGTAAGGGCACTGCCACAAAAAGTATGGTACCTAATGGAGAATTATTAGAGAATAAAAATGTAAATTATAGAAAATAAATATTATAAAAACACAACTTTTAAATAAATGTTTTTTTCAGGAATAAAGAAGTAACTTAAAGAATATAAATATTATAAAACAGTCGAGTAACTTAAAGAATATAACTATATATTATGGGTTTGATTTCAAAAAAACACTACAAATATGATTGCCAAATCATCAGAAGGACTTGTTTTAGGAAAGGCCTATTACCAATACAAATATTGAAATTTATATATTTGAGAAATCGAGTTTTCATACATTTTTTTATTTTTTTTTTTATTCAGAATTTAAATAAATAAAATGTTGTGCCCAAAAACTTCGATTTCGATTCGATTAATTTAAAAAAAGTGCCTACGTTAGATTTTCGGGAAAAACATTTACAATACATTTTGAGCTTTACAAATATTGTTTCGCGTGTCCTTTTTTTTATAAGTCTGTGCTCAATCAGGCGCAAATTTGCCACTGATAGAGATGACCTTTCATAAGATTTAATAGCGTATTAATAAGTTCTTAAAATATTTTTGCCAGTGCACACACATTCATGCATGGGCGCCTCTGGGCGGAAATGAAAGTTTTCGCTCCTGCGGTCAGGTACGACAAATGCGGCGGAGAAAAGGTCAGCGGGCCGAAAACTTCTGGGCCAACAAATCGACGCAATCGGAAACCGAATGTGTCGCAATCGAATCTGAATGGAGCTGCGTGACCCTGGGGCTACGCACTACGTTAAAGTCCTGAAAAAGGGTGTAAAAAAGGAATATGATTATGATGAATTAAGGTAGATATATATGCCGATTTTCAGGCAAAATTCTTAAAGCTCACTTGTTGAAGCATCGGCAATTTTACGCTGGCCCCAAAGTATGCAAGGCAATTTGCATTTTAGTTGATGGCCTTGTTATACACAAGTACTTCGGGGATATGGCCCTAAAAAGAAGATACTCCCTCGGCTGAAACCTGTAAACAAAACGATTATAAAAAGCCAGGACTTTAAAGACGACAGACAAACAAAACGATTTTCAGGACGCACATTATACAAAATTCATTGGATTTTCGCTGGGATCGAATTAAATCTTAATGAGCTTGTAACAACGTAAGCAATCAAAATATTTACATGAGCTCACATTTTTCAATCATCTCAACGAAAAGGTGCTGCGAAATAACCTTGTCAGCAAAAGTGCCCCTCTTTTCCGTTAATGGATTTCCTGGTTCCTCACTTAACCATTTTGTGGGCCTTTCAAGGTCTTATATCCTATCTGTCCTAAAGGAAACTACTACGCAAAAGGCTAAACTTTATTGTTTATTATGTGCGTTTTATGGCAGGCTTTGTTTGTTTTTCGTTTAACATTGCGCATTTGGAAGTTTATTAATCATAACTTTCACTACGACGATTTTATGGCCATAAATTCATGAAATTTGGAATTCGGCTGAAACGAAAACAATACAACTTTTGGTGATGTGAAGGGTGAAGTAGAAGTTTCTACAATTTCACAAAGTGCTCAAGGCTGACAGAAAAAGGTTTCTAGTGCGTATTAATGGCTTAACCTCAACTTTAAAAAATATTACAAATACTTGGAAACTAATTCAAATTTTTAAGGTCTTTTATGTGGGCTAAAATATTTCTTAATGACTAAAAAAGAGAGACAGGTTTTTGTAAGAATTTGGTTTACCTTTCTGTAACTAGACTCCCACGTAATTGCCACGTAAACATTTTATAAACACGTCTGTTACTTGAGGCTAAGATTTTAATTCTTTCGTTCAATTATCTGGATCATCAAGCAATTTAAGTGGGGATTCCCCGCTATTAATTTGATATGCTCTTCATTTGTCAGTTTTTGGATACCTCGCTTACACACTTTTTTGCCATTAAAATCCCATTAAGTTTGAACCTCAGACAACCGAATGGCCGCTCAGAGGTCACAAAACACTTTGCAACAAATATTTACGTTCTTAAAAAAGTAATTATAAAATTTATATATTTCTTAACCTGAATAAACAAATTATTGCCTATAATTGAAAAAATATTTAAAATTGCTTAAATATAATAAATAAATTTGAACAAATTAAAAAAAATAAAGAAGAATTATTTAAGAATAAATTTATTTTTTTTAATACCTTGTTGGTAAGTCTTTTCGCAACCAGTTGAGCGTAAATTGTTTAACATTACGCATACGTGACGTGTGACGACTGGAGGGGTGGAGCAAAGAGGGGAGTAGCCAAAACAGCCCGCACAAGGACACTAATTGGCCAAATATCCTGGGCAACCGACGGATGGCAATCCACTCGAGTTTGCCTGGGGAGTTTTGCTCATTTTGCAGAGAAAGATAAATGTAAGCTGGAAAATTGAGGGCATTAAACAAAATGTGGCAGACATAACTGGGTCTTGAGCTTGGCTTGATTTGGTTAGATGGCTTCTGTGTGGCCGAAAAGCCAACCATCATTATGCAAATTGCAGTCAATGAATGCAACTAATATGATTAGATATAATGTTATTTATAGTAAATTGCATGGAATGTTGTTCCATTGCAATGGCAGTTCCCCCTCTTTTGGGGTGTAATGTGATTCTGCAAATGTCAGGAATTAGCATAATTAGCACAGCTGGGGCTCTGGGTTTCCTCTTGGCCAGTTTGCTGTGTGTTTGTCTAGGCCAGGAAACAGTAATTAGTCAAATTTCTCTGCCCTTTCATTTATGACTAAAAATATTTTTATTGCAAATATCTCCCTGCTTTGATAGTGCAAAATCATTTATGTTTGTCCTACAAAAAGGTTCTTTAAAATTCCTAAAATGAAACTTTAGCCCAAAAAGGGCTAGCCTTTGTTTTTTATTATCTCTCTGAAAAAGCAACTTAAATGTGTAGCTTAATTCAGGGAATTCGTTGAATGCCTTTTGATGATTTTTCGGTATTTTTTTAGGCTACCCGAAAACCTAAGCTTGGCTGCCAGAAAAGATAAAAAATATATATAGTATATATAGTCCACCCATGACAGACAGATTCATAAAGTTGACAGTTGCGATGCTCATTAATTTTGTCCTCTGTGATTACCTTTTCGCTTTTAATGAGCCCAAAGCAAAGCTGCATATCATCTCAACGCTCTGTCAAATATAACGATTTATTATAGAGCCCTAAAAAAGATGATGTTTTAATGCAAATACAGTTGGACAGCAGGCTTAGTGGGTTGAAATTGAAATCCCTGTGCGTAAGTCACAAGGACATTCGCCATTCTATTCAATGGAGTGCTTGATTGTCCTTTTGCAGTGCCCCTTCTTGCATTACCATTTACCATTTACCAAGGATGACACGAGGATAACCTGGAGTTCTGGGATCTGCGATTTGGAATCTCTCGCATCTGGTGGCATTTGCATATATTTGCCCTCCAAGTCTTTGAACTCCTCTGGAGAGTAGTTTGTTAAACCCGCTTGTTTTTTCATCACCACCCTTTCATCCCTTGCCATTCGATTCGATTTGATTGCATTTCAATTTAAATGCGAATCCGGAGAGCTTTCTCCTTGGCGCCTGCTTAAATCAATATGCAGGCGAGGGCAAAGGCAAAACCAAAGGCAAAGCCTGAGGTAAAGGCAACCAGCCAGCACCCAGAGCATCCAGAGTATCTGCATCGAAATCTCTGGCGGTGGCTAAAGCCCTGTTTCCTGCTCTAACAGCTCTGCGGTGGCTCCTTTGAAGGCGTCAAGGAATGTAAGGTGAGTGCTATGCCTGCACTGAAAGAAATAAGCCCAGCCTAACCTGTAGTAGGTACAGCTTAGCCATTTATGAAAATATCTTGAATTTGTTATAATATTATTTTATTTTAATATTGTATTTCAATTCATCAAGCCTCGAAATTTAATTTTTTTATCACTTATCAATTTAATATATTATACTTCTCGAATACTGATGTTTTTTTATTTTTAAGTCACAATTTCTGCTTATTTTTCTGATTTCTATGTCAAAATAATAATATTTTATTAGTTCCTATAGATTTTAAAATGTTAAAAAAGCTAAAAGAATGGCTACAAATCGAGCCAAAAAATATTTCAAAAATATTTCTAATATTTCCAATATTTCCAATATTTTCCTTAATAATTGCACTATAGATTTCTCTCTGTGTAGCCATCTTGCCACCTTATGGTGTGTTGGTTTTTGCGATGCGGTAGATTGAGCATAACATGCTAATGCCTTGAGGAGTGTAGGACTGAATTGACCCTTGATGCTTCGATGCTTTTAGGATTGATGCTGATTTCAGATGTCAGCTGTCATCTTTCCACGGGAAATCACCGAGGGAAATGTTAAATTCGATCAATTTCCTTTCGCTTGGCTGTAGAAAATTTTCATGATAAATCCCACGCGCAATTAAGGTAAAATGAGATAGCTGAGACTACATGCAGTCTTTTTTTTCGCTTTAGGTCCTAAGGGCGAAAACTGTTTTGGAAACTTTTAAATCACTTAATGGTCGTTGCGAAAAGCAAAAGTTTACCCACGCACAGGAATCCACCGTTTGTGGCCACAGGCGTATTTAGCCTTTGATTTTATTAGGGTTCCCCAAAAGGAAAAGTTTTTCCCCCTTTTTTAGTCAATATTATTGTGAGCAACCCATTGTTGGTGGGTTTCTGTAATTAGTTTCAAGTTCCCTCTTTATGAGGCTTTAATTCCTGATGGTCCATTGATTGCCCATTAAAGTTGTTTTCTCTGCAAACACAGAGAGGGGATTTTTTCCCTGAATAAATTGCCACTCCAATTCCATCGAGTCAGCCCATCTAAGCCGGGAAAAGTGCACAGCTCGATGGCCTCTCCGCAAACATGACACGTCGATGGCATTTGTCAAGCTGCGATTTAGCTCCTCTGATTCGCGAGTGAGATATCAAACTAGGATGGAGGGAAAATCCCGGGCACACACTGCGTATGATTACTTTTAATTATGGAAATGTCACGGGATATGGATATGAATATGAATATTGATTTGAAGCAGCGAGAGATAAAAGCTGCTCACAAAAGGTTTATCAATTATTAAAATTGTTTTTGATCAAACAAGGTAAGATTTATGTGATGTAGGATTTTATATAAAATCAATGGGAATTAAGACTCATTTTTAAAAATGCTAATGATGAAAGCTTTTTGCTTTATTGTTTGTTTAGGATTATTTTATAGCGAGTAAGATATATTTTTAAATTTTTCTGTTGATATGTATGAAATATTAAAAAATGGTAGGTATATGTATCTAAATTTTATCACAAGTTAAAACTGCTCTAAGCAAGTTAATTAATATTAATATATTTTCTATATTTATTTAGAGCTTAAAAATCAATGAATCCTTTAAATTGAAAGCCAAATTCTTACCAACAAAAAACTAAGCTGACTGAAAAATAAATTTCAGGAAGGAAAACATAAAAGGAAGTCAGTTCATCTTAAACCCCAATCAGCAAATCGCTGACCTTTCCTAAAGCTTCCTCGGGAACTTCAAAGGCTGTGCTCTATGATTGCTTTGACAAACTTGTTAAGATGCAGAGCAAATCTAACATCGAACTATGTACTGATTTTATTTTCAGCTGCGGTCTTTTGACCGATGGGGAGCATAAATATAATCGAGAAAAAATACATAAAGCTCGTCGAAGGGCTTTCCGCATTGGCATATATTAAGAGGGCATTAAATATTTAGAGATACAATCGAGGCGGCAATATGGCCGACACCAAACTTGGCCAGAAAGATCCACTCGGCATTCGTCTGGCCAGTGACAAATGTTATGAGTCGCCAATTACCTCCTCCAAACATTAATAAGTGAACGCGTTAACGCATTTCGTTACGCAATGGAATCTCCCCGAGTCGGCAGAAAATGTATATGAAACGTGAGAGTAAGGGGCCTTAATGCCAAATTAAAATGTTTACGTGACTTCATTACATATTAGCTGTATTTTCCTTTAGGCCACCCTAAAAGTAGCCCCATTTTTCCCATTTTCCTGGTATTCCTTCTACATTTTGTGTGTGTGTTTTTGTGCTTTTTTGCCTTTGTGTTTATTTGCTCGGGATTTGCTACTCGACTTGACTTGTTGAGTTAATTACTTCGCTGGAATGGCTTACAGCTGCCATTGGAATGAATGAGTGGCAATAAAAGATGAATAAATTAGTCATCAATCGGTTTTGCTGACATTAAATTTTGGTTATTTGGTTATTGATTTTGTGTGTGCAATTCGAGTGAGTGCAAACCGCAAAACCAAACGCAAAACCGAACCACATCAGTTTCAGAGTTTAATCGAGTTAATGGACCAACACACTGCACATGGAATTTCATAAACTTCCATTAAGCGTGATATTTGCATGTTCGATGGAGCGACCTCATTTCGCAAATTTCGCAATATATTTGGTAATAATTACATACATATATGCAGCAGCTGCCTAAGCCGCAGAAAATCGTTTGACTTAGTTAATTAAAATCTCAAGCGAGATGTTGCGTGTGTGTCTTTGGCAAACATTAATCATACGCCATGTGTGTCGCTGACAAAAGGTAATTTCTGGTTAAGCTCCCACGGTATTTATGGATACATCAAACAGTTCTGTATAATCGGTACTCTCAAGAGAGAGCCTAGAATGAAAGCCCAGAATCAAAGCCAGATTTACTCATTAATAAACATTAGTCGAAGTTGTTTTTGCAAGGCGAATTCCCAAGGCGCGTTAAGCTCATTAATTTTGAGGCCAACAAAAAGCTCCCAAAAAGACGAGGAAATTCTGTCAACATAAGCCTTTACTTTCCCATTCCCATTGAACCTTAGAAAACAACGTGCTTTGCCTAGAGCATTCGATTCTATAAAATATTTAAAGGCAGCTATGAGAAAAAATAATATAACATATATTTTGGGGGGCGGGTTCCCCAAAAATGATGTTGAAATGTTGCGCACGCCATAAAAAGGGATCAGCGATGGAGTCTCATTCATGGCTCTCTGGGCAGTCGGCCAAGTCAATTGGCTTATGATTTATGCCGCCCATTAAGCCAAAAGCGGCTCATTGGGCAGGCTTCTGCGGTTCTGGCCAAGTTCGCTCGAACCCACTTCCACTCGACCAGTGACTGACGAGGGCCCAAAAGTGTGGGCCCAACTCCAACTTTTGACTTTAAAATGGGTCCAGGGGAATCATATTGTTCCGCCTGCCAAACTGAACACTTGGGACCTAGAGGCTTGGGCCCTCGAGGTTGCTAATACGCATTTTATGACATAATCAGCAAAATGTAATATTGAATGCAAATAAATTTAAGGTCACATCTGCTCGACGTATTTTCTATTTATTATTTTGTTTGGGTAAAATATTTAATTTACATATTTATGAGAGAGAGACAGGGAGTATGGAAAATTAAATAAATTAAAGTTTGGGGATTCTATTTTATTTTGAATCTTGTTTAGAATAAAATCTATAATTTAAGTTTCAAATTACTACCTACAAGAAATGATTGATAATATCGGTATGTCGATGCAAAGTTGATATTTTACGAAAAGTAATATTACAAATATCTAAAGATTTTAATGAATGATTGGAAAGAAATTAAATTACATACATATTATTGGAATATTTTTCGACGATATCGAAAAATGATAAATGCGTTACTTTTCTGTATATCAAATTTTGATACATCAAAAATAACGATATTTTTGTCGATATATCTTGATTTACATCCCTACCACTGACACATTGAAGGTTCCTTCATATTGTTAAACCTTTTTAAAATATTTTTATGGCACACGGTTTATACAATAGTACAAGTACATAAGCAATATTTTTTATTGTAAGGCATAATTGGCGAAATAATTTATAAAAAGCAAATACACTCATGTTTCCCCCTAGGATGTGGATTTTTCCTTTATTTCATTTCCGTTCCATATTTTCATTCATATTGGGTTACGCAGGAAGTTCAACTTTTCATTTGCTCACTTTACTTTCGCTGAATTTGTTATTTGCCTTGTATTATTTGAATGGCAGAAGCAATGAAGAAATAATAAAAAGCTCATCTGGGAAAAATGCCCGTTGGCCAGGAGAATTATGAAAAATAAACAGAAAAAAGTTTTTTCTTTTTCGGCTTTAACCAAAAATGTGCAATGAAAAGCGGTAAAAGTTTCCCCCAAATAAATCCCGGAAGTATGCTTTAGTCCTAGGAGCTCCCATGCTCGAGACTCAAAGACGACAGCAGGCCAATTAACTACCTCTTGAGTTCTGCGGTTAAGTGAATAATTAACTTTTTGCAGCCACCGCAGACAGTGAAAGGTGGATTCCAGGTGTGGATTCTCACGCCGGAAGAGCGAGAGACTCCCGGTGACATGGCGAAAATGATAATGGTAATTAACCGCAGGAGAAAAAGCCAACGCAGAAAAGCAGACAAAGGACTCAGCCAGTTGAAAACGATGAGGTGACTTTAAGAAACCTGAGAGATCGATAAAAAGAGACTTCAAATTAATTTCCATTTATGGCATTTTATGTGTGCCGGATGTTGCTAGATAAATTCCCTCCTTTCTCACCCCCCAAGAAACTCCCACAGCTTCTCTTCACACTTGGCACAAACTTCCGAGCAGCTCGGGGCGCTGCTTTCATCAAAAGATATTGCCTGTCCCAGTTGCAAAATTGCTCATTGTTTACAGCTTGCCAAGATGTTGAGAGCATTTTCGAAAATTTAATTTCGATTGTTGACCCAAGGGAGCGACCACCGCCAAGAATGCCAAGCAGGAAGCTGCTGGAGTGAACTAAATTCAAGTTTTTGTTAGAAATTAAATGCTCTAAAATTTCTATGCACACCCACTCACATCGGAGGCACGTGCCAGCCTTTTATGTCGTGACTATACTATCAAGAAAACTTTTCATAACTAACACAAAGAGGAAAAGTTTAAAAGCGAATTTAAAAGAGAAGAGAGGTATAATCGTTATCCAAATTTTTGGCTTTGATCTAAGAGTGACTAAAGGCTCGACAAATATTATTTCATAGAATTTCTTTCATGTATTTTCCCAAAAAATGCACAAATAGTTTTAGTTTATTAAATTATTTTCTCACAATTTTATTATTTTGACTGGTAATCTTGTATTTTTCTCAGACAAATAAAGCATTTTAGAATTTTGCTTATTTATTCTCAGATAAATAAAACACTTCTAACAGACTTTCAAGTGTTTCAGCCCACAAAAATAAAATTCCAAGTTATTTTTGTGGATTAAAAATCTTTAAAAATGTTTTATTTACCTAAGAAAAATACGAAAGTTCCTTCATTTCCAGCAAAGTTTTTCTTTAAATTCTGAAAACATTTTAAAGAAATATTTTTAAATACACAAGGAAATTATATAACCTTTTTTTAACCTTTCAAGAATTGTTTTATTTATTATGCAATTTTCTCATTGTTTCCTCAATGACACCTTCTCAAAACCCGCCTTTCAATGCCAAGTATATCTGCCCACTCTTTTAGCTACTAATTCGATTTATGTTTAGAATTTTTATGAGTGTCGCAGTTAGCTGAAATTGAAATGAATGTTGTGTTTTGTTAGCCTGGCATTTGCATGTGGCTCTTGTGGGTGTTACATTTTGCGCTGCTGACTTCAGGGCTTATTTATACGGTTTATTTATAATTCAGTGCACACAGAATGGATTCCGTGCTGTTGTCACACGAGTCGTCGTAATACTCGTGGTTTATTTAAAATGCAAGTAGGCCATGAATCATCAGCTGCCTCAAGTGTCAGAAATTACATTAATTCCGATTAGGAAATCCTAGAGAGCGACAAGTTCTGCAAATAAAGCAGATTTATTTTTCACAAAATATCATGTTTTTCTTTTAATTGAGTTATAGCCGAATGCAAAATTCTCGACTTAATAATTTACAAGCAGTTAACAAACTAATGAATCTACAAGCGCTACAAACTTTTCGCCGAAACAAATTCAGCTGGCAGCGTAATTAATTTTGCACGAGCTTGTTAAGCAGCAAACTTGCATTTGGGACTAATTTGTAACTTTTATCCAACACTTTTATCATTTGATTTGGCAAATGAATTACTGAATTACTCATACGCCGCGTACAACCAACCAGCTGCTGGGGCCGAAGGACCTGAAGGACCCGTGATTAAATTATCCGACGGCGGAGTCTTAAATTATGCAGCTGTTGCTTTTAATTAATACGCGCCTAGACGTCAAGACTAAGGCTAAGAAAAATTACCGGCCACGCAGCGGGTGGAAAATTGAACGAAAACACTTGGCCAGCCGAGAACTAAAAGCACTTGAAAAATGGGAGCTGGCTTTTCCGTCACGTTGCCATTACGCAGATTTCTCTAAGGTACCCAGGTACACAAGCGCCTGCATCAAAAAAAGGCCAGGGAAATGAATCGAAAGCTGACCGCAACCAAATTGCTGCGGATGTGCGGTAAAGTGCACTGAAAAATATTATGTTTGCCTATACAGTTCTAGGTTTAAAAAAAAATTAGATCAACTTTGGTTTAAGCATAATGTTAATTTTTTAAATTAAATATCAGTTGACGAATTCCAAAGAAATATACCTGCTGTTTTAGTAATATTTATAAAAGTGTCTAAAAGTATGCAGTAAAAACCTTTGCATTAAATCCTATAAAATTCTGGAAAAAAATATTATTGCATACTTTTATGCACCTTTTTGTGTGAACTTGGATTTCAAGTTTATATTTATTGTGTAATTATCAAAAAAAAAGATTACAAATTAATTGTTTTTAAATAAATTAAATTAAATTAACTATTTCAAGAAAAAAAAACTTTTATTTTATAAATTTTTATAAATAAATTTAAATTTTTCTCTAGGTTCATTCGCACCTGACCAGCTTGCCAATTATCTGAGGCGAGTAGTTTGCGTTCCCTGCAGTTGCTGTTAACATTTATCACCGGTAAACCCCTTTTCAGAACTTGTAAAACTAGGAATTTATACACTCTTAAACTCCTGACATTCTCAAATGCCCGTTGTTTACTCGACGCCTACGTGACGCCTTTTGATTTCAATGAACGCATGGCATCCAGATTGATTTCCACAGACGACGACTAACCCAAAGTCATTGACACGCACACAAAAAAATACAACGAAACCGAGTTGAGTTGAAGGAACTGCCACCGAACTGACCGCAAATTTGGCCCAGCTCCCCCGTTTGAATTAATCAACTGAACAATTCGGGTTTATTGTTATTATGTCCGTGACCCGATTTACGCATCCGCCACAAGTCGTGCAAAGGGCGGTACTTCTCTCTAAAATAAACTCGAACCGAGGAACTGAGGAGCAAAAAAACTAACTTACTCAACTTGCAAATGACACAACATTTCACTTAGCAGCGGAACATGACAAACGAAGCAGCTGCCGAGAAAAACCAAAATGAGGATGGGGATGAGGATGAGGTCCTTTAATGAGCTTTTGTTTGAGGCAAATGCGGAGCAGGAAGAGCACCCGAACTGGTTACACCAAATGAACAGCAGCCTCGGGCGCTGCATTTGGGTTTTTTTAAGCCAAGAGATACACTCAAGGCGGAAAATGTGTTCAAGGACGAAAAATCCTATTTCGGGGCCAGTGTTGGCAAAGACGGACTGCAAAAAGTAGCTAAGCTTAGTATAAATTTGTTCTGTTTTTCCATAGGTTTTTAATCCTAATTTTCCACCAAAAATATTTAGTATTTTGTCCAAAAAAATCGAAAAAATGTCCAAATATGGAATGTCATACCTCGTTGAGCTCGTTATTATGCCCCCAATCGCTTAGCATTCAAAACTAATAACTTTAGTTTTTGACCATTTTTTGGAAAAAATTGTGATGTAACCCCTATCAAAAAATGCAAAAATTTGGGAAAATAAAAATTTGTTCTAATCTACCCGGATATGATGTGAATCATTAGCTAAGGCAATTAGCTGCCCAAAACAATTTACCTTTAAGCTAAGGCACCCATTTCAACAGAATTATGACGATTAAATTTAAATAGCATTCCAGATTTTTCCATAATTTCTAAATCCTAATTTTCCACAACAAAAATTAGCAAGAATCACGTTCTTTAAAAAGTATCTTAGGTCGTCTATAAAATAGCCAGATGAGTAACCCTGCTAAGTGTATTAACTGGGACTCATTTCGAGCTGTTCTTCTCCTCTTAAAGTTTCTGCCTTAGTGGCCACGGACTCCGCACAATTTGTTGACACAACCCGGCCACCAAAATGGAGGACTGCTATCTTCACTCCCTCCCAGCTGCATGACCACGCCCCCTGGCTCCCAAGTAGGCGCCACTTCCGTTTCCGCCTGCCATCTTGCGGTCGCCTCTCGCGCATAAATTAGTTTCCTTCGCCGCTCATCTAATAAATTTAAATCCTCAGCCGTATTAAAGCAAATTTGGCAACGTGGGTCAGCACGTTGCTTCCATCAACTGGGATATTTACTCATGGATTTTGTTTCCTTATTCTTTATGTTGTTTATATAATTTTTACCCCCCGTCGAGTTTATATTTGCCTTTTGTGTTTGCGCCCGCCTTTGCAGCGTTTTTAATTCCGAAAAACGTGGTAACTTATTCCTGTGGCTTTGCCTGCCTGTGACAACTTGTACATTTGAGATTTTCCATAATTTTATGTGCCACCACGCCTCCGTTTTTTCCCGTTTTCCGGGTATTTTCCCGGGTACTTTTCCTATATTTTTGAATTAGCAAGTGGAGAATCCTTGTGGCCAACGCCGTAAACGCCAACGCATCGAATGAAATGCAAATCGAAATCGCCACGACTTATTGCTGCCTGTTATTGTAAATTATTTTGGCTTCGCCTGTCGGATATTGTGGATATTGTCAGAGGGCGGCAATTCTATTTTATACGCTTTATATCGCCTTTTTGTTTACCAACTGGGATTTCCGTCCTTTTCTTGTTTTTCGGTTACAAGAGAGAACTTGAAAAATCGGTGGGGGCTCTGTGTAAAGTGCTGAATAAACCAGTGAAAAGATAATATTGCAAAGTGAAAAGTGAAAAGTTATTCACCCTTTCTCATCGCCATCGAAATCCCCATCGCCTGGGATTTGTTGACTTTTATTGCCAATTCCTGTTTGAAATCGAGGCGAAATATTGGCTGACACATTTCGAATCGATGGTGGTTTTTCTTTTCTGGAAGGAAAATGTTTAGCATTCAGCTGACGTTTTGTTTGTAAACAACAATGCACTTCTTCCCCTTCGCTGCAAAATGACAACTTGTTTAAAGAAAATATACTGAAAAATCCAGAGAGCAAGCTGGTTTAAAATTAAAACAAATATTTATTGATAATATGAACGAAATTGAATTTTTTAACTCAATAGTTTAGCATAATTGTATTTTTAATTTTTAATCACAATCCCTTCAAAACGACAACTTCTTTAAAGCAAAAATTAATTATATAAATGGACTGATAAGTCCACAACGCAATCTAATTTTAAGATTTTTGAAAAATTTTAAATAAATAAAACAAAAAATAAAAAATAAAAAGTCAAATCTTTAATTCCAAAAATGTTGCAACATTTTGTTTTTAATTTTTTTAATATAAATAAATACAATATAAATTCTACAGAATACAATTTTGTGGTTTTAGCTTCTTTTTTAGGCCAAGTTGATTGGCATACACATATGTGCGTGCTAAACAAATTGTGGCCAGGCTGTCGGCACACTGCACACTCGTTTAGAACCAAAAAGCGAAACAGCTAAATAAATATGAGTCGGGGGAAAAAATCAAGTAAAATAACACACAGCAAATCAATGCACTCTCAAATAGAATCAATTTAAACAAATAAACAAATAAATTTGATTTAAATATACGGATGAAAAATAAATAAAACATTACTGTTTGGAATTTTTATCCACTTGGTAATCATAACCATAATTAAATTAGTTCGAAATAATCCCTTCAATTGTTCTTTTGTTTATATTTTGTATATTTTTCGCAGCTCCCTTTCGCAGTTCGCTGGTTTTCTATACTTTTACATACGCTTTCGCTTCGCTGGCCAAAAATATTTACTTGTTTTTTACATTTTGGTATTTGTTTTATTATTTATGGCTGCAGATATTCGCGAAATATGCAGCGATAAATTGTTTTATTTAATTCAAAAACATGCCAGGCGATGGAACTTTTATTCATGTTTCGTGGAAACCAATAAATATGTATCTAAAATATTTTATGGGAATTCTCTAAGCTTTTAATTGGTTGCCATTAAGTGTTTTTCGCAGAAATATTGAATTAGAAATAGTTTTACTTTTGATAATAATTTCCTTTAGCACGTCTTTCCCATAAGACATAATTTAAGCCGAGGCGTCAAATCTAATCGTTATATTAATATTTCACAGTAATTCATTGCTTCCCCAGCAGCTGCATCTTTCCACGGAAAATCAGCATTTTCTCGTTGATTTGCATTTGACCCAGCTTTTCACTAATTATGCAGTTTGCCGCCGTTTCCACCCTGCACTTCCTGCAGCTGGGAAAGCTTTTTGCCTTTATTAGGTAACTGGAGCATCAGCTCCCACCCCCAAAAATAAGATGGAAAACGTTGGCACATTGTGATATATATTTTACTGCGCATTTTCAGTAACCATTTGGGGGTTCGAAGTCCGGAAAGACTAACGAGGGAAGTCTGCCACATAATTTAGGGCAAAAAAAGACATGATATCTGAACAGCTGTGTTCATTTGAATGTAATGTACGGTTTCTAAGAAAATTTATTAAAATATTTCTGTTTTAAAGTTCTTTGAAAATAAGTTATAAGTAAGAATTCCCACAAAATAATACTATTTTAAAGGCAACTGCATATTTATTTTTTCCAACAGAACATTTATAAAAATATTTCTGTGTTAAGTCTCTTGAAAATAAGTTCTTAGTAAGTATTTCCACAAAATAATACTATTTTAAAGGCAACTGAATATTTATTTTTTCCAACAGAACATTTATAAAAATATTTCTGTTCTAAGTCTCTTGAAAATAAGTTAGTAAGAAATCCCACAAAACAATACTATTTTAAAGGCAACTGAATATGTTTTTTTTCCAGCTAACTTTTGTGCCTGCATTATCATTCTGGGTTCCTAATTGTCGGAGGCGTATAGAGGCGTAACCCTCGCCAGCATTATAAATTCAATTTGGCCAAAATCAACAGCAGAGTGCAGGGCGAAGACGAAGGACGAAAAACTGCGACTGCGACTGCCTGTGGGGCGACAGACAACGTCTTAAAGGATTAAACAAGTAAAAGCAAAAGTGATTGTCATGCGCCTGGAACATGGCAGGCGACACTCTCTCCGCCCTCCCCTCCTTTCACTTGGCCACTTTCTTTGGCCTCATTTGCATAAAGGGAACCGGCCATAAATTCAAACACACAGACGCTTGGGACGCGTCTAAGCCGCCACTAAAATCTACGGGTGTTTGCCTGACAAATGGCCAGCTATTTGGGGCTAGGTAAAAGGCTACAATCGTAGCCCACGGGATTGGCAGCTGTTTTTGGGTTTAGTTTAACCAGAAGAGACTTTATCTGTGACACTCTTAATTTAAGCAACACTAATTTTTGTGATTTAGGGGTACTTGAATCCAGAATAGTCAATATTTTGATATTATAAAACCAAATTTAAGCTGGAATACTTAAATGTAACGTATTTTATTAAATTTTTATTATTTAGTAGCCTTTTTTTATTTATATTTTTAATGTTTTTAGTTTAACACTAATTGTTAGCTTTAGATAAATAAATAAAGATATGTAGTTAATAGAAATAGTAACCATCTGAAATATTTCTTAAAAATAGGTAGGATGTAAAATTCAATCTCTTAAAACTATTCCTTGAATCATAAATTTAATTTCCTTTTGAATATTTCAACCAAGCATTACAAAAAGCCATTAAAGCCCATCATAAATTTGAGTTTGTTTAATCTCCAAACTACTTTATTTTTCTTCCACTGAAACAATGATTTAGAAGTGAATTCTAGACACATAAATAATGAACTGCTTAGGATTATAAATTTACATGGGTTAGAGATTATCACATGCTCTTAGTATCTTATATATTTTTGCATTGTCTAAGCCATGAACTACTTTGTTTTGAAAGTAAATTACTAAAAGCCATGATTTATTAGTCAAGATTATTTATTTTTGGGATTATACATATGCCACGCGTGCTCAGCAGACAATATTAAACCAGCCAACCACAACTCTTTAAGCCACTATTCATAAATTAAAGTTTTCTACTACTCACTATTCACTACTCTTTACTCTCTACTCGCACCTTTAACTCAAACGATGATTTGTAACTTACTGGTACCTTGGCCGTATTACGCATACGCCACGTGGGCCATTGTGAATAAATTAGGTGAAGCCATTACCATTACTACCGGTGCTCCTGAGACCCGCATCCTTCTACTATTTTTTTTACTTTTACGTATCCTTCACGGCTACAAAAACGCCATCTGTTGTCACAATTTGGCCTGACCTTAACCCCTCGCCTTAAGAAAAAAAAAGGAAAGGAAAGGAAAGAAAGAAATACCGAAAAGGAAACTCCAAAACGAAACGCCATCAAAACATAAACAAAAATGGGGGACAACAGCTGATGGGCTGCAAGGAACAGCTGTTTCCGGTGGACGCAGTCGCAGAAGAATCGGACTTAAGAGAGCCACTTCCGGCTTAAGAGAAGCCCTTTGCAGAATTCAATTGTGTTTGTTGACTTTGCCGAGTGTCTTTGCATGTGGATGGCGAAGACGAAATCCACAGGAAGCAGTTGGCAACGCAGCAGTAACTGCCAGTTAACCGAACCGAAACTGCGGATTCTGGCCCGCCATTCGCGCACAGTCTTTATCGCCCCTCGGTGGCGTTCGCATCGTCGTTCGCTTCGGTCCCTCCGAAATACATCACATATATCCCCTGCCGAACCGAACCATCCTGAACTGAACTGTGGATTTGTTGACTTACCATGCACTCGTGCCAGTTGCGTTTTGCGTTCCGTGCGCTGCGGCTGCGTTACTAGCTGATTTGCAGTGATTTATCTGATTTACAACAGTATAAATTATTTTCAAATAAATCAAAAAAATATTAAATCACTTACGGTGTGTTGAAAAATATTTAAAAAATTCTTACCTGAAGTGAAAATATTTTTAGCTGACTTTATAATTAACAACAAAGTGAATTTTAAAAGATTTATAACGTATTTTAATATTTTTATGAATGGTTTCTGAAATACTAAACAAACAATTTTTAAAATATTACATTTGCCTTCTTTTTAAAAAAACGAAGTGCATTAAAAAAAGTATTAATCGAAAGTACATTTAAAATACTTAAAAACAAATTTCTGTCAATAAATAAATAAATATATAATAATAACACAGTTCAACATTATTTATTCATTATTTATTTCATATTGTTCAAACTAATAATAAAAAAATTTACAAAATAAAAAACAGTAATATGTGAAATATTAAAAAAAAAACCAAACCAAAGAACCCAAATTAATACCATAATATTCCATCAAAATGTAAATTAAAATCGTGATTTAACCGATAATAATGCATTAAGTAAAGGAAAATATTTTCGCAACAGCTATTGAATAATTTGCATAAATCAGCGCTGGACCAACACTTCGGGCTCTAGTTCTGCAGTAAGTGTCAACCCGTTGAATTATTTGTGCGACAATAAATTACCCAACCTATGTGCGCAGTGCTATAAATAAGTATCGCAATCTACTCGGGGACTCTCGACTGCTTTTTATTTGTAAATAATTAAATGGGAAATTGGGATTGCTTGTTCTCGAAGCGTACTTCAAAATCCTGATCAAGTGGCTCTCATACATTTTTGGGAAAACTTAAAGCTACTCCCTGGAGATGCTCGACTCAAGACTCAAGAGCTCTTCGACTTTGAGAGTAATTGAACGCTTATCATACAATTGCAGTAAAGTTGAAACGCAATTTCCACAGATTTTCAGGGAATTTATCCGGCTTAATGCCAGTCTAGTCAATTGGGCAACGAGATTGCTGCTTCCTTCTGCTTCTCCTTATATTTTTTTGTCAATTTTTCAGTGGAAAAATTAATGGAGTGTTGAAGCATTTCTCTGCTTAACACTTGCTCTTCAAGTGGAAGTTCAGATTTTCGACAAAAGGAGGCGGCTGCCAAGGGTTCAGGTCCTTAAGTTGCTCCTACGCAGCACTCATAGCACACCGAACCAAAACCCTTCAAGGCTTTCCTTTGGCCATCCCTTTGGCAGTCCATTGTCCCCTTTGGTTCGTGGTAGTCAAGCCCAAGTGAGTTCTCTATCAACGAACGATAAAGAAAGCCAACAGAGGCAGAGGCGCACAAAAAGTGACTTTGTCCTGGTCCTGAAACAATGCAAACAATCACAAAATGGCACTAGGCAAATACAAGAGCTGACCGCTTGCACGTGACATCGGAAAACATAAAAGAAAATTTGAAAATGGAATGGAACGAAATAAAGTGGCAGGAATAGAAAACAAAGCCTTGGGCAAACAAACTTCAATAAGCAACAAAATGTCTTGGCTTAATTTTAAGTGCAAATGCTTTTGGTGTTTGAGAAGATCTGAAATATAATATTTCATTGATTTGTCATAATAATTAAAAGGCTACCCAGCTTTAGAAAAATACTACCCATGATTGAAAAAAATTCAGCCCATGTTTAAAAAGAAATCTTTCCTTTTAGTCCGAAAAACATGTTTTCTAATAACCAATACATAAATCCCCGCTTAAAATAGTTGTTAAACATTGCCATGGCAGCCAGCAGATCTACAAAAATAAGCCCCTAACGCATACGAAATATTTTTTATATGTTTTGCACTGTATTAACGGAAAAAACATGGGGCTTTGCGCTGCCATTGTATTTTTTCTCTGCAAATCTGTGAACATTTTTGAATGCCAAAAAACAAGCTTTTCCGCAAAGTAAACAAAATACGAATTTCCTGGAATAGATTTGCGTTGCTGCAAATGTGTGTTTGCGAAGAATATATGTGTTATATGGAAAGCACAGCGATTTTCCAAGCCCCCTTTATAGCCTACCGAAAAACTAATCAAAAACGAAAAACAAAGTCATCTGTCAATTTTCCGAAACAACAAATAAATAAAATTTAATTAAAGGTTTCGCCATGACACTCAATATGTTAGACTTTTGCGGATGACTTTGACGGGGAGATTTTCAACAAAGTTTCGGCTTTTGGTTTCCTTTTACTTCCTGCCGCCGTAATGGGATAAGATTTTAATCAAAAATCAGTTAAAACTTTGCCAACTTGGTTGAAACTGCCTCGTCAAAGTTGATAGGACACTTTGGTTCTCCTGCTTTTTGGCGTCCGCAATTTCCTCTATAAATTATAAATTATATCCAGTTCAACAGTGCTGTTTTTACCCAAGAGTAAAGAGAGAAAAGCAGAAAATTGTCTGATTTGCATAACGCGGCGTATGCGTAATAATGATCCAAATCAAGTCTGACGATTTGCCTTATTGACTCTATATTACTTTATTTGCGCAGTCAAATTTTGTAGAGATTTTCCTCGGCTTTTCCGATTGAATTTCATTTATTTTCATGTGTGTGTGTGTAGGTGTTGTTGTTTTCGCCTTTGTTTTATGCACGCACAAATATTTCCTTTTCGGCTTTCATTTTTTTTGCGTGTTTGAGTTCGTAATTTGAGTTGATTTGTGATAAGGGGGCTGCTGATTTCGATTGTTTTCCCATCCCTCTTTTACTTATATACATATTTTTTTTGTTTGGGGTTTTTCTCCTTTTTTCCCAAAGTTGACCTGCCTTGACATCATTGTGGGTGTGTGGGTGTGTATTTTGTGGGCGCCTAGTTGTAGGCAATGCTTATTTTTTATGCTCGTTCGCCGTGATTGGAGGGGTGGTATTGTATTCCCGTTATGGGTGGTTATGGGTTGTGCCTGGCATCAGATTTGTATGAAAATGATATGCCAAAAATACCGAAAACCAAAAACAAATCCCCCTCACGTAATGGCAATTACATTAAAATTACTTTCAGTCTTCAGCCAACGGGCAAAAAACGTTTAAGATGGCCAAAACAATTGAAACATTAAATCGGGGCATGTTTCGATTAAATATTTGAAGGGAAAAATATTTGTATATTTTTCTTAGTTAAATTCAGAATTTTTTAAGATACAAATTTGGAAATAATCCAAAATACGTATGAACAATGACAACCATTAAAACCAAACTTTATTCTAACTTTATTTCTTAATAACAGACAAATTGAAATTCTAAATCCCTTAAAAGTTCTCTTTCCATTACATATTTAGTTGAAAAGTATCTTACTTCAAAAAATATCTAGTACCTTGACAACAGTGAAAAGCATTCAGAAAACTTGAACTGCAACGGGTGCTTTTCCACCCACGCAATTTCCTCGGGCCACGTTCATTTTATACATATATATATATACCCCAAAAACACTGTCATAGAAAAGTTGACTCCTGTTTCGGACTTTTCAACCGACAATTTATTAACAACACCAGAAAAAAGAGTGGAAAGTTTTGCCGCCCAGACAACAAGAACAACAAAAATTGTGACAAAAATGTTGGTGGCGAAACACTTGAGGCGCTTTACAACATCACCAGCTCTCGACTGAGAAACACAAACAGAAAGCGAAATATTCGCGATTTAAGTTGGCATCATAAATTCAAAAAAGCCAACACGAAAATAACCAAAGGACGACTCTTGCATAATTTATGAGCACCGAAGTGGAGCGAAGCTGCAAAGCAGCGCGACAAAATGCAAACAAATTCGTGCAAAAAGCAAAAATTGCCCAAAAAGATGAGAAAACTGTGATTATGATTTGCAACATTTGGCCGAAGCTCCGCTCTTCTGCGCTGCAAAGCTGCCACTAATTGTTAAATGTTGTAAATGCTGAGCCAAAATGTTTTCGACGTGACAGGTTTGAATAAGTGTTGATAGTTTGATTTTTTTCAGGGGTTTTCTACCTTTTTAGGAAAAATATTTACAAAAAAACATTTCAAGTTTTAATTGCCACAGAATAAATAAAAAATTAAAATTACCAAATGTTAACTAATTTAAATAAAATTTGGAATTGTTCGTTGAATAATAAAACATGTATAACTTCTTTAATATTCTATTTTAATGAATATAAAATATATAAAATAAATTAAATAATCCATGGCAAAAAAACGAAGAAAAAGGACACTTTAATGAAGCTGCGTCATCGGGATCTGCAACATTTGGCAACAGCAAATTGCCATTAAAGGACGGGAATGTGTCCAATGAATTTAACATTGTGCCGAAATCATTTCGACCTGGTTCTCATTCTCCTTCTCATCACAGTTTCATGAGAGTCCGTCCAGAAGGTCCCGGCCGAGGAGCCCTAAGTGCTGCCATTAGTTGCCGTTGCTGCTGATTATAGGATCCAGGATCCTGGACGACATCAAGTGTCGCCGTAATAGTCGCCTTTATGACAGAATAAACCGACTGCTGCCTGGCAGTCGGCCAAAAGCCAAAGGCAGCCAAAGGGTTTTCCGCTCTCCCCTCGATTTCCACCAATTTTCCCGCAGCTGGAGGCGCAAATAACAGCTTTTGGATAGCAATAGCATAAATGTCGCCACCGCCGCAGTGACCCAACACGTAAAACGGGGCTACGGAATCCATTTAAATTACATTTCAATGTGAACGGAGGGGGTCTAACTACCTTCTTGCCAGGCACGTAATAGACAGCAAATTCTGGAACTGCAAACGCCTCTCTCATTTATTTATTGCCAAGCAATTGCAGCAATCAAATCGCAAAGCAATAAAACTATGCTATGCAGAGAACGAAAAATCAGAAATACAAAAACTGCAGGTCTGGGAATGTTTTTTGTGATGGACATGTGTCGTCAAGAGGTTTTTAGAAAGTTTGATCTAGAATATTTGCTTTTTAAACTAAAAATCAGTTATGAGAATTTTAATAAAATTTAAGTGGAACAAATATTCGGAGTTGGTATGGAAATATATAAATTACTAAACCTTATTACATTTACATTTCATTTTAAAAATTTAATAACATTATTTAAACATTTTAAAAACAATATGAGTCTATGAGTCTAGTCTCTAGAGAGTCCAAAAAGTATGCAGTAAAAAAGTAAATCTTATTTTTGTAAAAGGGTTATATTTATTCAACAATAACAGGTATACTGCTACCTATGTGGCAGCTTGAGCAGGTTGTAAATGACAGTTAAATCATTTATAAAAACGTCTAAAAGAATGCAATGAAAACCAAAAATGTTGTTGCCTACTTTAAGACACTCTTATAAGAGATTTCAAAACTCCTATTATATTAATGACACCCTTGATGAATGTGTACATTAAATAAATATTTTCTGGATAAACGCTTTAAAAGCGAATCGCTCTTAAATCACTTAAAATTGCGTAGCTCTTGCATGGTTGTTTTCCCAGTACATGGAGCAAAGTTTTCCGAACAAAGGGGCTGGCTTCATCAGCCTGTGTGTGCGTGTGCCATTTGGCTTCTGGCTTCGTGTCAGCCAAGTCAAGCAAACAAATCATGGTTACAGCCCCCGACATCTAAGGGGGCTCTGAAGTGGCGGTAGCGACGGAGGCGGTCTTACAATAGCGCGAAAACGCATCGCCAACTGCCAGACACTTTGGCATAATTGGGTCATAAACTAGTCCAAGGATCCGGATCCGATCCATCGATGACGGCTGATGACCTTTTCGAGTGCGTGCTCCATTCCGATAAAGTGCAATCGGCTCGAATCGGTTGCCGGCGCATAATTAAGGGAAATGTGCACGATATTCGCATGTCAAAGGAATCCGCAAGCACGCTTATCGTAAAGGAGCAAATTTGTAAACAGGCAATTGAACATAAGCCTGGAACATAAGTCCTTTAATTTAAGTCGAAGTATTAGACTTGCATTTGTTAGAAATATTTAATAAAATATAAAAAAGATAACGGTAAAGATAATTTGGTCAGAAGAAAATAGTGACAAAGCTATAGAATTATTTTCACAAATTTTCGGTTCTTTTATCAATAAAAGTGGAAAATAAGCTGTTAAAATAATTTTTCATTTCGTAAAAATACAGTGTAGATTAAATAAACCAAAATATTTTTAAGATAATTTATACGCAAATTGAAGTGTGAAATCAATTGAGATAAGAACCCTTAAATTCCCCATAAATTTAAATTCAATTTAAATTGTTTCATACCTGCTTAGCAAATCCCCATTCTATTTGTATTGTACTCATTCTTACCTCTAATCAAGAATCGCTTTGACCTCATCTTCGTTACACTTTCCCAATTACAATAATCTGCTTTAATGGTTGCTTTACCAATTTCTACAAAACAAACTTGGACTTGGCTCAAAGTTAATTGGCTTCTCCTTCACTCCTTCGAACTATTTTTCCTTGGCGAGACGCGTTTTAATGGGCTATCGTTCGCTATAATTAGCAAACAAAATGAATCAATTTATGCCAGCTCTCTCTGGCTTTTATGTGTAGCTTTTGGGTAAATATTTACCTATTTTTGTTTTGCCAAGAATTATGAAAGTTTGTCACGTTTATCGGCAGTAGTAAAATTGCGATTAGTATAAATACGAAGTAATGCAATATTTACTTTGTGGATCGAATGATAGGGCATACATACATATATAGGGTGTCAAATAGTAAGGAACCCTAAGTAAAGTACACAATTTATCAGACCCCCCGAAGGGAAAATGACATTTTCTTGGACAAAATCACCATAAACTACATTAAAACTTGGAAGCAAGCTTTTCTCAGCTCTGTCAACAAATCTCCTAAGTGCGAAAACATGTTTGTCTTTAAGCCTTTCGAACTTGCAGTCCTCGGCAATTTGTACAAGTTAATGGACAGGACACCCTGTGCCACTCACATCACTCGCATAATTCAATTAGCCCTCAACGTCCTTAATTACAACTACTACAAAAGCTGTGGGGGGCAAAGGCAAAGGGCAAGGAATCCTGGCCACCGACCACGCCCATTTCGACTTCATTGTAATTTCTCTGTGGTAAAATGCGTAAAATAATTAAAACAACATAAATAATGTTATTATCAACAAACGCAGGGAAGATAGATGTTTGGTGGGGGGAAGTTAAGGGGAAAACTTCCCAGAAAGAGCGGTAAATTCGACCACCCATTGTCCTTGCCTTCGAGCTAAGTAGATTTCAAATTATTCCATTAGTGCTGATGACATTTGGCGCAAGTCCTTCCAACCCAGCGAAGTCCTACGAGTCCTGATGATAATATGTGAAGAGAAGTGCTAATGCCTTGGTCGTTCGTCTGTCTTTCCGTCTTTCTGTCTGTCTGTCTGAAATTAGATGGGCAACTTAATTAGGCAAAAGTCCGGTTCCTTGAATCCTTGTATCCCCGGGAAATATCATTCAATTTGTCACCCACTTTATCGCCCGGCGACGATCCGACGACATTCGATCCGATTTCCAGCTGACTCAGACAAATAATCGCCCCCGAAAACTAGATTTTCATCATTCGAGGGAGGCTCAACTAAAAATTAAATGCAAATTGCATGCACGAACGCACCAGACTATGTGATTTATGCGTCGATATAATGCCAAGCGAAAACAGCTCTGCAAATGGATGGCCATCAATCAGAGGCAAGGACTAAGACTTGGATTTAGATTTAGGTGCCATAAGATGCGATGAGATGGGGCCAATTTTCAGGTGGAAAGGGAGATTAATGACACACGGCATTCTGCGAGTGACAGTGTCATCATGATGGCCCGGGTATTTATATAGTCGGTGGCTTAATAAAACAGCATTTGTAACACAAATCTCTTTCAGGGTCAGGGTAATAATTTCTCTTCTCCTTGACTTTCTTTTCCCATTTTATGCTTACATTTTGTCATAATTTGCTTCTTTCGCCTGACAGCACAGATAAAAAGCTTTTGCCAGCAATTGATTAAAGCTGCCAAAGAAGACAGCCGTAATGTTTTAAAGTGGGTGGATAAATAAAAAGGGGCCCCGATGCCATGGATAATAAATTAACTATGGCCGACACGTAGGCACATAAACTTCGAACTGCTTTTCGCTTTTCCACGCCCCCATTTTTTCGACTCGGGGATCCCCAAATTTTGTCAAGTGGTCAGCAGAAAAGCAGCGAAACCCAAACCCTCCGAGGGTTCATGCAAAATTAACATTCTAAAACCTCCCACGAGCAGGTACACTGAGATAAACTTTAAATACTTAAAAATAAGAGGACTTGTGTGTGCAAATATGTATAATTAAATTTTAATTCGCTAAGAATTTAATTTACATTTTATTAAATTATTCCTTAATATTTTTAATGTATTTATTATTAAATTTTTTATTTACTTAGAATTTAATTTACATTTTATTAAGAAAACTGAAATGTTTTTAATGACATATACAACTGATATCATATTTAAAGGTGTAAATAAGTATGCAACAATATAATGTTCAGTCATTGAGTATTCTTTTTTTCATTGCATACTTTTATACACCTTTATAAATAAATTGTTTTCGATAAAGTACAACCTTCAAATCAATTATGTTGCTATTTATTATTGTTTTACAAATATGCAAAAATTCTCAAGTCAGGAATTTCGTTTCTGTAAATATTTTTCTCAGTGAAAGAGGCGCCCACTCACGCACTTGACCTTGCTGGCATTCATTCAGCGAATGCCGAGGACCAAGAAGGGGCCGAAGGAGCAGGCGGCTCAGCTATTTACAGCTGACTTGGCAGTATTTCTTTTTATTCCTGTGCAGCCGCAGGCAGCTGCAGGCTTTTAATTTTTTACAGCTGCTATTTAAAAAAAAACACAGGAGGCAAAATATGAGGCGAAAAAAAAGGGCAACCAATCCAAAGTCCTCGTCTGGCTGCGCCATTATTCATATTTTGACAGCCATCCCATGGACGGGGCCCACGCGGCGTATGCGTTTTATTTGCTTTCATGATGAACTTTCTGCATATTTTACGTAGGCCAAATATTTTCCCAGCGAAAGCCTACTTTCGGCCCCCGCTTTTCTGAAAACGAGCAGCTAATGCGCGTGAAAATACTTGGCAGCCGGTCGCCCAGTTGTTAGCTTGATCTTTTTGTTTGGTGTAAAGAGTAAAAACGTGGATTGTGGGTTTGTTGATTCAGGCCAGAAGGGAAACGCAAATAATACAAGTTGGGGCCACGGCGATTCAGTCATATTTCATGGGTTACGGTTACCCGATAGCCAAGAAGGCAATGGAATGAGTCGCGTCAAAGGAACATTCCTCAATATTGACACCACTTCTTTACCAGGATTAAATGAGCTATTTGATGAACTGCCTTTTATTTCTGAAGTTTCAAGGATTTTTAACATTTATTTTTAGTAACCAGATAATAAAGTTATTGGAGGTGCCACAAAAATATCAAAAATATTAGGGTGTCTAAAAGTATGCAACGATATATTTTTAGTCTAAAAGTGATATGAATTAACACAGGACGACGACTATCCTTTACTTTTAGACATATATTTTAACAGCTTATAGTGATTTCAACAACCAAACTAGTTCTGTGGCACCCCCTATAATTTAGCTATTTAAATAAAAATATAACTTAAATTTGTTGAAACTTTTTGGACTTATTTATTTTCTAAAGAATAAAATATTTAAGAATCGCCCCATTTTACTTCAAAATGTCTGACGCCCACAATTAAAACTTTGGAAAACTCTTTCTTTCTTTTATTAAAATTCATCAAAAAGTTCAAACTTTCCTTAACATTTCATAAAAACTGTCAAGTCTGTGCTGAGGTAAATATAAATCTTGAGTTGGCTTTTAAATACTTTATTTCATACTCAACTTTCTTGGCTTACCTTTTCAAACATAAGAACCTTGAGTGATTCCAATTGAAACGTCGAAAACTCATTGAAAGAAAAATTCGTATTTAGATTTATTTTTTGTTATTTGACCCTTGGCCCGAACTCTCTGTCTACTGGCAAACCACTCAAATGTCAAGCCAGGCCCCCAGGCAGCTGACACAACACAACACAAGAGTTGCCCCAAATAAAACCAGTTCAATCTTAAAGTTTAACCGAAAAAGTGTTGTAGTTGAGACAAACAACCGCAAACATCTGCGTGGGTGGAAAGGCATTTGCATTTGCATACCGAAAATAAGGACATGTGTTTGTGCCTGGAATTGATAAGGCCTGCGGTGAAAAGCTCCGAGAGAGAGACCCACAACTTTTGTTGTCCTGCCAAAGGACTTGCTGATGCATAATTTAGGGTGCCATCATCATCATCATCATTATACGGAGAAACAATGGTGCGAAAGCGAACTCAACTAACATTGATTTAAGCAGGAACTGTCATAAATTTGAATATAAATAAATAAAATGGTGTTGGGACCCATAAATAAATATGACAAAACGCCTCGGAAGTCTCAGGTGTGCTTAAGTCGCCCAAAATGCATTTGTAGGCCACAAAATGTTTATTAAATGAGTCGTTTAGGGTTAATTTTCCATAATTTATGTGTGCGAATAGGTTGAAAAACGGGGGACATAAATCAGGATTTTGGGTTACAGGATACCTTTTCACTTAAGCATTTACTGATAACCCGTTTGCATTTACATATTTTGGAAGGGGTCAGTTCCTTTTGAGTTAGCCTTAATTTGTTTACTAATGCCGCTTTAAGTTCGGCCTTCAGATTAAATGGTCCTCGTACTTTTCTTTCCCTTTCATTAATTGCCTTTGGTCATGCAATATTTTTAGGCCTTAACATTAACCTTAAATGTGGCCAGATCTGAGTATGAGTCAAGATTGTAGATAGCAACTTTAAGTGCGGCCTTCATCTTGCCATTTTTATTTGTAATTCCTGTTTTCTTTTATGTTTTCTTTCCTTTTATTGCCTTCGGTCCTATAACATTTTGAAGCATTTACATAAACTTTTAATGTGGCCAGATCCGACTATGAGTTATGATTATAGATAGCCCAAGCTAATGCCACTTTAAGTGTGGCCCTCATCTTGTATCGTCCTCGGACTTGGCCCTAATTTTATTTGCTTCGGTCATGGCAATTACATTGCTGGACATATTCCATTTCGTGTTGTCTATTTTTGTGTGTTGGCCAAATGAAATTAACACAGCATCAACTGAGCCCGAGAAAATCGAGGGAGAAACGAGAGGCGCTAGTCGGGGAAAACACACATGAAAATGAGATGCCATTAAGGGGGCGGGAAAAGTGGGCGGGCGCGGGTGAGGGAGCGGGCGCAGCAGGCGGTGAAATATCAATGGCAGAACAGCGGGAGATGCTGGTAGAAGCGAGCGTTTTCCATGCCTGCTACTTATGCGTGCAGCCCACACGCACACGAAGCCCCTGGGGTACACAGACAGAGATACAGGGCAGAAAATGTCTACACTGGAAGAAAATATTGGAAATTAAATAGAAAGAGGGTGTCGCCAAAATAACTGGAGTTTATAAACCATTTATAAATGTGTTCAAAAGTATGCAACAAAATATTTTGGATTAAGAAAGACGATATTATTTTTCACTGCATTCTTTTAGACAGCCTTATAACTGATTTTAAAACTGTTAGTATTTTTGATGGACCCCATAAAATATATCCAAATATATCTGGATGGTAATAAATTTAAATACAATTTTTTAAATAATATTAAAGATTAAAAGGTATTATAAAAATAAGGTTAAAAAAGCTACTCGTATGCTTATAAAGGATTTCATCTTGTTTTTTCAAGGACTACCTACACGTGGATTTTATTTCAGTAATATTTTCCCTACCCCGGTTTTTCCCAGTGCAACCATCTACATATACCGACCATATATATGCGGATTCCTTCGTTCGCTGGGCTGTCAGAGCCTCGCGCTGCTCATTCATATCCATTGTGGGGTGGAAAATGCAATCAAATTACTTTGATGTTTCCATTAATGTCGTTTACTTTAACGCTGAGCAACAGTAGTATAGTAGTATGTAGCAGCAGTAGAACCACAACGGAGCTGTGGAATTATAATGTCGGAATCATCTGTTTTGCAGTTTGCTGCTCGGAATGCCTCATTTGATGTCTCTGTTTGCTCTGTTTCCACAGCTTCCCCGGCTGTTGTTGTTGCAAATCAGAGCACAATGTCCTGCCTGGCATTTTTATTGAGCCCGATGAACGTCTCAAAGGACCCGAAGGCCCCAAGGCTCTCGACAAGCAATTCATTTGAGTTATTATCTCGGTATCAATGGCTGCTTCTCAGCGGGAAATGGGTATGGGACGTTCGTCCTTAAAGTGGACTTTTAATGTTATCTGCGGAGATCCCTGGAATTTGCTTGGGCGGAGAAATCTCTGCAGCTGCACACTGTGTAAAGTGTCATTTCCGTTTTGGCTTTATGACATTTCCCGTCGCCCATTATCTGCACTTTGCTGGGCGTTTTTATTCTACAATTTTCATTGTTTGCCGAGCCAGAGAAAACGCATTTCCTGTCCTCTCTCCGCAAAAGCTTTGTCACAAAATGCAAACAACATTTTTCGGTTCGCAGAGGAAGTGCAAAATGTTGGCTAAATGTGGCTAAAAATTATCCCCAGCTGAGTTATTATTTTTTCTAACCAAATGTAGTGGTTGAAAGCCAACAGTAGGTAGGTAGGTTTTTTTCTATTTCCAATTATACTGTCAACTCGCCATTTGCCTGAACAAATTTACTTTTCTCGAGATCAAATTTTTAATTACTCTTTGCCGTTCGCTATTTACATAATTTCATTTCACGTTCACACCTTCGCCCTGACCTTGTCTCGCTTTTCTATGGGTGGGTGATGGTTGGGTGGCGGGTGGCTCCCGACCTTGTCAAGGTTCCGTTGCGCCCCAATGCCTCGCTTTAATGATAGACGACGACCTCTCCAGAACTCTCGGCCTCTTCAGGCAGCCCAGCCAAGCAGTGCCATTCAACAAAATGGCTAAGCAAATAGGGCGGGCGAAAGGGGTGGAAGTAGAAAGGGCCGAAAGGGGGCGTGGCCAGCGACCAACCAGCCATGCACTTGACAAGCTGGCCAATTGTTATTGTCCCACCAGCAACAGCTGCTTATTATTTTACAGCGAAGGTCGAATTAATGGTACTTTGAGAAAAGCAGATAACTCGCTCTTCAGTTGTGTGATTTTTGTCGAGATTTTAAGTTAATTTTTCTGCTCACAGAAAACTTTATAAACTTAAAGTTACTATCTTAAATATTTATAAAAAATATGTTCATAGATTAAGACTTTTATTATTTTATTATTTTTCAAAACTACTTAAATATAAATATTTCTTAAAAAAGTATTTATTTTAATTACAAGTAATTACTTGATTTTATAAATAACAAAAGAAAAAATTGTTTTTGTTAGCGGTCCTTTAAAAAAAGAAACTCTAAAAGTAATATTTCAAGTAATTAAAAAAATTAATTAAAAATCGTAATGAATAAAATAATTTTAATTAATTCTACAATAAGTAGGGAGTAGCCAAAAGAAATAAATTTTTATTTATTCTTAAAGAAGAATTTATATAATCAAATAAAAAATGCAATTTTTAAAAACTAGATCTTTCAAATGATAAAATATAAAGTATATATAATAAACCTAACTCAGTTCCTCTTAATTTAAATAAATACCAATACATTTTTTACTGCTATTATTTCTCCCTCAACTGTAAAGCCCACATTATCAGCGAATAAAACCAAGTTCAGGGCAGGTAATTTTTATTCCGCCGAGAACACGTGGTTCATGCTTGATTTGTTCTTATTGAAATGGGTGTTTACTTTGTTAATAACTCGGCTGTCGGGACCATGAAATAGATAGGCAATTACCAAACCCAATAGGTGACCAAATTGCCGGCAATCAAAGTCCATTCTCTCACTACAGTTTCGATGTCGTTCTCGTCTTTTTGCCACTCAATTAAGGGGAGCATTGTTTCAAGTTGCTAAAGTGAAACCACTTGTACTGCACCCCGAAACTATTTGTGCACATGTGCCAAAGTTTTTGAGGCAACAAATGCTGGTCTGCCGAGCCAACAAGTTTCAGTTTGGCAATCCCCCCCGAAATTTGTGCATCACATTTTGTGTTTTATCTCTTTGAGGTTCGTTTCATCTGGCTGCTTAAAATGTTGGTCCAGAATCTCCGAATGCCAAACTGGAAATTCTGTCAGGCATTAGAGGGTATATGAACTCATGTGTAATTGCATTGATAAGCTTTGGTTTTGTTTTGCTTTGCTTGTGGCGGGTAGTTTGTTGGCCGGAATATTTGGTTGGCCAAAACAATGGAATTAATTACCTGTACCTGGCTTAAAATTCAAAACTCTTGCAAATCCCAGGTAAGCAGCTTAGCTACTCTAGTCGGCTTATCATTTAATATGCCTAATGTGAGCATTGTCTATTTATATGTTTTATGACAGAGCCACATGATCTGCCTGCTCGAATTTAAGTCGCATTTATATTGTAGAACAATTGATTCACCTCGTAGACAAAATTCAATTTCGTCTGCGAATTTGCCTGCTTTGCATACTTAAAACTCTTTGAGACCAAAATTAGCCCCGCAGCTTACCCATTCCTCAATCGAATGGGAGTATCTCCTATTGTTTCTGGGGAATTACTCAGCCAAACGCATGGAGAGACTACATGACGTATGCTTGATACACAAATTCCAGTCAACAGGCGACAGAGCTGAAATAAAGCCAAAATACAGTCGAATTTCCATGGAATTTTCGTGCGAAGGCGGCGGAGAGCAATTTGCCAAACGAACAATGACAACTGGATGACATTTGAATTATGCCTGCGCAGCGTGTGTGATTACAAGGTCGCGGTTTCTGCCGCGGCCACCTGGGCGTATGAGTAACGTGCCGAAATTATGGCAACGAGAGTTTCCTTTCGTTTCGATTCGTTTCGCATGTTTCGTTTCGTCTAATTACATCGACGAAAGACTGATTCTGATTCGAAACTTTCCCGAAAACAAGCGGCAAGAGAAAAACAACCAGAGAGAGTGAAAACTTTGACAGGATATTTGTAGGGAAGTCAGACTGACTGACATCCTGACACAAATATTTACAGATTGTAACTGTATTTATGTTTGTGCTACGGAGAGTCGCCAACCGTTCCACTCCTCGGGCTAGACACTCTGTTTTTTCAGCCTGCTGCCGCTGCCGCTGTCATGACTGGCAACTTGTGTCGTCCATGTGAGCCAGAATGCCAGCCCAAGTGGCATCACCATCAAGTCATCGTCGTGACAAACGGCTCTGTAGTCCTAGCCCTCCAGCGGTTGGGTTACAGAGTTCGCCGGGGAATCCTCATCTCCCTCCCAAAACATCCGGCAAAAGTGCAAATTGAAAGAGTCTCAAGCAGGGAGGTGGGGCGAACATAATGCTTAGCATTGCAGTGGGAAAAATTTGACCCACGATGGGAATAAACGAATTAAAATCTAAAAGAAAATAATAATTAATTCATACATTTTCTTCTTCACAATGGGAAATATAGAACATATTTTTCCCTTTTAAAGCTTTTAAAGAAATATGCTATGAAAAAAGAACTTTGAGTTTGGCAATGAATTCTTCGAGTTTTCATGTTCAAATTATATTGTTGCCTACTTTTGGACATCTTAAAAAATAATTACAATAATGCTACGATTTCTATGGCATGAATACATGAATACAGTGTATTTTCTTGTTTTAAATATGTTGTTGCCTACTTTTAGACAGCTTTAAAAGTGATTTCAAAAATTCAAAGATTTCTATGGCACGAAACGTATTATATCGCAATGAAGACAACGTATTTCCTTATTTAAAGTATATTAAATAAACACGTTTAAAAAAATATGGTTGCATACTTTTAGACACCTTCAAAAGTGATTTTAAAAATCCATGGATACACACTGTTTAGAAGCTCATGCTAAAATATGCCTAGTACTTCCATATTTTCTCGTCGTGTGACCTTGGCTATTATCCTTTCTCCGACGCACTCGAGATCCTGTTGATGACACAAGCGCTGCATACGCATCCGCTGAAAAGCAGCGAGCACTAATGGCATACTAGCATAATTCTAATCTTTTTGTTTCCCCTTGCATCTCTCGAGCGCTTTCCTCAAGAGTTTTCCCTCATTAAATTCCTGGTCAGCAGCTTTAAGGTTTTACTTTGCCAAATTGTTGGAGGGTAAGAAGCATTCCTTCCACTTGGCTGGCGAAAGCACTTATCTTAAATTTGATCAACTCAAGAAACAACTCCAGCTGTCCATCTTCACATGGCAAAAGGAAAGGCAGGGGTAAAGGGGGATTGACTTCTGGTTATTTCCCCTCTCGATACTTTGCACTTCCTGTTTTCTTTTTTGGCTAACCATTTAGAAAACAATTTAAAATAATGCCACTGCAGAAAAGCAAGGCAAACAAGAAGCGAATAACAAGTTTGCTTACGTGAAGAAAAAGAAAACGAAAATGCAAATAAAAGAGCGTAAAACAAGCAGGAGCAGCAGCGGGCGAGGGAAAAGTAAACAGGGTAGCAAAACAAGCAATCAATAATCAATATGAAGTAAATATTATTTTGAAGAGCGGTAAATAGCAAAACTTCGATGCTGGCTTGAGACCTGAATCGGAAAAGAAGATTTCCCCCAGCAGCTTGAATTTCATTTCGCTGCTGATTGTTGACCATTTTCCCAGAGATCCCCTGCCATTTTCTCTTTCAGCTTGGACATGTATGTCTTTTCCGGGTTTTCCCCATACATATCAGCTGTCTGTTGCTGCGAATCTGTGCAACATGGGCGTGACATAACTGGTTTATCAGTCGAGGGGCTGCCACCATGGACCAAACAGGACCAAACAGAACCCTCTTGCCATGCGGAAATCAGTTTTGATTTCAATTTCTCTTTCACTTTTACCCACATGATGGCCTTATTTACGCCCTCATTGTTGTTGGTCTGTTGCTCAGTGAACCGTGTTCAAAATGAAAATGTTATTCAGGCCCTGCCATTAGACTGCTTTTCATGAACGAAATTAAGTTCGGGAAATAGTTATTAACTTACACTAGGCAAAATAATTTATTTGGAAATAATACATGGAACAACAATATTACTAAAAATATGAGAAATATTATAGAATGTTTTATTCTCCGATCTATATTTAAAATAATTGTAATTTTATTTTCCGATTTGAATTTAAAATGATTGTAATTTTAAAAATTAAATTTGGAAAGCTAAAGCTACAACAACTTTAAATACAATACAAGGAATAATTATTCCATATTGTTTTATTCAATATAAAAATTCGTAATATAATTTAAAAAATGGTGGAAAAGAAAAGAAAAATGTTTTTTGTTGTTTTAGGGAATTTAAAATATTACATTAACAGAAAGACAGCGATAAGATAAGTTTTCCAACTGTTAACTTAACTTAAATCTCCTTTCAAGATATAAAACCTCCTGTCCTTCCATAAATTCCCACAATACCAGAATTAAGTCGTCAGACAAATGTTACAACTTCAGGACCGTGTTTTCCCGCCGGTGAAGAACTCTCGAGGTCCTCTGACCATCGCCTTTCACTCCACTCCCACTTCCCATGTCTGTCAGTCTTTGTCTGTAGCATTGGCATTGGCATATTATTCTTCGCTATTGTTTGCAAAAATTATAGCACACATCTGCGGGCAACCGGCAGCTGTCATTCATTAATCATTTCATTTGTCACCTCTCCAGGACGCACGGAGAACCACATGATGAACGGAGCAATCATCCGGATTCCGGCCTATATATATAGCCACTATATATTCGCAATTAATACGAAATTATTTCAGCTGTTTGTATCGAAATAAACCACGGGGATTTGATTGCGTGGCATATTCTTGCATAACGGGGCGTTCAGCGTTCATCAAGCGGCAATTAATTTATATAATCGAATTATGGCCCGGCACGATTTTAATTAATATTTCTTGGCCATTTGTATTGTGTCACAATAATGGGGAGCAACAATTACATCAGTCAAATGGAGCGAATCATCAATCAATTAATTTCACAGCGCCAGTGTTTTATTAAAGAATTTCACAGCGCCAGTGTATTATTAAAGAATTGAATTCCTGCCACTTGAGTACTTAATTTGCCTGGATAAATTAACCCTTGCTTCATTTACAAGCCGAAAAAAAGAAAATAGAAAATTAGCAAATCAAATTACTAAGATTCGTACACATTAGCTCATCGTTCTACGTAAATTTCCTGCGCTTTTCCACCACTTTTCACCCAGTATCTACTTCTATGCATATTTAAACAGTGTGCTGGCTTTGCGGTTTCTGTGCCTCATGGAACGTGTTAATTGCAGCCACATTCCCCCCGACCCAACGCTTTTCCAGCGCTTTCCCAACGCTTTTCCGCTGCCAACTGCAGCTGCCTAACAAATGCAATTAAAATCTTTGCGCAAAGAAATTGTTGCAGCAGGCACGCAGAGATACTAGATACGTATATATGGCGAAGCAGTTTTTTTGGAGGGGTGAGGAAAAGCGGGGCGGCAGATAACATATTGCCCACGTCCGAGAGAAATGTGGAAATGGACAAAGCAAACTAAAAAAAAAGCAACGATAGAGGAGTATCCCTCAAAAAAAGAATAAATGGCATTTATCTCTGGCCACGCTCCAGCCATACAAATCTAATTTAGACCGCACGATGGCTCGAGATATTTTATATTCTCCACTCAGATGCGGTCTGTCTTGATCTCGTCCAGCTGCCTTGATGAGCCGGAGCCGTTGGCTGAATTTATTTATTTATGGGTTTAATTTATGGTCGGGATGGGTTTTGGGGAAATCTCTGAACGATTGAGTTCATAATTGATTCAGAAAAGTGTTGAAAATAGTATTTACAACAATTAGTGTTTAAATATTAAAGATAAAATATTTTAATTATTTTCATTCATTTCTTTAAATTTAAAAAAGTGAAAAAATAATATATTTGCATAAACAATAAAATATTTAGACTGTAGAAAATAATATTTACAACAATTAGTGTCTAAATACTATAAATATAATAATATAATTATTAAAATTTATTTTATAAACACAAAAAAATAAAAATAATTGTTTTGCATACAGAATATATTTTAATACAATTTAATTTGCAGCTTTAATTTTTTTTAATTACTTTTTTTAATCATTTTCCAAACTGAAAACTGTGTATTTAGATTTAAATAAAAGTGTAAAACAAATATTTTGAATATTCAATTATTTTTTTTAATAGTGTTTTAATTTTTTTAATTTAATACAGCATTTTTTGTTTATTTTTGGTTTGTGATAGTTTTTATAGAATTTTCTAAGGGTAACAAACCAGTCTTAATCTCTGAACCTCATAAATTATCTCTGCCTCAAGTGCACTTCTTGCCCGCTGCTAATTAAGTTGCAAGGCAGCTTTCTCAGCAGGCGTTGCACGAAGTGGGTGGAAGGGAAATCCTTACCGATTTGCCGACACTACGAGGAGTGCATTTATATATATATTTTGCCGGCTATTCGCTAATCGGCTTAGGGCAGCCACCAAGAGACCACAGCAACAACAACATCGCCCAGTGCATCATGCAATATTTAATCACGTTAGTTGGTTGGAGTAACGGGGCGTATACGCAACAATTTACAACTAGCATTAATTATACGTCATGTTGGACAATGGCCCCTCTAACTTTTCGCTCTACCTATCTATATTTGCAGGAGCTGCCCGCTTGATAATTAATTATTAATGCATCTGCTGGGAAGGCTCTACCCGGCTGTCCTTGGCAGCAAAAGCAACTACAGCATTGAGTGACAGGCGGCAATCACAAAAGACTTGCAGCAGTTGCAGCAACAGCAAGACAAACAACAACAATGGCCAGTGGCAACAATGAAACTGCGCCGCTCTACTGCGGCAGCGGCATGGATAATTTCCACACAAGGTAAGCGGTTTTCCACACCGACTTTCCCTCAATGTCACGGGCAAGGCCAAAGGGGCTTTTCCCCCAGACGACGGCGACAGCAACAAATATCACAGCAAAAACATCGCCATTAGCCTCGGGAGCCAGGGAATCGTTCAGAAATCGATTATCGCCTCCCTCCGTTTTTCGTCGGGAGGGTAGCTTCAATTTTGATTTGCCATACAATTTTCTCGGGCGATTAAACGAAGAAGCAGCAGCAGGAGAAACTGAAACAGAAAAACAGATTTGTCAACAGCAAGGTCAACAATTGATGGCCGAAATCAATTTAATTGACCATTTCCAATAGGCCATCCAAGTGGCAGCCCATCTGCTGCACCCATAAAAAAGTGAATCCCCGCCAAAGCGTATTTATATATTCGTTGCATGCCAAAAGGTCGTAAAACCTGAAGATGATGATTAAAAGCGGTCCTAAAAAAACACTTTATGGCGGCACAGGAAATTCAATTCCTGTCATTTTAGCCAAGTCACCATTGCTCAAGTTTCATAAACGCAGGGCGACAATAAATAGTTAAACCAATTGGCCAATAAATCTATCAATATCGTGTATTTACCCTGATTAGGCGACGTTTTAGGTGACGTTGCTTATTTTTGTAAAGAAGAACCATTGACAAATCTAAGGATTTTCCTAGAATTTTCTGTAATAAAATGAAGTACCTACAAATTAACCAAAATTGCTGTAAATGTCAAAGAAAATCATTTAGAAAGTTGAAAATAATGTAATGGGATTAAAGTCATCATTGTCTTCTTTAACTAAAAATGCAATAAATCTATAATACCTCTTAATTAAGTATATTTATAAATTAAGTATTAAGTATAAATTAATGTTAAGTTCATGCTATAACAAAAATATTAATAAAGTGATAAACCTGAGTCATAACTTCCAAAGGCAATCATATTTTGAATTCGGCAACTTTGTTGTCTCAATGAATATTAATATTTATTTTAAGCTCAAATTTTAACGATTGATGGGCCATAAAAATGTTTCCTAGTTTATTAAGCTCCTCTCCCTTGGTTTCATAAATTAAGAATATTATCCCATCGGCACATAAATCATTGATGATCATTTATTTTCACCGTGATTAAGCTGTGTACTCTGTGTGAACTGCGAATTATTCATTCTACGGTGGCAAAAGCAGCGCTTTTAGTTTTAATTAGACCCAGTCTGGGCAGTGTTAATGGCCACAAAGTGGCTGGCCAACGCATTCGCTTTAATTAAAGGCAGGTGAAGAAGCAGAAGCTGGAGTTTGAAAGATGACTGTATGGCAATTAGATGTGTAGCCGTAGCCCAGAACACTTGGCCATTTACTTTTGTGTCAAAGACGTGCCAAATTGCCGGCGAAGGCGACACTTGACGCTGTCACGCCCCAGACAGACAGCAAAACCGCCCAAGAGCCCAGAAACCAGCCGAAAACCACCCATGGACCACCCACTCAGTCGTCTCCAGGCGCCACTCAAGCGGCAATGGAACACCAAAAGACCAGAGCAGAAAAAAAACAAGAAACAGTATACAATTCAAACGCCAATGTGTCACACACTGCCACATCGAAGAGAAGAACCGCACACAACCCTTCCCCTGGCGGCAACGTGACGTATACGCAATATATAAATGGCAAAGCGAAAAGGGCCCACCAACCAAAAAAAAAAAAGCCAAGGAAAAACCGCAACAAAACACGCACAAAACAAGCAATTAACATAAATAATAAAGAACGCACAAAGGAAAAGCCAGAAAAACCCTAAAAACCGAAGACCCTAACGAAAAAAACTGTGTAAAATTGCTTTTCGGAAAATATTTAATTTTCCAAATGCGTTGTCGCTTTTTGCGGCCGTGTATTCCCCAAACAAATGAAACAAATACACATATCGTCGTCGGCGTCTGACGTTTCATGTTAAAGGCTTCTCATTCTGATGGACAGGATGTAGAGAAAATATACAAAACATGAAGTGAGAGGTGTGTCTACGTGCCATGAAAACAGCGAAATTGAAACGCTTTCCCGAAATGCTGGCGACACTTTTGGGGTCCAACTCCTGGGGAATTTACAACTCCATTCATCAAACTCACAAAAACTTTGCCGGCTGCAACACATTCTTGGATTTTACCTTGGTCCAAAATCCAGACTCCCAGAACCTTCGCCGAGTCTAATTTATGGCCTTTGATAATCCATGTTGATGAATGGCGGCAACGACAACGACAACAACGACGTCGACGACATGAATGAAGTCCTGGAATTGTTTTTTGGACCGGGACACAGGATTGGCAGGGCGAGGAGGAGGGTTCGGGCTCAAAGTTATTGGCCCAGAAATCAGGCATAGTCAGCTGTCGAAATGAACCCCAAAAACCATGCAAACTAGGCAAAACACATCGGTTTGTTTGTACACCGGAAAAATCATGCATGTCTGTTACTGTGTTTATACGATGCCGAATTCACGCTATCATTTCACGCTTTCGGCCGATTCGTGTCTGTATAAACGCCATTTCGTGAATTCGGCAACACACGAAAGTTGACTATGATTTCAGCCTGAAAGCGTGATTTGGTGATAATGTAATGCAAGGGATCTGGAAACTCTAGTATCTGGTACAATTTCCAGATTATCAACGTGTGCGAATACTACCTTTTCTTAAATTGGAATGTTATTTGTGCACGCATATATTATTGCACGCATTTTATTGTTTTAAAGTAAAAAATGCATATGTACGTATGTATACGTATATCTCAATAGTTTCTGTAATTTTTTTTACAGATTTCGAGAAGAGCCCAGAAACTAAAACTCCTTAATATTTTACGGGATACATACACATTTTGAATCAGAATTGCATCCATTAGGTGATCCGTTATTTTATCCTAATTTAATCATTACATACTTATGTACATGCCAATTTGTCGATGTGTGTGTGTGTCATTGCGTTTCTTACATTCAAATGTGACGTCTGAAAGTTTTTCCCTTAAAACCATTCTAAATTTTATCCAATAGTAAAATTTTGATCAGGTGTTTCTAAACAAAAAAAAACATCTCCTTCGCTTCAAATGACTCTCTCTCTGCTCTCTAATCTCTCGCTCTGCTTCTGCTGACGTTGTTTTTGTGAGAGCTGTGTTCGGAATTCGTTCGTAAGTGCTGCAAACTGCCGAAGCAACAAAAACAACGTGCTGCCAAAAATCCCCAAACCCCCGCAATCTTACAACAAAAATCATATAAAATCAACCGTGGGTCCCAAAAAAAAAATAAAAATTCCTTACTGATTGTATGGCATAGCTCCATACAATAAACCAAAAACGGATCCGATCGCATAATCGGTGCGGAAAAATTAATTAAGTGCCCCAACCGGAAGTCGGTTGGGGCTCATCTTCTGGGCTTTCAAAGATTTCCACAAATAAAGCTTAAAATAAAAATATCAACTTGTTTGGTTGAAAACTGTGGGAATGGTTCATGTTTTAATCCCGCAATTTCGCATTTTTCGAGAGTCCTGGGAGTCCTTAGGAGCCGAATTTCGAAAAATCCTTTCTTAGTGCACACCTCCTCTAACACACGATTCAGCCCCAATTTTTTCCAGAATTTTAGGTCTTATGGTTTGGGCTGGGGGAACATGACGCAAATCGACTTCTACTCTTTTATAGTAATACTCGATGATACATTTCCAAATCTATTTATGTAAGGCTCTCCCTAAAATTTGAAAAGTCCATTGAAGGTCATATTTTTAGCATGTTTTCTTACTATAGCTATATATCTATGCTATGCGGAAAAAATAATAGATGGCTTCCCCATACAAAAACGTTTCTATTATTTTTTCCGGCACTGTATCTATGCTATATATCTATATTTTAGCTCCATATTAATATTTGTTTAAGACTTATGACTAGTTTAATTATAAATTTTTAAAATCGTTTTTCTTCACTCGAATTACAAAATTTTAATTTAAAATACTTTAAAGTTTTTTTTAAATTTTTTTTGTTACATTTTAATACTGATATTTATTTACCCTTTAATTATTATAATAATTTTTTGTGAATTTTTATTTGTTTTAATAGTGATGTTAATACACCTTTTAACAAATTTCAGTTTTTAATTTGCGTATTTTATACCTTTTAATATTGATTTTAATTTTACCCTTTTCATTAATCAAAATGAGCGAATCGAGTATTACTATAAAAGAGTAGAAGTCGATTTGCGTCATGTTCCCCCAGCCCAAACCATAAGACCTAAAATTCTGGAAAAAATTGGGGCTGAATCGTGTGTTAGAGGAGGTGTGCACTAAGAAAGGATTTTTTGAAATTCGGCTCCTAAGGACTCCCAGGACTCTCGAAAAATGCGAAATTGCGGGATTAAAACATGAACCATTCCCACAGTTTTCAACCAAACAAGTTGATATTTTTATTTTAAGCTTTATTTGTGGAAATCTTTGAAAGCCCAGAAGATGAGCCCCAACCGACTTCCGGTTGGGGCACTTAATTAATTTTTCCGCACCGATTATGCGATCGGATCCGTTTTTGGTTTATTGTATGGAGCTATGCCATACAATCAGTAAGGAATTTTTATTTTTTTTTGGGACCCACGGTTGATTTTATATGATTTTTGTTGTAAGATTGCGGGGGTTTGGGGGATTTAATTGGCAGCACGTTGTTTTTGTTGCTTCGGCAGTTTGCAGCACTTACGAACGAATTCCGAACACAGCTCTCACAAAAACAACGTCAGCAGAAGCAGAGCGAGAGATTAGAGAGCAGAGAGAGAGTCATTTGAAGCGAAGGAGATGTTTTTTTTTGTTTGGAAACACCTGATCAAAATTTTACTATTGGATAAAATTTAGAATGGTTTTAAGGGAAAAACTTTCAGACGTCACATTTGAATGTAAGAAACGCAATGACACACACACACATCGAAAAATTGGCATGTACATAAGTATGTAATGATTAAATTAGGATAAAATAACGGATCACCTAATGGATGCAATTCTGATTCAAAATGTGTATGTATCCCGTAAAATATTAAGGAGTTTTAGTTTCTGGGCTCTTCTCGAAATCTGTAAAAAAAATTACAGAAACTATTGAGATATATGTATACATACGTACATATGCATTTTTGTACTTTAAAACAATAAAATGCGTGCAATAATATATGCGTGCACAAATAACATTCCAATTTAAGAAAAGGTAGTATTCGCACCACGTTGATAATCTGGAAATTGTACCAGCCAAAACATACCCACAAAAATTAAAAAAAGTTGGTTTTAAATTGTGTTAAAGGCGGGGGAAATTGTTTGAAAATTTCGTCTCCAAAAGGCTCACACGTCATATTACATCCACAGTTTTCACTAAAAAGAGTTGGAGCTTTATGTGCGTTTTTTTTTTAAATTTTCCTTATTTCCGAAAATATTTAACTCCAGCTGTTGATCCCCAGCCGACATTGGGCCACTTCCTTTTTGTTTACCTACCGATCCTGCGGGCGGATCCGTTTTTCGCTTAAACCATTTTGTCCGTGGCCTTTCATAGGTTTGTGTTATTTTTTATATATTCTTTTTTAAGCTTTTAAGGTTTTTGGTGGTTAGATCTGTTCGAAAAAAACAGTACAAAAAATAGTAAGAGTTTTTCTCTGCATTCGCTTAGTTAACCAAAATGATACATTTAGAGGTTAGTGCGGGGTTAAGTTGCGATTAAGGAGGTATTAGATAAATTAGGGTAAAAGTAATGTAAAGAAAGAGTGAAAGTGAGAAAGGTAAGGTTCGTTTGGACTTTATCGAGGATAAGGTGGGTCTAGGTGACAAACAAGTTTTAATAAGAAAAGGTGAAGTTAAAGTAAGTAAGTAAAGTAAGGAACATTTTTTTCAGGTGAGACTAAAGTTAGGTTAGCTAAGAAGATGAAAAACTTGTGTTAAGGTGAAAATAGCATTAAGGTGCTAAAAAAGTGTGCCAAGGGTGAGAATAAAATAGGTGGGGTTAAGGTGAAGTAATATTAGGTTTAATGCGGTGTTAAGGTAAGGTATGTTATGGTTAGGAGGATATGGATAGAATATTAGTGCGTTCTAGGTGGGTTTACTGTTTAGCTAAGGTTAGGCGGGATTTTACTCGGATATTCTTTGCTAAAAGTAGCGGACAACGTCGCTTTGGGTGTTGCTAGTTATTTAATAAAAACATTTTACTTTTTTTCACTGTAATTCCGAATAACAATTAATTTGCAAACTTTTCAAGGTCTAACTTTTCACCTAATACCTTTTCCTACCTTCTGATACTTAAAATATTGGTTTAATCTTATCCATTAATCAAAATCAGGGGATTAGTCAGCTTAAACAACTTCAATTTTCTCTCTCTGTAAGCCTGGACAGCATAAGCTTGTCTATGAAATCCCCCCGAAGGGCATAACTACAGGATCGAAAGTTTCATGCCAAGTTGGGCATAGTTTTTTCTTCTCTAGCTACCAAAAATAATAGAGACATTTTCCAACTTCCCCTCTCGCCTCACCGGCAGTTGATTGCATGGTGCCGATGCAAAAAGATTTTTTTTTTAGTTTTTCATTTGGTTTTTGGACGAATTTCGTTGGCAAGCAAATTAATATGAACTGGCAAGCAGAAAAGCTCTCATCTCTGTGTGGAGATTGGAATGGAAATTCGGCAGAGAATTGCATAAGACCACCTGCAGTTTAAGGTAACACGACTAAAAAGTTGCCCACAAATTTGGCTTAGATTCTTCTTCTTCTATAAAACTGTCATTCGGTTGTTCGTTCAGGGGAATCCCCCTGTTTTTTTTTGTTTCTCGTTGAATGGGGAATTTCGCACGAAAGCAATAAACAATTTAACTAAAGTCCTGACACCGACAGGACAACAGGACACACACGTGTCACTCCATTTTGCCGAGAGAGCTGAGAGCCTGGAGTTTATTAAACATTTTTTACTGCCAGTCAGCCGCAGAGTTTTGCATTTTGCATTCTGCATTTGCATCTCCTGCAGGCGTTAAAGTGTCATGTTCGTGGGCCTTTCCCCCATCTACATTTTATGCTAAGTCTAATTTGTTGGCTACAACTTGCATAAAATAGGGGGGAAAATAAACTGGGTAAAATGCCGAAAGGCAAAGACCAAAAACGAAAGCGTTGAGAGCTGCTTCGGTTTTCCCTGTGCCAAATTCCCCAAAAACTTTGGCTAGAAATTTGAATCCTTCGCCTGGGTTTCCCTTTTCCCACGTTTTCATTTCTCTACTTTTTTTTTTTGGCCTCAAAGCGCTCGACGAAAACCAAACAAAAGCTGGTAAAATGTTTATCCCACTGGGAGGCGAAAGCGGCATGTGGGCGTGGCTTAAGCCCTAGGACCTAGTGAGTTTATTGCCTCGACTGCTGCACAGAAGCATTTCTGTTTGCCGAGTCAACGGAAATGGCTTTTGGATGGTTTTATTAGCCTGGCTAAGAGAGAGGGAGAGAGAGTGAGAGACAGGAGAAGTAACAAATTGGTTAAGGCTAACTAGAGCATAATAACCGAAACATAATTTGCCAAATGCCTACCACTCACTCACTCACTTTCGATTTGTGTCTTTATTACACTGGAGATATAAGAAGCTTAGGTTGGTTTGTAATTTAAGGATCATGCAAAAAAGTAGGGAAAATATTTAATAAATATTAAACATGTTGAATATTTAAAATAAAATCTATTGTTTTTTTTTCTAATTTTAGGAAATTAAAAGTCACTTAATAAATTACATTTAAATTTAAAATCATTTACAAAGGTGTCTAAATGTATGCAATAAAAAACATGTTCTTAAAAAGTGTCTTAAAATATTTTGTTGCATACCTTTAGACACTTTTATAAATTATTTCAAACCCATATCTAGTTTTGTTGCTTCACTTAATGATTTTAAAATATAAGTACACACAAATGAAATTTCATTTTAAATTCAAAAGTATTATAAAGGTGTCTAAAAGTATGCAATTAAAAAATAACAAATACTTACGGGTTCAAAAATATTTCTTTGCATACTTTTAAGCACCTTTACAAGTGTTTTAAAAACCATTTCGATTCTATTGTACTAAATGAAAGATTTATGCTCTTTGTTAATCTAACTCTTTTTAATTTACATTCCTATATTTTCAGCTACAAAAACATGCATGGCTATGTTTCGCTGGTGGTCTGCATCCTGGGCACCATTGCGAATACCCTGAATATTATTGTGCTAACGCGCCGCGAGATGCGCTCCCCCACGAATGCCATACTCACGGGTCTGGCCGTCGCCGATCTGGCAGTTATGCTGGAATATATACCCTACACCATTCACGACTATATCCTAACGGACAGTTTGCCGCGCGAGGAGAAACTCAGCTACAGTTGGGCCTGCTTCATCAAGTTCCATTCGATTTTTGCCCAGGTCCTGCATACCATATCGATATGGTTGACCGTAACCCTGGCTGTTTGGCGTTATATAGCAGTGGGTTATCCGCAGAAGAATCGCGTTTGGTGCGGCATGAGAACCACTATAATAACGATTACCACGGCCTATGTGGTTTGTGTTTTGGTGGTGTCACCCTCACTCTACTTGATCACTGCTATAACGGAATATGTCGATCAGTTGGATATGAATGGCAAGGTGATAAACTCGATTCCCATGACCCAGTATGTAATTGATTACCGTAATGAGATAAAGAGTGCCATGGCGGCTGCCCTGAATGCCACGCCCCCTACAAGTGCACCGCTAAATGAAACTCTATGGCTGAATGTGAGTTCCTTGATCACCACCACATCGACAACCACGACGACGACAGCCCCACCAACCACTCCATCGCCAGTGGTGCGAAATGTCACAGTGTATCGGTTGTACCACAGTGATTTGGCCTTGCACAATGCCTCGCTGCAAAATGCCACATTTCTCATATACAGTGTTGTCATTAAACTAATACCCTGCATAGCACTAACCATCCTATCGGTTCGATTGATCCTGGCATTATTGGAGGCCAAGCGGCGGAGAAAGAAGCTGACCAGTAAACCTATAGCTCCGGCTGCCAGTAATGGAACGAAGTCCGTGATCAATGGAAAGGCAGCCGATAGGCCGAGGAAAAATAGTAAAACTTTGGAGAAGGAAAAGCAGACCGATCGTACCACTCGAATGTTGTTGGCCGTGCTGCTGCTCTTCTTGATCACAGAATTTCCACAGGGGATCATGGGGCTGCTGAATGCCGTACTCGGAGATGTCTTCTATCTGCAGTGCTACCTAAGACTGAGTGAGTTTAAAATACACTGGATATATCATATATGATGAGAATACCGATAAAAAAGGATATAGCTAAAATAAATATTTAGTTAAGAAGTTCTTTTTTAAATTAAATTAAATTAAAATGTTAGAATCAAGGAAGAAAATTGAAAATAGAAAATAAATACAAAATTTAAATTAAAATCAAAGTTTCAAATTCTTTAATTAACATTAAAAATGTTAAATTTATTTTTTCAAATAAAAATTAACAAAAATTGCAGTAAATAAAATACTTCGGAACATTTTTAAATTAAATGTAATATTTGGAGATTTTTATGTTATTTTGTATCATTACCAATAGCTTATTCATGTTCTCAAATATTGTATGTATTTTATAATTTAATAAATTTTATAATTTCTTCTAATAACCTTTGATTATACTTGGACTATAGTCTTTAAAATAATACAAAACTATTAATTAAAACTATTTTGTAGGCTTTCAAAATAAAATCATTTGCAGTAAAAAATTGTTTTAAATTTTTTTAAGGCGTAAATAACATTTTGATTTAATTACCATTTCTTGTTCTTTGTTTTATATTATAATTTTAATCAAATTTTAGTACTGTTTCTAAGCCTACTTCAAACTTTAACCTCCAACTTTAATTCTCGCCCTCCTGCCAGGTGACCTCATGGACATTTTGGCCCTGATCAACTCCAGCATCAACTTCATTCTGTACTGCTCGATGAGCAAACAATTCCGTACAACGTTCACTTTGCTATTTCGTCCAAAATTCCTGGACAAATGGCTGCCGGTGGCGCAGGACGAGATGGCAGCTGCCCGGGCGGAGCGCTCGGCGGTGGCGCCTGTCCTGGGTGAAAAGGGGCGACAGCAGCAGGTCCAGGTGGTGACGGCCACCACGACCACGAACATCACACAGGTGACGAATCTGTAGCATCGAAGGAGGAGGAGTCGTGGTCGCCGAACGCTGCTCAGCCGCCTGCTGAGTGTCCTCAAACGCAGGCGAAGGGAGTCCTCCGGTGGTCCTATAGCCGGAAATGGTGCAGTGGAGCCTGAGGCGGATCCCCGGGTCCAGCAGTTCCAGGCCATTGTTGTGGTCGTGGACAAAGTGAGCGGGGCCACGGATCACCAGCTATATACCGCTGAAACATCTCGAATTGTGACGTAGTTTTATCCAGATAAAATATATATATTATATCCTTGTAAAAAGTAAACTAGCTGTGTAAGAGCACCCCGGCTAAACACGAGTTATTTGCATACTTTGGTGAGAAATCGTAAAAGCCGTCGTATTCGTAATAATAATAAAACGCTAGCTCATCACTCATACGCACCATTGGATTCTACTCTATTCCCTCTTCACACTCAAGAGGCAGCTGTAAAAATACTGTGCATGAATTCGCATATGTAACCTACAGTTGGGAGCAAAATAATAGTTTTATTTAGTAAAAAAAACGATTATATTTTATTAATATTAAATTATCATACTTTAAAAAACATAAGGAAACAAATTGGTAAATTGAAATCACTTTTAAATTTAAAATTATGTTTAAAAGAATGCAGAGAATATATCAACGCATTTCTGAGTTTAAAAACAAATTGCTGCATACTTTTAGACACCTTGAATTTGACCACTTGAATTTTTATAGTTTTATATTTTATTTTTTATCATTTTAGATAATAAATTTGCACATATATTATTTTGAACACAGCTGTACAGCTTTTCGGCATAAATCAAATCAAATATCGTAAGCTCTTGCATTTTTCCCATTTCGATAGCAATGCATTTTCATGTTGATTTCATTCGCATAAAGTATGCAATACACGTGCTCACTCAAAACTACGAATTTTTGGCAACGATTTAAGGACAAGAATATATTTGCAAGATGTTGTACATAAAATATATATTTATGTCCGTATGTTTATTAATGGCAAATTAGACTTAATTGTCTTAGAAAATATTTGTATAGCCTTAGTTGAAACGATTTTGAATGCAAACATTGGAAAAAAAAGGTGGCAGTTGCAGTGAAGTGCGTTGCGTTAGTTAAATGTGAACAATATATTTTATACGAAATCGGATTTTGGGCTGTGAATGAAATTATAATTTTCCTTGAACTCATTTGGGAATTCACTCACGTTTCATGTGGTTTTTTTCTGAATTGATTGGAAATAATTGAAATGCAGTCACTGCAGCTGACCGAATAATCCAATGAAACAATGCATAAATATTTGCACATTTTTTTCCCCTCTTGGGAGAATTGTAATTGAAATCGCTTAAGCCCCTCGACAAGTGACAAATGGCCAGCGAACGCATAAATTATGATGATTGAAGTATTTGCAATTGAGCCCCGACAAATATTTTCAATCTCGTTAATAATGAACACATAAATCAGCCACACCACACAACTTATAAATAAGTACATGTGAATACACTGAATAAATGTAATTATTTGTTGCTTTTACAACGATTAAATTAGCTACTTAATTGAATGAAAATTACTCTAAATCCTATATATTTAATTATAAAGTTGCCACTTTGCTTACTGAAAGTAAGCATAAATAATAGATTAATTGTTGTTTGTTATACCCATTTAAATTGACCGATAAGTGTGATTTAAACTACTCAATTAGCGAATTGAGAGCCGCAAAAAAAGGTTTACTAGAGCGTAATTAAGATTTTATATAGCTAAACGAAAAATAAAGGTTTAAATCGAATTAAAGAAGCTCACTGATTGGTATTTAAATTTAAGCAAAAGGCTAAAAACACATAATAAAATTGAATTAAATCCAGAAAAGTTGTTTCATTTCCGGCAGAACATCAAGTTTTTCAATTATTTTTCATTTAGCAATAAAATGAGCCAATAAACTGGCTATTTCCAACATATTTTAGCAAAGTTTAATTTGCATTAGCCCGAAAAATATGGCAAACCGCAGGGAAAAGTTCACACACAAAAAAATAATAATGTAGAAGGGAATCCAAAACAATAAGCATGAGAAATGGGCCACAAAACGAGCAGGGGGAAAATGAAGGCTGAAGTTCAGCAAAAGATGAGAAATGTTGGCTGTTGGCAACTTTTTCCCTAGTTCCGAGTAGTTGTGGAAAATAAAAGATTACTACAGATTGCACTGGCGCGCTGATAAGCCATGGAAATGGTTGTCAAAAGGACAAGTTAGTTGCGGTCAAGACTCGAGACTTGTAACATTTTATTTGGCTTAAAGTTGGCGGGCAGAAAATTCCCTGTTAACTTTTACTTCGCAAAATTAAAAGCGAAAAAGTAAAGTTGAATGGGGTTTGCCAAGGATAATCATCTTTTAACGCCTCCCCCATTATCTATAAGTATCGTAAGCCTCCTAACCTGATTTCCGCCCTTTTGCTTATTGAATTATTAAGATGTTTAAAGGTTGCTTCCTGGTTCCTTTCCTCTTTTAATCTGCTAATTAACTCAATTGACGCGCCCACCTGGACTTACCTTTAGCCAATTATTATTGGCCTACCCCTTTAGGTTTTCCTTTTCTGGTCCGCCAATAAGTTTACAATTTTCTAATTAATGCCCCATTTTGACAGCTACAATTGGCTACGTTTTTATTACCGCCACTGTTTATTCTTCGCCGTGCTCAATTAAATATGAATTCGCAACTTGGCCCTTTGAATACCAGGCCATAAAATGCAGCAGTGCGGGACCAGCTTGCGGCGCCCATAAACACATTTTATCGAAGGCAGTTAGCCGAAAAAGAAAAAAAATCGGCCCAAACTTTGGCCATTATTGGAACGTGCTGCGACTGGGAAAAGAACGGCCTACGATTGCAGGCATGGAGCCATGCAACGTACACGGAAAGAAAATAATGATGAGTAATTAATAAAGGATATATGAACTATAAATATTTATTTTCGTTTCATGTAAAAAATAGACTAGTCAAATAAGGATTACTAAATTTTTTTATAGGTAGGTGGAACATTTTATTTGTAGGTTGCTTTAGGGATGAGAAAAGTATGGATGGTACTTGATCCTGAACACACTAAAAAACATCAATAAATATATTTATTTATTTACGTATATATTTATGTATTTATTTATAAATCATTAAATGTATTTATTTATTTCTTTTAATTATTTATTAATTATTTAATACATTTATCGATTTATTTATTTACTTATGTATTTAATAATTTATTTATTTATTTAGGTTTTTATTTATGTATTAATTTTTTATTTTTTTTATTTATTATTATTTTTTTTAACTACAGTCAGTGATATAATTATATTTATTTTTCTTAAAGGGAACCTCTTTGTTAACTTTATTTTTGGGCTTAACTTTATTTCTGCCAGTACACAAAAATAATTTAGGTAAAAATGTCTTAAACGAAAGTCCCAGCTGCCAAGAAAATGTCTTTAATAGCCCTTAAATTTGGACTAACCTCCCCATATAGACAAATTAGATATTAATTTAATAATGCTTGCTTTCATACATGTTAACCTGTTGCGTATACGCACCGTGGGCTTGACAAGTTTTGGCTGTGCTGCTGGTGCTTCAAACTTTCCATATGAAAAATTGATTGAAAAACTTTACGCAGAAAACAGAAAGAGAGAGCAAAGCAGCTCCTCAAAGGGCTGTGGAGACTTCAAGGTCTCTGCCAGCTTTGCTGCACTTGGGTGTTGAGTGTTGAAAGGAAATTCCAGCTAGTTACCCAACGGGCAAAACACAATGCCATGGCAACAAGCGAGAGAGCTCTCCTCCCTTTCTCTTTTCTTTTTTTTTTGGGCTAGAGGCATATGCAATCTTCAGTTTCCACTCTCCGCATTCTGCACACTTAAATGCTGGCCAAAAGGGAGCTGCTGTCCGCTTCCGCAGACCCAGAACTCCCCTCATCCCGCGTCCATTTGCATAATGGATTTGACTACAATTAGCTGGCAGCTGGCAGCTGCTCCTGCCACTGACATGACTTCAAAACGGCCCAGCAACGGGTCCCCTTCCGGTCTCCTTTGCAGCTGAGTTGGCTAAATGGATATATTAGAAAAAAATCAGGATTTATCTAAAGATAAAGGTTAGGTTCGTACTCTAAACATTACATTAATTAGAAAATTATTGGAATCATTGCAAAAGACATCTTAATTTAATATTCCATTTTTATAATAATTTATGGTAAAATAAAATCGTATCCTTGTTTGCAACTTATAGATAAATGTCTAGGGTTCGTAAAATAAACAATGTATATTTACTAGAAAATTTAATAATCAGTAATCATTTTAAAAGACATCTTAATTTCTAATCTTGTAAACTTATTGATTTCAATGGAAAAATTAAAAAGAAAAGTAATAATTTAGATTAAAGCCAAAAGTACGTATGTGATATATATTTTGCAGAGAGAAATAATCTACATAGAAATATGTATAGGACCCATATAAACCATCTATTTGAGGGCCCTCATAAGTATGCTATGAAAACTAACCTTCCTCTTTTGAATATAAATATATGGTTGCTTACTTTTAGACATAATTAAAAACAATACAATCAAAGTAGTTTTAAAACTGTAGTAACTTTAGTTTCACCATTGACATAATGAAATTTTTAATTAATTACCATTTAAATTGTAGGTTGTGCTTTCTTAAATTAATTACGAACCATTTTACCGCCTTATGTAAGCCATGGCTGGCAGCTCCCGCACCATCACTGAACCACACAGCCATGAACTTGATCATCCGAGCCCAAGGGGCTGACAGCAGCAGCAGTCGTCCTGCAACATTGCATCACTACAGCAACATCCTGGCAGCTTGGATTCAGTTCACTCGAAATACGAAATGAAAATGGGTAAATGGGAAATGGGAAATGGGAAATACGGAATGCGAGTGAAACCCAACCAAACCATACGCGTCTTCTGTGCATGTCTCTGCTAAAGGCCTTTAACCCGTTTGAGGGCCGGGTACTCCGCATTAATACCTGGCATCGTTGCCCCTAATTGCAGGGCGCTTTAAAATACTTTTCGCAGCCAGGGAGCTTGCCACTTAACCGACGACGATGATGGTGGTGTACTTTCAGCAGTCACTGTTGCCAGTTTCGCTGGCTTTATTTTTTATTCCTCCCTCTTTGTTCACCCTACAACTGCAGCTAGTGCGCATCTAATGAGGCTCATTAACGTAATTACGTGATGTTGGCAATAACTGGCAAAAATCCTTTCCTCCTGATTACTACAACGATGATAATAGCGATGATGATAATGATGATGATGAGGGACTACTGTGTGCTCACACACTCCATTGCCTTTGCCCGCCACATGTACATACGTTATAATCCGTCTGAAGCCAAAGCAGTTTGTTTATTAATATCTGCCGAGCGAAATTGAAATGCGAAGTTATCCAAACGAATGGCCACAGATTAGCAACTAATTTATGAAGTTCCCTTTGGGAATCATTAGTTGTTACAAATGTGCAAAGGGAGAAACGGGGGATTCACTCAAGGAATCTTGCTACAAGTATTTTAAGTATTTAATTAATTTAATTTAATTTAAATATTTTAATTTGAAAATACATTATTTTATTATAATACCTCTTTGTCAAAAAACTATAGTAACTAAACTACATTAAATGTTTAATTTATTAGAAATTTAAAAGCGAAACTATTAAAAATATATTGAAAATATAAAAAATATTTTACGCTTAGAGACATTAAAAATATTTTACTCTTGAATAATATAAATTAATTTAAAATTAATAAATAAATACAAAAAATAATTTTCCAATTTTATTTTAAATGAAGCTACATAAAATAAATTTAAAAAAATCATTCACAATATTCCCACCATTTTAAGGCCCTGCAAAACTTTTTCTACCACGCAAATCACTCAGCCGAAAGTGATTTGTCAAATGCACTCTGCAGCGAATCCCAGGCCCAAACTCAAAGGCACTTATCAGACTCACATATGATTCCGATTTCGATTTGCAGACTCGTGCTGAGCCGATTTAATGGAGGAATAGGAGCCGGAGCCACAGCAATTAATCTAATGGCAGACGTAGACCTGAGTCCTGAGACCTGAGAACACCTAATGCATGCCTAAATAATTCAGGTGGAAATCAGCTTAATGTTCTAGTCTGCCGGCCATTTCGCAGAAAATTGAAAATAACATACTTAGGGGATATTCAATCTTTGTCAAATTATTGCAACGGGACAGCAGCTGTCCCAAAAACCCTGTCTGGCTGAGAAACTCAGCTTACATATAATTGCTTTTTCCCGGCCAGCCAACAATTTTTCACGGAAAATGTCTTTCTCTAGCCGGCGATTTGCTTGTAACTGTCAATTGTCAGAAACCGTAGTTGGTGGGATTTCCTTTCGGTCAGCAGATTTGTGTCTCGGGGTTTAACGCCACGCTCGAGGGCCTTAAAATCGCCCTTGATGCATTCCTTTTAAGATATGTTCTTTGAAGTATTTCTTGGTACTTTGAAATGGGAAAGTAACTACACAAGTCTCTAAAGTTTCCTTCTTACAATGTATCTAGTTCCATGCAAGACTAAGTTAAGATAGCTAAGATAGCTTAGCTAAGATAGCTTAGGATGGAAACAGAAAAATGGTTGGTTAAAATAGAATCCGTAATAAATAAAAGTACTTTATTATATTTATATATTTAAATAATTCATTTTAATTTTAACAAATTAATTATATTTTTTTATTATTGACCGTATGGCTCTTCAATAATTTATTTCTGAGCTATGTATTGTTTTCGTATTTTGGAAAGAGTTGAAATTATTTTTTGGTTCATGTTTTTGAAACATTAAACATTATGTTTGAGCGTTCACGATCAACATGTATATTTGTTTAATTATACCCGTTACTCGTAGAGTAAAAGGGTATATTGTATTCGTGCAAAAGTATGTAACAGCTAGAAGGAAGCGTTTCCGACCCCATAAAGTATATATATTCTTGATCAGGATCACTAGCCGAGTCGATCTAGCCATGTCCGTCTGTCCGTCTGTCTGTCCGTCTGTCTGTCCGTCTGTCTGTCTGTATGAACGCTGAGATCTCGGAAACTATAAAAGCTAGAAGATTAGCGTTTTGCATGCAGATTCTAGGAGTTCCTACGCAGCGCAAGTTTGTTTCAAAAGGGTGCCACGCCCCCTCTAACGCCCACAATCGCTTATATACGATTTTAAAAATTTCAATATTTCGGAAAAGTAAAAATGCAGTTTTATTGTGTTTATCAATACCTATCGAAATGTAGAAGAAATTTTTCAAATCGGACCATTCGTTAAAAAGTTATGCGTGTTCAAAGTTTCTATCTCCATCTCCCTCGCACTCCCTTTACCTGAGTAACGGGTATCTGATTGTCGGGGCACCCGACTATAGCGTTCTCTCTTGTTTTAACTGTAATAATTGTTTTCCTTGAGACTATTAGGATTTAAGCTTTAATGTAATGTTGGAAAATATCGATATTATATCTTTGATATATATATACATTTGAATTCTGCCCAAATTAAACGCCATGCGACTGCGGCGCCTCTGATATAAGTGGAGCTGCCGTTCTGGATAAATTGATCCGCCACGGGCGCGTAGTGGGCACAGTAGGCCATAACTTCGCTGATCTTCTGGAGACACCAGTTCCCCGAGTTCGGCCAACCGTTGCAACGGTCGGTCGCTGGAGCGTGTTATGAAGACGCCAGGATTGAAGTAGAGCTTCTTGTTAAATCCGATATTAGTGAAGCTGCCCGTTTGCATCGATTGAAGGGAGCTGCGTTTTTCGCCCGTCTCCGCCTGCGTCTTCTTCAGGATGTCCTCCAAGTGAGTGTTGTGGGCATATTCGGCCATAACGTCGCAGAACTTCTGGATATACCAGTTTCCTGAGGTGGGACACCTGTGGGTCGCAAAACCCGGAGTGTTGCCATAGCAAATGATAGTGTCCGCCAAAATGGGCACATCCGTGTTGGAGAAACAAATCGGATTCGCCTCCGTTTGGCATGAAGGGCCAGGAATCGGAAACCCCATATCTAACTTTTCACCTCGACAAAATGGGAAGATCAGCACCTTTGGCTTGCCCTCCAAATGCGGACAATTGTCTGTCCGAAAGTGGTTCTCGATCCGTTATAAATCGACCATTGATCCGTCGTTGAACATCACCTTATCGATATCATTCACGCGGTTTCCGTGCGACATTAGCACCAGTACAAAGCACTCGGTCTCCTTCACATCCGATGAGGAAGTCAAGGTGTCCAGCACATCAGAAGAATCCATGCTGACTCAAGTTATCGTGGAAGCAAACCTTGAAATCCATTCCTTCGAACAACTGCTTCTAGGGATTTGCTGTCAGTCTCGGCTCCCGATCGCTTGCTTTCGGGATCGGGAAAGTCTATGATGTTCACCAGGAGCAGCACACCGCGATTGCGCGACTCCATTTTATAGGTGCCCACTATCTCGTCAGTGTGAATCCATAAAGACTTCTTAACTTCACGGGATGCAGGCCTTCGGGATGATATGGAAAAATTGTAATTTAGATTAAATTGATGAGTAAAAAAAAAATTCATTAATTTTTTGATTTGCCTAAAATTGTAATTTTTCAAAAATGCACAGTTCGAATTTAGTTCGAATTGCTTAAAATAGCCTTTGTTTGAATTTTTATAACTCCTGTTTTAGTAATCCGATAGTGTTTACTTCTTGTGACATTACTTCTCTGAAACCTTGCCTGTAATTAAATGCAGTTGAAAAATTCTTACCCTATACACCATCAGTGACGGTAGTCGGTAAACAGTAGATGGTTACTATTGTAAATAGGCTTTAATCTTATCACAAAATGATTGACTTGATTGGATTTTTTCAATGTATCTCGTTTGACTGTTGACTAAAAGAAAATTTAAAAAAAAATGCGAAAATGATTTAGAAAAATCTATCTATGTCAGGGTGTGAGCTACTATACATCTGGTACAAAAAATCCGATTAAAAAAGGAATACAGCGATCAAAAAGTATTATTTTTATTGAAGAAAGTGTATTTACTTAAGGGATCGCGTAATAAATTTCCGTTGCAAACGTTGATATCGTATGTATTTTGCGAGGTGCAATCGTCACTAGTTTCTTACCTCGTTAAACCGTTTCCGGAATACTTTAGGTCATTTTCTGAGGCAACAAAGCTTAAGCCAAGCTATGTTTTGGAACAAAAATAGCGGTGATCGTCGAACTTGGGGTCCGATTGAAAAATATTACTTACTGTATTGCTTCCGACATTCCTGGATTTTTTACGCTTATAGATGCGATGGAAAAAGAAAGACGGTACTACTGGTCTAGTGGACTAACTGTTTGCTTATAATGGGTGAACAACGAGGCAAGCTACGATTATACGAACACAGAAGCTTTGCTAGTGCACTTAGAAAAAAAATTGTCCTTGATTTAAGAAATTCGCCCTTTATTTCAAATAATCACCTTATTCTATACCAGCCTATTTTCAACTTGCATTGATTGGAAGTACAAGTACACAAAAGGGCATTTTTATAGAAAACTTATTTAAATTTGTATTAAATAAAATATAATTTAATAATACTTAATTTTTCGATAAGAAGTTGTTTGTTTCTTAAAACCATTACCAATATGTAAAGTAATGATCGCCATTTTAATTGCGAGTTGTGGAAAATTAGAGAAAAGATTTCTTGTAAAAAAAATAATTCCTTTACTCTTTTTATGTAGTTTGAATTCCGCTTAAATTAACTTTTTTTTTCATTTCAGTGCCGGCAGTAAATCTATGTAGACGCCTGGATTAAAGTAGATCTTCTTCTTGATTCCGAAATAGGCCAAGCTGACGGTTTGCATAGACCGATCGCCCGTCTTCGCCTGCAAGTGCACGTTGTGGGCACATAACTCTGTCATAACTGCGTAAAACTTCTGGATACACCAGTGGCCCGAGTTGGGACACTTGTAGGTCGCATAAGCCGGAGTGAGTTATGTTGACGCCAGGATTGAAGTAGAGCTTTTTGTTAAATCCGATATTGACAAAACGGCCCGTCTGCAAAGATTGATCGGGGCCTCGTGGTTCGCCCGTCTCCGCCTGCGTCTTCTTCAGGATGTCCTCCAAGTGAGTGTTGTGGGAATATTCGGCCATAACGTCGCAGAACTTCTGGATATACCAGTTGCCCGATTTCGTATCCCCGTGGGTCGCAAAACCCGCAGAGTTGCCATAGCAAATGAGAGTATCCGCCAGTGTGGCCACATTCGTTTTGGTGATGCATGCACTCTCTATTTGAACTGAGCTGCGATCCGAAGTCCCAGGTCTCGGAAGCCCTATATCCAACCTATTACCTCGACAAAATGGAAAGATCAGCACTTTGGGTTTGCCCACCAAATGCGGACAATTGTCTGCCCGGAAGTGGTTCTGGATCCTTTGTAAATCGACCATTGCTTCGTCGTTGAAAATCATCATAATATCATCGACCTCACTCACACGGAAGCCATGCGACATTAGCACCAGCACAAAGCACTCGGTCGCCTGCACATACGATGAGGAAGTCAATTTGCCCAGCACATCGAAGAATTCCTGCTGACTCAAGTTATCGTGGAAGCAAACCCTAAAACCCATTCCTTCGAACAAGTGCTCAAGGGATTTGCTGTCAGTCTCGGCTCCCGATCGCTTGATTTTGGGATCGGGAAAGTCTATGATGTTCACCAGGAGCAGCACACCGCGATTGCGCGACTCCATTTTATAGGCGCCCACTATCTCGTCAGTGTGAATCTTTACAGACTTCTTAACTTCACGCGATGCAGGCCTTAGATAAGATATAAGAAATTAATGACTACTAATTTAGTACGGAAAAGATTTTTAGTTTTGGTATTATGTTTATTTTTTATATTTTTTTCTAAAACCTCTTCTTAAATATCATTTTGTAATGTCACTATTATTTGTAAATGTATTTATAGAACAACAACAAATAATTATTATAATTTAAACAAAAATTCCGACCTATGCTTTTAAAAACGCCTTTACGCACTCTTCCAGTGTTCTTCGTCACTACAGTGATAAGTTATCACTGTTAACTGTTTAAACATCCGGTAATTATTACCTGATTGTCTACCAGCGTAATCAATACTTCAATAATATAAGTCTTATCAGCTTCAATTGTATCGCAAGTGATTGACCCTCATTTTTTCATAGCACCAACTTACTTGTACAGTGACTTCACTTTAAAATCTTAAATTCTAGGTATGTCTATAGATATTGACATTGGTGTTAAAAACGGAGATTCACGCAAGGGACTGACACAGCCTTCAATTAAGTGTTTGGCCATACTTTAACAATATGTTTTAAGAACTAACTAACAATAAATCCGTAAACTGTAGTTGCTATTTTCCTACATTGCGGTTTAAACGCATTCGAATAAATCGCTTAAAAATCAAAAGATCCTTTAGCATTCATAAAAAAAATGCTTAATATATAAATGTATATATACATATATATAAATATATTTATTAACAAACAAATCCGGCGAACCGGTAAACTTTTATTTCCAAGCTTTTATTTAAAAAACATAACTTACTGTGCCATTCTCGATTATTTTGTTTTTTTTCTTATTTATTTATTTATTTATGCGTTGAAAACCGAACAATGGCAATACTGTTCTCTTAAAATTACTTTTCACTAATAATACGTGAGCGGCGCAAAAGGCTACTGTTATATATGTGACTGCGAACTCAAATTCAAACTTTGAAACTTTTTTGCTACACTTAAAAGAAATTGTGTCTTCATTTATTAAAATCAGCTCATAAGGTATTCTAAATAAAATATTGTCTTACTGAATCTTCAAAAAATATTGTAAAATATTACCATTATTTTAACAAATTTTCAATTAGCTCAAAGAATGGTCAATAACTAGTTTCCTTAAATGAAAGAACTATTTTTGTTATCAAGAAGAGTTTTTATGATTCCAAGGTATTTTAAAGTACCAGATCATATTGAAGAAATGGGATACGTTTTTTTGAGTGTGCTATTTTCTTTTAAAAGTGCAACAAGCTTTTAAGTACATATATGTATGCACAGTGATATCAATGTGGACAACCCATACAAACGTAGTGACTGTAGCGAATACCTATAACTCGGATAAGAGCGATGTAAGAGCCTTGTAAGCTTTCGATCGAGTGGCCTCTGGTTCCGAGCGGGGTCTGGTCGGAAGTGATTCTTAATTTCATGTAAATAGACCGATTCGTCCTTGAATAGCACCTTATCGATCTCCTTGCAAAAGTTTGTAAAAAGCGAATAAAATTTAAAACAAATTCCAACGATAAGGTATACACGATCAAAATTAAAAGCAAAATAATGAAAGAAGAAAGACAACTTCCCTTTCTTAAAAAAAAATTTAAAATTTATTTAATTCAAAAACTACTTTGTAATTAAAAAATAAAAAAAAATAAAATAATGATAGGAATATTCTGCAAAGTTTATAATTACTCTTCGGCCAGCCAAGTCTAGCTCCTTTTATTGTTTTTATCTTATCAGAAGTTTCTACTACAAGTAATGCACATTGTCTCATTTCCTAGACTTATATACATTTGTGCTTCCTAACTATATTTCGAACCCGCACTTACTCATATCAAAAAAGTCAAATACTCAAAAAATACCAAAATATATTGCTTTTTATTTCTTTAATTAAATTTTAATAATTTTTTGCAAGGCATTTTCGCCTTTCAATTATTTCCCTCTCCTCCTTTTCAATTAATTTACCCCAACTAATTCGTATAGAAACTGAAGTGTGCCGCTCGACTTACCTGAATGCCATTTCATTACCTGTGTTTAGCCACCGAGAAACAAAATGAAACATGAGCTCGGAAGAAATGTCGGCTGGCCGTTTGAAATTTATGGCGGCCTCTAGGAAACGGCAACTCGAAGTGGCCGAAAAAATGTTTGATGTAAATAATTAACAAGCCCAGAGAGAGCAAGTTTGAGTGCGAGGGGATTTCTGCGCCACAGAGTTCTCCAGCCAAATGGCCTAATGTTCCCTAGTTTTATGGACCATGGAGCCAAGAAGTGGCCAAAAAAAAGAGTCTAGGAATTAACGGTGGTAATTGAGTGAAATTGCCACAAATAAAATGGCCAAGAATTCCCTGGCCTTTTTGTTGGCTTAAACTAACGTCGGAAGTGCGCACACATAAATTAGTCAAAATGTTGCCGGAAAACTCTTCGCTTCAAGAAATTCCAAAAAAAAAGATTCAATAGAGGACTTGACTTTTTTTCTCTTAATGCAAATTCATGTTCTGTTCAGATTTTGTATAATAAATAAATTATAACAACCACTTGAAAGTTTATTATTATTTAATTAATGAAATTTGCCAACATTTAGTTGACGCCCTGCGTGGCTCAATAAATATTTGATGGAATGAACTGCGCCTTGGAAATGCTTAATATTTAAAGCCTCTTTTTTGGATTCCAAAGAACATCGAGGGGTTAAATTTCCGGAACCACTTCAACAGTTTTAACTCGCCACCAATCCCTTAGTTGCCATACCAATCAGCAACTTTTGGCACATCAAAGCAATTGCCGTAAACCACATTTAAAATAATTGCTGTTCAACTCTTTGAACCAATCGCAAAAATATATACTCTGTCTATTGACTTGTTTAGTTTAATTTGGCATGATATTTGATATATATATGACCTCGTAACCATAGCTAAAAATATTTAAGCCCGTAACGAGCAAGGAAAACGGAAAACCATATGAAAAAAGGGGAGAAACACAGACAAAAATGTCAAAGAAATAAAATGAGATAAGGAGAGAGTAGAAAATATCTGCAATTTCAAATTTGAGTTGATTGGATTATTTGCTCTCTTTCCAGCTTATATTGTTTCCTTCCAGACATATTATACTTTTGCTATGATTTGTTCTTTTTAATGGCAATGCAATTTTGTGACAAAAACCATTGAGCTTTGCAATGCACTTCACCTTCATTGTTTGACAGAGGAAACCCATAATTTTGTGCCCCCCTTTTTCGTTTGACATTTATCCTTTTTTTCCTTTTTCTTCCGCGTAGAGCCAATCGACAAAGCTGCAAAATCACTACTCAAGAGCACTCGTGTTGCCGTCACAATTTGCATAAATCGAGCAACAAGCTGCAGCTGGGAAACTCAACAAACAGGCAACAGCTAAAAGCCAGCAACAAAGCAGAAAGCCAGCCAGCCAGCCAGCGTCATTTTTAACACCTGTCAAGAAGCCGAACAACTCAGTCAGGCTAACACACATGATGGTAAATGTTTGCAGAGCAAGAAAAATTAGAAACAGAAATCCCGGATGAAAAATCATATATTTTTATGGATTTAACTTCAGGTTTAAAGTCCCTTAAGAAAATTTTTACAAAAAATACAAAAAAAAACGTATGTTAAACATTTCATTGTATTCTTTTATGCACTTTTATAGAAAATATGTATTTCTTTAAAATTTTCATTGCATACTTTTGTGCCCTTTTTAGAAAATAATTTTGTAATACTTCAACGTCAAGATTACAATAAAAAACATTTAAAATTTTAAAAAATACTACTTAACAAATAGCATTTCATTCTTTTAAACACCTTTATAAAAAATATTTTTGTAATATTTCAATTTCTAACAATATTAAAAAACCTTTAAAATATAAAATTAAAATGTCATACACTTATATAAATATAATTTTTTTGAATCAAATTCCAGGTAGCATTCAAATAACTTTAAAGTTAAAAAAAACTACTTTCTCCACTATTATCTTTTACTTCATGTTTATTATCTCAGTGCAACTTTGTAGCCACTTATGTTGGTGGTGCGAAAATTTGTTCAACATTTTGCGACTCAACCAACTGACGGCATCTTAACTTTAAGTGCTCGAACATAGAAAACATATTCAAGCTGAAGAAAAAAAAATGGAGCAACAACTATGGCGTCTGTTAGCGAAAGTTTGCTCTGCAGCAGAATATTCCTCAAACTTTTTGCTTACTCCCGCCGTTGGAAAAAAAGGCATCAAATACGAAAATAGCCTTAATTAATCTGCTCGAGGGTCGTAGACAAAATAAAAGTTAAGAAAACAATGGACAAGTATTCCTTCATTGGGCTTCTGCCATTGACTGCCTCTTGAGTTGTGGAAAAACTTTCAATTTTCCCATGGCCTTTGGCGAATTTTTAAAATTGATTGTGCAAGGTGCAGCGGGGCGTATGTGTAACAATTAACTGGCTTAATTAAAGCGATGCTGTCATGACAACAGCCAGGCATCTGGATGCTGGCAAAAAAAAGAAAGAAAAAAGTAAAGGGAAGCTTCAAAGTTTTCACTTAGCTCCTAAGTGCTATTAGAGAGATTTTCCAGCCAAGGACTCTTGGTGGCGTGCGCTGCATATTACGCATACGCCTCGTACGACGCGGGCAATTTTCCAAAATATGCATACATATAAAAAAAGAGCACACATAAAGGGAGGTAAGTGTAAGGCGACACACACTTTGATTTTTACTTTGGTGGGAAGCTCATTTTTGATGCTCTTTCTTGTCACCAAATTTATAAATAAAAAATACATATATTATTTTCTTTTAAAAATAATAACTATATTACTTTCTGTTAAAAATTTACTTTATTTATTTTATTTTAATAGTACAAATATTTAAACAGTTCTAATAGTTTTGCTTTATTTGTTCAGCTGGTCCCTCTATTTCTAACCAAAAAGCTCAGTGTGACCATGCTATGTATTAAAATGCCAAAATTAGGTCATTGTTTGTAAGGTAAAGAATCAAAAATAGAGCATTTGTGTCTCTGCTTTCTTTTCAAGGATTCTTTTTTCATATTTTTCGCTTGCCGCTATGACAGTGATATCCTTGGGATGATAGTAGCCCAAAAAAATAGCCCGAAAAAGTGGCGCTGAAATGAAATCTGTGCTGTAGCCTAGATGGAACACGAGGGGCTCTAGCATAGCCCACAACCATCTACATCACCACAAGTTGTGCCCGCTCGTTGACATTTCAATCGCCTTAAGTTGTCATGGATTTCGCTACCCGCTTTCCCTTTTATCTGCTTGTTTTTAAGCGGCTGCAGCGGGCGGCTTAAACAATATGCATAGCTTTAAAGTGGCCAGCAGAGAGTTGGCGGCTTTTGGCCTTTTATTGCATAAGCCGCGTTGGCTGTTCGGCATGACCTCGATCATGTCGTAGTTGATGGGATAAGGGATTTTCGCAGAAAAACCCCAATTTGCATAACAACTTCCGCCATTTTTGTGTTTGGTTATTTGTGGCGCCTGGCCGATTTTGTCATTAGTTGGCTTCTGTGTTTGTACACCTGTTAAGTGCGTTGATTGCTGGGTTATAAATGGGTTTTTCCTGTGGGTTGTTGATTTTTCAGATGCCACAATGCACATCATCAAGTTTTTAATAGCTGCAAACACTCACATGCGCACTTAATTGGTTAGCTTTCATCTAAGTTGCTTAATTTGTTTTCCAAATATAAGAAAAACAATTTAAATATAGTTGAAAGGTCAGCAAATCCGTGCATAATTATTAAATTTAGCTAAATTTAGCAGAGAAGCAAAGTTATACAACTTGTTCAAACGTATATCACAAACTGAAGGTCAATGAGCTGAATCTCAAACAAAACCACTTAATCTTAAAACTATTATTACTATGAAATTTTAAACAGATAATTAACCGCCTGCAAGTAAGTTGAATTAAAATTATATTTTTAAAAAGGTCATGTCTCTACAATTTGTATAAAACTAATAAAAACAAATTTCCCCCAGTTTCCGCCTGGCAGTCAGTTCAAATAAGTAGCTCTTTATTTCTATTTTTACAAAGGTCAGTTATCTTAATTTTCTCGAGCAGTAAAACTATGATTATAGTAAACAACTTTAATAATTTTTCACTCACTGCGCTCGAAAATATATAAATAAGCTTTAAACAAATCATCGTAGATAATGAATTCCATAATTCTGAATAAATTCTTCGATTCCTATTTGCTTTCGTCGTCTGCCGTGGGTTTTTGGGCCAAATTAGTCTTTGGGGCGCCATAAATAATGATTGCATTTGGACTCAGACTGCAAACAGGTAGAAAACAAACCACAACAAGCTAGCAGCTAGCGAACCTATTAGCATAAACCACTTGCCAGATAATCGCACCTTAAGCTGACTCACAACAAGATGCAATAACATAAAAAGGAGGACAGAAGGAGCAAGTGAAAACAATTCCGAGTCCTTGAACTTGGTCGTCGTGTTGGGAATTTCGTTTACTGCCAATTGCTTGTCAGTGATGGAGGTAAGTCTTTCCTATTTATAGGTACAAGATAATTAAAGAAAAATCCAATGCAAAAGTGCTCACACTAAACATATTATTTCAAGTACAATGGAAGTGCTAATAAAAAATAGTGATTAGATGTTTATGGGAAATTTGATAAGGAATAAGTTGACTTACAAACATAGAAGGTACTTTGAAAACTTATACTTTGATTTTTATTGCCTACTTTTTGGCTTACATTTTTTATAAATGTGTTTATTGTCTTTAAAATTATTTTACTTGAATATTATGAATAAACTATGTTTTGTAATTTCTTTTAACTTAGTTAGAATTTAGTATATAAATAAAGGACATAAATTAAATGTACATTCTAGGATTTTTAAAGATTTTATATTGCTGTCCAAAAAAATGCAAGAAAATATTTTAAATGGATTCATTTTTTTAACTAAGCATACTTTTGACACATTTTTAAGTTAATTTAATACTGTGGTGAATTAAATTTTTCTAGAATATGGCTTAAAAAATAAATAAAAAATTTTTGTACTCCTGAATTAAAATATCCTCGTACCTAGCCTTAGATACTTCCCATCACTGCTGATTGCCTGGCAGACGGTGCACGGTGGATGTGGCAATAAAAGTGCTCGTGAGATTTACTGCTGACTAAAGGACACGCAAACCCAGTGTTTGCATGTCCACTCCAACGATTTGCTGCAGTTTGCTCGAATTTCTTCCGCTATTTCCACCTGCCACTTTCCGCGATTTCCTCGCTGGACCAGCAAAAAGAATGAAAACGAAAAATAACGAACAACTAGAAGTGCAAGTTTGGTCCGAAAGTTGAGACAAGAAGAGGAAAATTAAAAACGTTCAGATTGCAGGGAGGTCCTTTTGGGGCCAAGTCAATGTGTCAGGTGTCATCGAAGGGCGGTCTTAATTAAACTCGATGCCAGGGCTCACCTTTTCCTGGCCAGAAAGCCAACCGACTTTGGCAATTAGTTGGGCCAAACTAACCCTAAAGAGCTGAGAGCGCCCACGCTGCGTATACTTGATATCAATTAACTGTCAGTAAAACGCCACTTCAACTGCATCAGCTGCATAGGAAAGTGATTATAATTAAAAGTTTGAGTACGGGCCAGTTAATTAGTAGGGAACTTGGCCGAAAAACATGCATTCTATTAACTGCAGCCCAGGACGGGAAATTTTGGAAAGCTGGAAAACTTTTCTTTCACTTTTCAATTCCCGACAGACGGCAGAAAGTATCTCAAAACTTCGACTGGCGCCGCCAGCGTGTGCCTAAAATCAATTGAGAATTAATTAAGCGGCAGACATAAAACTTTGAAGCCAGCGGCATTTTTCAAACAATTAAAGCAAAAGGTGAGTGCACAGAAACAAAATTTGACAAAAAATCAATTTGATATGTGCTGGTCAATTTGTCAAGTTATTCATATCATTTTGACGTGAATAAAGATTATGTTTAAGGTAGAATTGACCATATATCATATCGATTTTTTTTTCTATGTGAAGATCAAATTAAAGTCCTCTTAAACTTTCCCTCAGTGTATATAAAGTAACAAGGTATTTTCTGTAATTTGATTATTCCAAACGATCACGAATTCAAGTGTCGCCTTACATGGTACTCACAAATTAATTATCTCAATATTGTATTACACTTAATACTGGCCCAAATCCCAGTCGAAGTCATTGCCTGAAGCTTCATTGGTTTCGTACCATTTATATACACCACTGCTTGTATTTAAAGGACCATTAATTTGCATAAAATTCCCATAAAATGCACTCGATGAATAAGAAAACTGTTGAGCGGAGGACCCAGCTCAGGCGGAGGATTACAGGGATAGCGCAAAAGTCCCTCAATTGAATCATCATTAAGCATTCAGTCTTTTACACGAAAATCCCAGATTCACAGAAATTTACATTCACATTCCAATGCCGAAATGGCTGACAACTATGCACATAATTATTCGCCGTCTGTTTGGTCAACTAAATAAAATCTAAAGTCTGCTAGCTTTTGGTTCTCTTGGTTTTCTGGACATTTACTTTGTACCAGTAAGTGAGTAAATAACCTTAAAATTTTCAATTAAATTTCGTTTGCACAAAGCTGTTTTTCTTGTGATAATTGGATAAATTGCATGACAAGTCAGTAACAGAGAAGGTGGAAATAAGGCAGGGAAAAGGCAAAAAGTGAATATGTTTATGTTCTTTATTATATATAAGTGCATTATTATATAAGTGAATTTTTTAGAATTATTTTAACATTTAAAAAGTTATTAAATTAAATCAACTAAAAATATAATTCATTATGGTGTGTATTATTTTGGAGTTTATATTTTACTTATAAAGGTGTCTAAAAGTATGCAACAATGTATTTAAATTTGGAAAGCCCTTTAAATTCTTTTGAAAATATGACGAATTTATTTTTCACTATCATGGTTTAAGATAAATTTAGTTTATTTTTAAAACTCTAAGCAGTAACTTTATAAAACTTTCTTTTGCAAAATTTAATATATTTGTTTTCTATATATTTCACTTATAAAAGTGACTAAAAGTATGCACCAATATATTTTTCGGAAGTTGACGTTTCTTTTTCACTGCATAGTATGCTGTACTTTAAGATATATTAACTTTAAAAATTTAAATTTTAAAACCGTAAAGATATATTTTTCATCCTTCTTAAACAGTAACTTTAGTAATCTATCTTTTTTAATCGATACTTCTATCAACTCTATTCGACTTTCCTTTGCCTTCCTGACTTCAATCCTTCAGTCCAATATTTTTCCTTGACCATTTTTTGCGCACTTTTCTGCCAACTGATTTATGACACCTTCGCCTGGCGACTGGCCATAAACTGTTTCTACCCACTACATCCGATAATCCTTGGTCAGTTAATTGCCAACACGAGACTTTTGCCCCGGGACTCTCTCAATCCGAAAAAAGGCCCCGATTCCGCCCCTATCATTATTCACCGGGGTGCACTGAAAGTTGAATGCTCCGATGATAAGAAATAATAAAAACACACGCTGTTTACCAATTAATTGTAAAATATGCTAATTGGCAATGGGAAGCCGTACGCTCAACTTGATGTTGATTTTTCGCGTTAAGACACAGGACAAGACCCGCAGCGGCTTATCAGTATTTGCCCAGGATCCCAGGATCAAGGAGTTGTTGGCGTTGGCCATTAAAATCTAAATGAAATACTTTGATTCGGCTCGGTCAGTGGCCATAGATTTAATGACTTGCCCAAAGGACTGAGATTGCCTTATTTATGGCCCGCAATCTCAATCTGCGGGGGCTGCTTAATTAGATTATTTGCTGCGGCCCAAAAGGTTTTCCAGGGGCACGAGTTTATCTGGGCCAGCGTTTTATGACACATCTAATGAACACACAGCCGCCGTCGCCCCACAAATCCAATTGATCGATGTTGGCCATCGACCAAAAACCGCAATCATAGCGCTTAAAACGAATCAATTAGAGTCCTCTGACCCGCCATCATTGATTTGGGCGGGCTATATGGGCTACATCCACCACCCATCGCAATATGCTGATGGGTGACGACGAGAGTTATGGCCTGCGGAAATCATTTCATTCTGCGTGGCGGACGGGGTTACGCAAAATTCGGCACTAAGCTCGTAATCCCTGGGTCACAATTTCTATGGCATGTTTCTGGGGGCTATACAGCTGATTAAATGCGAATATTCACAAGAGACTAAAGTATGTACTATAAATATATATATGTATGGAAACGATACAGAAATGATATAGATAGAAATTATACAATCAGCCCCAAAACATCAAAATTAAATTAATTAAAATTCTTTATTTTAATAGACTAGAATATTCATTAGACTAGAAGGGTACAAAAAGTATGTTACTGCTTTGTTACCGCTTACTTTTAAACACCTTTAAAAGTGATTTTAGATAATAATTGACTAGAAGGTGACTAAAAGTATGCAACAATAGTTTTTGATTCCGATTAACCAGTGCATTCATCGGCTGTTTTTTATTGAATACTTTTAAACACATTTACTTTTTATTGTAGACCAAACTTAAAATTTCTAAACAAAAATTTAACGTCAATATAATATTAAATAAAATTATTATTTTTAAATAAACTTTTCCATATTTACTTTGTTTTTGAGGCCAGCTTATTTTATTGGCATTTCATTTCCAAAAACCACAAAACTGTAAATTTCCATTCTGCCCAAGAATCGCTATTTATTTTATACACCATCATTAAATGTGACATCATTAGAGGTTGTTAGCCAATATTTATATTTATCCTGCCCCTTTTTCACCCCCATTTCGGTATAGATATTTTTCTAGGCCAAACATTTCATTAGCATTTTTGTTTCACTTGTTTGACATGACAACAGTTTAATGTCATCGATCAATTTAAGTGGCTTTCGGCAGCAAAAGACAGGAAAATTTGCCATTAATTAGCCAAAGTTTGGAAGACATCCCTTTCGACTGCCCGAAACGAAAAAAAGAAGCGCTAGAAATAACAAACGAGACAAAAAATTAAACAAAAACAAATGAGACAGCTGGCTAGACAAGAAACGTGGGTTGTCTCTAATGATGATGATGGGCCTAAAAACCAAACTGAGCCAAACAAAGGCCAACAGAAAAAAAACTGTCGCCAATTTATATTTGGCACTGAAAGGACACTGGAAAAGGGTCACTTAAAACACATCGATTGAGAAATTAAATTTAAGGAACAGACAGTATTAAATTCATTGGAAATTATATAATGAATTAGATTTAGAGATTTAGTTGGTAATCCAATTTATTTTATTCGCATGACAGTTGCATGTAAGCAATTAAAAAAATGCCAATTTGCGTATTATCAAGTGTAAAAATCAATAAGCTAATTATGTAACTTAGGCCCTTTTATTGTATTGCACTTATTTATATATATAAAGTTGCATTTACACTTTTTACTCTACGAGAAACAGGGATAAAAATTGATTTTATAAATGTTAATCAATGCAAATATAATAATAAATAAAAAAAAATATAATATAAACAACAGAGTCAAAAACCAAATCAACAAAGGCAGCCCTTATTACCAGAAAGTGAATTACACTGTAATACGAGGCACGTGTTAAAATATTCCTTGTATTTTTCCGATATTTTACCGCCGGGTTAATCAGGCAACGTGCTTTTAACGAGCCCTTTGTTGTGCCCATCGACTGACGTAAGGCATTAATTTTAAATATTTTAATAAATAAAATGAAAGCAAATCGAATTATGGTTGGCAGGATAAACGATGGAAACGATGGAAGGGAGTGCATAATCAACTGCTGACGTATTTATGTGTATACTTTAAAAGGAGTTATATTAATCGAAGTTAAGAATACACTATATTTTTAAAAATCTTATTTATTAAATTAATAATAAAATGTTGTAAAATATAATTATAATAATTATGCTACAGAAATCGCTTTGTTTTTGAAATCACACTGTCGAAATAGGTGTCTAAAAGTATGCAACAATATTTTATAAGCCAAAAATTCAACACTGCATACTTTTAGGCAGATATTTTGACATTTTAAAGCGATTTCAAAACCCTAGTAATTTCTGTGGCACCTCCTATATCATGTTTATCTTTTAATTAAAATAAAACATTTTATAAATTTCTCCTAGTAATAAAAATAAATTCACATAGACCTAATAAACATTTTAGCAACTAAAACCCCATTTAAATTCCTTATAAAATGTAACTACTACATCCAAAAGGCACCCAAAGTAATAATACCTTTTTGTGGGAAGGTAAAACTCAAATTTGATGGCCATTTCTGGACAAGACGGCTTACGATAACCGTTTAATTGCATATTAAAAGGGCCCAAATTGAGCACGTGTCTATATGTAACTGGTAAATGCAATTACTCCCGAATGCCTGGCAGTTGTTGCAAAATTTAATTACAAACGTAAATGTTGAAATATGTGTGCTGTATGCTCCCAGCTAGCCAGCGACATCATTAACTTTTCACTGGGGCCAGGCGAAGCGCTTTTCCTTTCCAGCTTTTCCACCTACCCACTTTTCTACCATCATTTCGAATGGAAATTTCACCGCAGGCCAAAGATATACACAGATATATAAAATGGCATGTGTCCACACGTAGGTGGCCTACAGGAAAAAGCTCAAGCAGATCATCGGATGAGGAAAGCGGGAAAATGGAAAAGTCTACACTGGAATCGCCCCCCTTTTTATCATCCTCAGTTGTCAGTTTCTCGGTATGTATTATTTTTCAATTAAAAGACAGCTAAAGTTTCTTTGTCTATTCTGGTTCTCTGTTGTTCTCAGTATTTTAAATATCAATTATGCAAATGGACGTACTCATTTTCATAATCCACCATAGCGAAAACAAAAAAATATTATTACTTATATATTTATAAGAATATAATGGCCGCAACTACATAATAACAATTTGCATTTATGAGCACTTGTTGAAGAGTTTAGTCTGGTTTTTTTTTCTATTGTTCCTGCCAGGCTGACGTCAGGATAACACAGAGTTGGTATTATAATCCTGCGGGCGGAGGACTACTTGTCACTGGGATTAACATCTTTATAATGCAGGCAGAGAGAAAGTTTTGCCGTCTAACTTTTGCTCACACACAGAATCGTTTTACATGCGCTCATAAATCAGTCAGCGAGTTGAAGACTTTTTCCAGCAAAAAGGACCATATGTTATGGCCCAGAGTGAACCAATTTTCTATTGAATTTTTAACAATTTATTGCAGCGATATATCAATCTAGGAACTTTGCCAATTTTCCATGTATCAAAAATAACCTGGGATTTGTAGGTAAAAATATTTTTAACAATTTTCGGGAATTCAACTTGAGTTTACAGGCGAACGGGTTTTAGCTTCTTTATCTTGTTTTTCAGCCGAATTGACAAACTTTTTATTAGCTAATGCCAGCGGTTGGCAATTAGTCGACTCCGTCGAATAATAATCCCCAGCAGTTTTACCCACTAATTCCAGACAATTTGAGCCGCCCTTTGGGCCTCGCCCCTTGAACTTTCGCGAAACGAGAAGCGAGTGAATTCAAGTAAATTATTGTTTTTGATCCGAGAGAGTCTCATGTTGGATGCGAGGCGCCCACGTCGAAGCTCTGGGCGCCTGCAATTCCCACAATAAATTCAAATAAGCCCACTTATGCCACCCGAAAACCATAACCATTCGTTCATCCACATCTGCACCTTGGATCCCTGGGATCCCTGGATCATTGGGAACTTGGGACCTTGGGTCCTCTGTTTCTCGGTTTCTCGGCATTCCTTTGGCCCACTGAGCCGTCGACATCAAAGGCGTTTAACAGCAGCTGCTACTGCTGCTGCATCGGTGTGGTATTTAGTAATGAGCTCCTGGAAGAAGAAGAAGGGAGCCTAAGCCATTTCTAGGACCTTTCCCACCAGAATTGAGTTGATACTTTGGCCACCTTTGGCGGGGCAGCCTCCCACGGAATCACATAATGGGAGGTAAAAGGTAATTTTGGTTGGCAAAATGTGGAATACCCTGAAACAGCTTAAGGATGTTTTTAACTTGAAGGTATTACCTTAAAATTGTATTAATGGGAAAATTTACCAAGTATATGCCAAAATAAAAAAGGGGAGGTGAATGATATTTATTTTAGAATAATTACTTTTTGTAATATTTTTTATGATAATGATGTTATATGTAACGTCTGTCAAAACCTCTAAAAAACATAAATATAAAAAAATGTAAAAGCCAAAAAAAATCGTAAAGCTAATATAGGTTTTATACAAATGATATGTATGAAATATGTTTTGAATGAAATTTATTATAAAAATCCGACGTTTGATATAAAATATTGTAAATATAAAATAAACAAAAAAAACGTTGAAAAAATTAATAAATATCATTACAAAATATATAAATAAAAAGCAAAATAATTTTTTGTCTTTAATACTTAGTTGTTTTAGAATCAAATACAGAATTTAAAAAATTTTAAAACTACTGAAAGTTGTTTAAATAAACCACCGTATGTTAGGATGTATATATGCGTTTGCCCTACATGCTTATACACATTATATTCGCAATGTGTTCTACACACACAGACATTATGTGGGCGTGACCCGTGCGAAACTCGAACGACAGTTGCCCTGTCAAAGTGTCGACCCGACTGTCGTCTTGTTTTTTGGGTTTCGGTTGGTTCTCGGTTCTCTTCAGTTCTCTCTACTATTCATTTTGGGGTTTTTGCTTTGCCAGCTGTCGACATTTGCCTGAAACTCTGGGGTGACAAAATTTGTGCGATGCTTAGGGTCAGAATATTTGGCAACAGGCAACAATGATACTCTGCATCCCACACCACCTCTTTCGTGACTAATTAGGCAGCAACATCGGATAGTGCAGGAAAAACATAAACCTTAGACATCAAGTTCCGAAAACTAGGCTACAAATTGCATAAACCCATAAAATGAGGGCATAAAATTGAGTTAGTGCAGAGAGAATAAAAATGTAGACAGAAAATACAAAAAAATTAAATAAAAGCCTTATTTTAAACATGAATTATTTTAACTTTAAATTAAAAAGAATAATCACTAGAGACAAAGAAGTTACAAAGATTTTAAATTAAACTTTTTAAGGTGTCTGAAAGTATGCAACAATATTATTATAATCAGGAAGCCCTATGGTTATTTTTCTAAAGCATACTTCTAGGCACCTTATGCCTAGAAATTAGATGACTAATTATTTTCCCAGTGCTTACAATTCCCACTCTGGCTTCCCTCAAATGCAAAATTCCAGACCCAATTCCGTCATATAAATTAATGTGCTGTGTTACGGTATGTGAAAATCCTATTTAATTGCCTAGGCAACCAACACCTGCATGGGTCGGCGACCATTTTCATTACGCCGCCTGCCATTTGAAGCGGATCTCAGACAGTCTGTGTATTGGACTTCGTTTCCAATTAACCACGCTGCCATTTAAAGTTGATGTCACCCCACTTGTACGAATTAAAAAAAATGAAAATGAAATGTGAAAACAAAGATAAAAGTAGAGAGTGAATAAAATGGGGAAATTGTTGCAGTTAGCTGGGGGAAACTTCACACATCTATGGCACGTGCATTGGCCAGAGACTGAAAGAGCTGATTTAGATTTATGTGGATGGCGACAAATTGTGGGGAAAACTGAAGTGGATTATAAGTGCCGCCGGAGGGGAAAAATCGCAAGATTACCCAGCTTGAAAAACTGAAATTGCTACGAGTATTAAAGATTTTTGTTCGCTTTCACCCACCTCCCTAGTATAATCTGCATATATATATATTTTTCAGAACTTTTTCTCGCTTGACTAAACCCCTTGAATGACACCCATTGTTTGGCCAGAAAAAGTTGCTCTCTAAATAGCAACAGCAGCAGTAGCAGGGATAACAACAATTTTTCTAGATTTGTCATGCATCAAATATTGTTTTGTGTCCATTTTCCATATAGCAACAATCCCATGTCTCTGCTCTTTATGTCGGATTTTCCATTATTAAAAAGTTAGCAATGCAACGTTTTCTGCTATTCCCCACATATCATGGCTACATTTTTGATGGTCAGCTGGGAAAATGGCTTTCACCTACTTTGGCCTACTTACACTCAAGTTTTTCTCCTCCTTCTTTTTTTTTTTGAAAATTGTCTGAACTTTATCTGCAGTGCCCACATGATGCTGTCTGGTTGGGAATGTAGCATAAAAAAGGTTTGAGTTCTCTTATTAAGTTAGCCAGACCGCACATATCATAAGCATAAGCAAGTTGAGCGGTCAACAGATGTTGCCCACAACTTTTGCCTGGGCTGAAACAGAAAACAGAAAAGTGTAGGAAATTGAAATGGAAAAATGGAAACCAAGAAAATCTCCACAGCTTTGACTCGGCTTTCAACTAATGCATTAAAACCACTTTAAATGGTTATTCAAGTAGGTTAATTTTCTGTGGTCTACGGTAATGTAGCTAGCAACATGTTGTTGATGTTAAGATTTTACTGGAAAATAGTTTTTTTAAGTATGTAAAAAATAAATAAAATTTATATATAAACTTAATTAATAAAATAAATGAGTTATAATTAGCAACATAAAATTTATTTTTAAGTCATCATAATAAAGACATCGGTGTCCTCGGCCATTCCAGGAGCGTCTTTGGGATGGATATCCATATTGTCCGCCTTTCTGCTGCTCATTCTGGCCGACAAAAAAGATATGGGTGAAACCCTGGGCCGAGTGGAATGGGGTGTAATGCTATATCTCTCCTCCTTCTTCGTTCTCACCGAGGTCCTATTCCAACTCGGACTAATTAACTGGTTGGGCCAACAGGCGGTGCATGTGATGAAAACGGTGGGGTGTCTATATCAGACCATGATCGGTATACTCCTGATCCTCTGGATATCGGCCCTGCTGTCGTCGGTTATCGATAATGCTGCTGTTGCGACCATAATGGTGAGGCCATGCATCGAAATGACCCACGATGATAGGGTGAATGTGAAGATAATGCCTCTGGTTTGGGCCACCTGCTTTGGAACCTCTTATGGGGCCAATGGAACGCTTTTGGGTTCGTGTGCTAATGAATTTGCAGCAGTGGTTGCCCGGTCCCACGGCTACGAGATCAGCTTCCGGGCATTCTTTCGAGTGGGATTCCCCATCATGCTGCTCACCATCGTCATCTGCACGCTGTTCCTTATGATCGCTGATTCCGTTCTTTCCAGGCAATGGAACGTTATATAATAGATCATAAGTTTTATAATAATAATAATAAATATATATATTTAATCTCCATTTTTAATATACAAATACAAATCTTGTGCTTAAAGCTAATAAATAATTTGTCAATTAATTTTAGCAATAAAAGTTAAATATTATTAAAAATCAAATACCATGAACACTTTAAAGGACCACAAAACACTTTATTAAATAAAATGTGTCTAAATTAAATTTAAGAAATATGTTTGCGGTTTTTTTATATTTTCTACCATGGGTTTTATGGTTTATTGCCAAATTTGTGGGCTTCAAACAGTTGGCTCCGCAAATATTTGCAGAAACCATTGAAATGGCCGTTTAGTATACAACACCAATTTCTGTCATGGCTGGCAAATGCAAATGAGTTTTATTGTTGCCCAGTCAGAGGCCCCAACGAAGTTTTGGCGCCGACAAAACGCGTGCATACAGAATGTACATACATGAACTGAGAAAAAAATTGGAAAAGGTGTACAAGTAATTCAATAATATAAACGCACATATTCTTAAGAAATTTATAATATTAAAAATACTTACATATTTTGGTTTCCATAAGAGGATATTTTAATGAGTATTTGTAATAATTATAATTGAAATTCTAGTTGAATTCAATTTATTATTGTTTTATATTAACATTTTTTAAGACATAACTTTAATAAAAATGTAATTTAAAATTGCTTTTATTTTAAATGTATTTATTGGAGGAATATCAGAACATAAATAATAAATTTAAATTAAAATTTTTTTAAATATTTATTTTATATATGGAATATATATATATATGGAATTTGCATGCTCTTTTTTTACGTTGACCTTTTTTTCTCAGTGCATGAACGCGTATCGATGCATTCCCACGCACATATGGGCTTCTGTATATTAAATCGCATTTTCGTTGGCGTCTTTTGTTTACCAAATTGAATTTTTCATTACCGCCTGACCAAGTGTTGTTGTTAGGTTGTTGGTGTTGTTGTGCTGCAGTTGGCGGTGCTGGTCCTTTGGTCCCCCCTTCGAAGGTCTCCCCTTTTGGCCCATCCTAACACTCGGCGAGCACACACACGCTTTCGGTTTATAATTGGATTTTGATTCGTTTTGCATAAAAAGTATGCTTACATCCAGACGCCAGACTATTCGGTGAAAACGCGCTATATATGTGCTCGAATTTTATGGCTTCCACAGAGGCGTCTCTTTGTCCATGACTAAAATCGAAAAAAGAAGGGGAAAAAAGTGCGTGACCCAGTCGCAATAATAACGAAAAAACATCTGGAACCCTTATTGAACCACTCCGCTACTACTTTTTCCTTTTTCCCTCGATTGGCAAATAATTCGACTGCATTTTCACTGGCTAAAAATACATATATGGCTTTAGTATTTATTGCATGTCCACACAAAAAACCCTACATACATTCGAATATTATATTTCTCAATTTACTTTTTGAATTTACATGCGATGCTTATGCAGCTTCATTTGATTGGCACATATACATAAGTCAAGAAAATGTGGGGATATGAAAAATCAGTTTTTGGCCTTGTCAAGCAGCTGTTGTTCAGATGACTTAGTTTACTTTATTGGGTCATCAATTGGGATTTATCGGGATCAGCAATTCAATATTTTAGCTAGAGGAAAACAGAGAGGCAGGCCAACAAATGTGGTTTGTGGTTTAGAAAGATGCAAGGATTTTTCTTGTCTAGCAACTGAACTAAATTAATTCAAATTGACATTAATTTATTTAATTTATGTTCATTCAAAATCATTCATCATCACAATCCTTATTTGTTTATTTATTTTATTGACGTCATATAATTAAATAAATTAATAAATCACTAGAGTTTGGAATCGCTTTTAAATATTAAAAACTAGACACCTGTTTGCAACAATAAATTTTAGTCTTAAAAATAGGATGAATTCATGCAGTAAGACGATTATACTTTAATCACTGCATACTTTTAGGCGCATTTAAAAGCGATTTTAAGTAATCTAGTATGTAAGTTCACCTTATGTTATTATTGCTGTATAATATTTACCTAGGTTTGCGGTGCCCTTTAAAAATATAATCTCTTTATTTTACATTTTTATATAATCTTTTTATTTTGATTTTTTTTATATTATTTCCCAGAGGGAACCCTTTTCCCCATTCCCTTTAACTATTAACCAACCAAAATTATGGTCAACTAAAAAAATGAGTTTACAAGGTTCCGGAACAAGTGGCTCGTAAGTAGGGTTAATCTCTCCATCTTGTTGCCACTTACCACTTAGCCGGGCCAAACCAACTCATAAATCTACCCCAACCACTGAGAGTGGACACTGTCCACGAGCACACCTTCTAAATTACCCACTCCCTGGGAAAACGAAAAAACCAGCAGAGGCATATTTAATTTTTGTTATTTTTTTTAGACCAAGTCCAAGTTCTGGCGCCGACATGCGTGCTTTATGGGCCATAATCCCGGAGAGGAGCAGCACGGGGCACTTAGCACTCCTTAAGTTTTACAACTTCACGCTCAATCAGACGCTGCCAACGGCTGCAGGCCATAAAAAGTAACACCCCGAACTTCAAACTTTAACCCCAGACAAAGTCGGACATGCGGAAGGATTTTTTTATTATGCATCTTTAAGGTAGCGTAAAAACTTGGGTTGGGCTTAGCTTCTCTTTTTTTGGTCTATTGTTGCGGTTGTCCTAAACCCAGAAAGTAAATAAATACTCCCGGGTATTCAGCTGGCCGGGTCCCCTTTGTTTATCGTCGAGGATGCTGAACACCTTTTATCCTTGAAATTTAGGTATATCAACGATGGCAGAAGATATGGTTTATTTTGGGAAAATTCCTAAACCCAAAATGCAATAAAAGAATTTACATAATAAAGGTCGAACTCATAGAAATTATTGGTTACTGCGTAACATTGTTAATGATCTTTTTATTGCTAATTAATCATCAAACCATTTTTTCCAAATAATATTAGGTTTTATTCATTTTGTATTGCTCAATGGAGTTCCTTTTCGCTATTACAAAAGTAAACAACATTTAAATATAAATGCATTTTATATATAAAGTTTATATTAAAGTTACAGATTATTGGAAAAACGTTGAAAAAAATATTTAAAATACATAAATTTTATATATTTAAGATAATATGAAGTTTTATTACTTAAAAGTCTTTTCATGCACTCTTACAATAGTATAAAAATAGAAATAATTAGTTTTATGTTTAAAACTAAAACGATAATTTAAAGAAAAAAACTAAAAATATAAAGTTCTTTATCGCATTATTTTAAACAAAAAATTTACAATAATCTACTATAAATATTTGAATTGACAATTAATTTATAATTTTATTTTTCTACCTACGAAAACTTAAAACTTTCTCCATTATATTACAATTATTAAGAGATATCATACCTTTTAGGGAATCTATCTAGTGACCTATCTTACCTTCAACTTTTCTGTTTTTGTTTTCGTTCTTCGGTGGTTAACTATTCTCTGTTTTTTAGGACTGACCCCTCTCATGTTTCCCAGGGCAATGCTTTTATACAAATTATTTTATTTTGCGTTGGCAGAGAAGAAATAATAAATTATGGCAACGGAAATCAAAAGGCCACTTCAGCGACCGAATGTGGCAACCAGAGAACAGGCATATTTTGCTACCAATTCTATTGGGTATGGATATACACCCCGGATATATAGTTGCCATGGCCGGAGGGAAGGGGGGGTTTTCCGAGGCTATAATAAAGCATAACGAGCCTGGGTGTCAAGTGGGCGGGGGCGGGGGCGGGGCAGGTTGCTACTCACTTGAGATTGTTGCAACCTTAACAACAACAACAACAACTTGGCCCGGTTGTTTGCTTTGTTTTATGGCTAATTTTAGACAATTTATGAAGTGTTGGTTATGCTTGATAAGAGCCTCCAGCGGCAGCAACAACAACACGAACCACAAACAATAACAAACTGCGGAACAATTCATGCAAATGAGCTACGCTTAAAGTCCTCGCCTTTCGCACATTACGTATACGCCCCGTAATGCGCGACAAATGATAAAGCCGCGTAAGCCGCTGCCTGAGTGTATATATATGTACATGCAAGCGGCTACCCTTCAAGGGGGCATAAAGTTATCACGGCTGACATATGAAGTTGTTAATTTTCAACAACAACAAAGCACGTGAGCCTTAGAGTTCAAGATGAAAAGCCGGAAAACATAAAGAATGTCTTTTCACAAGAGTTGCTGACAAGAGTGGCTGACATCTTCATCTGAATATATGTATTTTTTTGAGCTGGTGGCTTCCCTAATGTTCCCATGTGGGAAACGGGAAAATAAACTTGATAACTTGAGAGTGGTAATTAAAAATTATACCCCGGAAATCCGAGTGCATATTAGGGTAATAAATATATAAGCACAATGAAAGGAAGCCTAATTTATGACTACACGCAAACAAAAAATAACAAATAATAATAAAAAATAACAATAGTTTCGTTTCTATGACAATTTTTTTTTGGGTGTAATGCTTTAAAATATAATATTATAATTTGTATATGATTATTTTTCTTTGAATTCTTAACGCAAAATTTACATAGCTTTTGTAATCTACTACAGAGTAATCTAAAACAATGTCTAATCTCGTAAATTACCATCAAAGGTGTCTAAAAGTATGCAAAAATTTATTTTAATGAATTTATAAGTTTTTCAAAATCTATCTTTAGTATAAAAAAGGGCTAAAAAATTACCGTAATTCATAAATCACTGGAAAAGGTGTCCAAAAGTATGCAAGAATTTATTTTGATGAATTTATTACAAAACACAGCATACCTTCAGGCTGTCAGAAACTTTTGAAAACCACCAAAATCACAAAAGATAAAGCCATCAATAGGGCATGATTTTCCTTTGACTTTTAATTATAATTAAATATAACCAAAATACAATAATCGCAGTGATTAAAAGGCCACTGCGGAAATCAAATTCTCGGAAAAGCGAGCAAAGTGCCAAATGAATGAAAATTGAAATCGGTAATGCAATTTCCAGCACAACCACATTTCAAATTAGCCACAGCTCGACATTTACTGTTTACAATATTAAAAGTAATCAAATATTGTTTTGCCCCCTTTTTGCATAATGGTCAAAATAGAGTTGGACGATGGATGGCTGAAAGCGAGACGGTTTAATTATTCAAATGAAATTCTAAATAAATTGATAGGCAGCTCAGTTGGCAAGTGTTGTGTGTTTTCGGTTTTTCGCCACTGGAGTGGCGAGAGTTTTGTTTGCCCAACCATTGAACATTTTCAAAACTTTATTTGTCTGGCTGGCTGGCATTTTGTGGCATTTTCTGTGGTCCTTTAGGAATTTGTGCCCCCGAAAATTCCTAAAAAAAAACAGAAAATAGAACGAGAATTAATGTGGCAACCACTTTAAGCTGGAAATCCGCTTACAGCAAAGGGACTGGTCCGAAAAAGTCAACGAATGCCCTTAACTTGTAATACATATTTTTTATGGTCTTTAAATAGAGTCATAAAAGTGCATTGTTTTGATCCCCCGTCAGTCTGGAGAATGTTTGAATTATGTGAGATTTTATTAATGGCCCCACTGACATGATAAGATGGAGATGACTATTGATTTATGGAGGTAAGTCGACTTTGTAAGCTGCATTCCCATTCTCCACGCCATCATGCACTCGCATAGTTGGAAATCCAATTAAAAGTATTTCGCCAAACAGCCATTCAGTTTTAATGAACTATTTCCTCCGGCTGAAAATCAAGCAGCTTGCGATATTTCAAAGCATGCACAGAAAAAGATTTTTCAGAACACCTAATCTCAAAAAATTATTTTTTAAAAAAGTTGTTCGACACTTAAAAATAAACAATTTAATAAATGGCTTTAAACCATTTTTTGTACATTTTTGGAATAAAAAAATTCCATATTTTCAAAAGTTTTTACCTTCTAAAAAATTAAATAATTGTAAATATTTTGACTGATGTAATTTCAAGGGGCTTGTAATTTTCCATTATTTCATGTATTTCGATATTATTAAAAGGTTTGTTTAATCTAATGTGAAATAAATATTTTTAGATATTATATACTAATAAGAATGAAAAAAAAAATTTGAATTATATTATTTAATGAAGCTAGTGAGTATTAAAACTCTTACTTATTTACTTATTATCAAATTTAAATAAAATCTAAATCGGTTTTACAAAGTATAAAACTTGTTTCAGTTTCAATTTTCAGTCTAAAATATTTTTACAAACAATTTTTAAAAAAAAAAATGTTCGACCGAAAAATCTTCTATTTGTCATACAAAATCGTATAAATATTTTCAGTGAAATCTTTTTTCTGTAAATAAATATAAATATAGGCCTTTGAATAACTGCCCTCAAAACATGTTATTCAAGACCAATCGATGCAGCATCCCACTGAAATTAATTCCGTTTCCCCGACTTAAATGTAACATTTGGTTCATTGAACCGCAATGTAAACCTTTCGTTTTTTGAGTAGGAAGAAATCTCGGTGATGGATTCACCATCCCGATTCAGATTCCGATCCCGACGTGGGTCACTCCAACACGCGCCAAAGTTTGGTCAACTTTATAAATGCCGTACCCCCATTTTCCGTAATTCCCATTTTCCATTTCCCGTACTCCCCATTTTATTCCCATTTGGTTTTGCCCTCTACTTAAGCACGCGCTGGCAAGTAAAATGTTTCGGCAACTTTCAACTTTGACATAATGCAAATTATTTGATTTCATTTTATTATTTGTTTATCTCAGAGAGCGAGACTCGCCCATCTGCCTGCCTGTAAGTTTGGTAAGTGTTTAATTTGGTAAAGTCGAGGGAATGGAATGGAACGGGGAACGAGGACCTGCCATACATTTTAATAGCCACGGCACATAAGCCACTTTGCTTTCTGTGTGGGGATGGAACAGTCGTGGCCATGTCAAACCACGAAACAATTTAAGTTACAAACATTGGAAACTTTTCTATTTGTCGCAGCAACAAATTCGCAACAGCCAAAAGTTTTTGTGGGCGGGGAGAGGAGTCCCAAACTTTTCAGCTATTTTTTGGGGCAACATCCTGGAATTCTCTACTTCACTACTCGTCGACGACTGGTCATTGCTCATACGCCCCGTGGGCGAGACTCGTGTCTGTCAATTGCTGCCGGCACACGGTGCGTATGATTGACATCGCCCCTCACAACTCACACAAAAAAACAACAAATTCAATGATTAGCTCACTTGAGCGCACCGCTCATCCATTGACTCCCACTTATATTGTGTTGCCTCATTTAATATGTTAGGACATTGATTAATAGTCTGTTTACGTTTCTTGTACTTTTCTAGTTGGCACAACAGATGTTTTTATCGCAGTTTCTGTAAGAAATTAAGGAATTACTTTTCTTTTTTCAAGACGCGAATTCTTCAGCTGCATTACTGAAGAATTTGCGGTTTTATTACTTAAGAATTCGCGGAATTATTACTTAAGATTTCGCGGAATTATTAAGAACTCGCGGTTTCTGCAAGAAATCAAGGAATTACTTTTAAAATTTCAAGACGCGAATTCTTAAGTTTTATTACTTTACAATTCGCGGAATTATTACTTAAGAATTCGCGTTTTGAAATATTAGTTTTATATCTAAGATCTGAATTAAAAAACCTCCGCCTTTCCTTTTGAAGTTTAAGATTAAATTTATTAATTAATTTTAAATCAGTTATATTTATAATGTATACATATATAATTTTTACAGTTCGTAAAGCTAGCTCGAAAATGTTTTTTATTTTTCTTTTCCACTATCCGTAAATTTTTCACCACTTTTACCATATTTTGGATTTGGTTTATTTCGGGATTTTTCTAAAGTTTTTCGCTCTGTTGACAATTCTGAAAATGTAGATATCTAATACAAGGTTTATATGGGGGTGGTTGTGGTTTATGTCTGGCTGTCTTAAAATATCATACAACTTAGGTTCTATAAGCGGTAAAAGGATTTAAAGGATTTAACAACAATTGTAGCTAACACTTTAATCATATAACGAAAGTTAACTAAAAGGGGGGAAAAAGGGCCGAAGCTAGAACAAAATGGGATATTTCACTCGAAAATTTTCAAATCCTCCATTCTGGCAGGGCAACAGAGTCTAAACCGAGATATATTAGCAGCAGGAGCAGCTCCACGACGGAAAAACACACAGATATTTCAAACACCATCGCGTGGCTTCATTCTCCTCCTTGTCGGGCTTAATTAAAAATCTGAAAAAATAAATGGGAAATGTTTTAATTTGGCAATTAAACGGTTTTAAAAAATAAGGTTTAAAATAAGTTAAAAATTGTCCCAATCGTAAAACCCCTTAAAATCGCCCAGTTCGCACCTGATCTCGTTACAGAAGCTCAGCCAACTCCTGCTCCTGGGCCAACTGCTCCCGTTCCCGCTCCCGATCCCGCTCCTGCAGCTCCTTCAGCTCCCGGTCCGCCCGCTGCTGCTCCTCCTCCTCCTCCTTCTGCTGCTGCTGTTGCTGCTGCTGCTTCTTGCGGTGCTCGTAGTTGACCAGCCGCTGACCCACCAGATACTTATCCACCTTGATGGATAGATAGAGCTTCTTCAGCTGCTTGATCTGGAACAAAACGAAGCAGATGCTGCCGACGACAATGAAGCTAACAGGATATACCAGACGGGCGATGACATGCCGAGCGTAGGCGTCGGCTAGGAAAATCGGGAACACCATGTGCGCGAGAACGTAGGGAGCGGCTAGAGCCAGGCCGAATGTAGTAACCACCGGAACCGCCAAGTCGCGCATCACAAACTTCAAATCAAAATCACGCAATCCATCCATATAGGCGCGTTCCAGCGCCCGTTTCAGATGCCAATCGGGGCCCATCAGCGTCAGGGCGATGGCTATCTTGCTGTACAGCACTCCGAGTGCCCAATCCTGCCACAAAAAGTGTATGGGCGTCTTGCGCAAAGGAACGCGCAGCGGTATGACCACCACCAGTTCGAGTAGCAGTCCAAAGAGCAGCGGAACCAGCACAAATATTCCGAGTAATGTTAAAACCGGTAGGGCATATTGCAAAGCCACTCGTGCCCAGTGTTTTAGTTTGCTAACTATGGCAGCTCGTCCCTGAGGCAACAGGGTGACCACCACGGCAACTCCGCGGCACACAATCCAGCACAGGTAGCCACCAATCTCAGCGGTGTAGAGCTCGTGCGAACGCAGCAGTCGCTCGTTCTTCCTGATTCCTTCGGCATCCAATGGCACTAGATTACCAGCCACTCCCACTGCTCCTCCTGCTGCTGCGGCAGCCGCTCCAGCTGCCTTGTCACCGGGTGTGCCAGTCCACAGCATCATCAGGCGACGGCCAATGTAGACTGGAACCGTAAGCGTCAGCATGGCAGCGCAAACGATGGAGAAGCACATGAGCGAGAGGAGCGCGCACAAACGGATGGCGAACAGCGAGGGCTTGTCGTATGGCTGGAATCCCACAGGGACATCGCGCTGCATGATGGCCTGATGGGCGGCGGCCAGGTTGCGTGGTGCGGGAGCCGGTTCCACAGGCGGTGGTGGAGGAGGCGGCGGTGGTGGTGGTGCTGCAGCCTCGCCCTCCTGGTTTTCGGCAGCATTTTCCACGCCTTCCTCGCCCGCTGCGGGATTCTCGGGCTCCGGTTCGGGTGCTGGTAGCAAATAGCTGCGAATGCCCAGCAACCAGGCCACCGCAGTGCACCAAATGCGCAGTAAACCCTTCAGCCAGATGCGTGTTTGGGTCTGCTCAAAGAAGCCAGGCAGAACGATCTGTAAGAATAACTCTAATAAGTTAAAATATACATTAAAATGAATGATAAACCCACCTGGAGGAGTAACAACTGCAGACTAAGATCGTTGACCTCCGCATCGCCACTCAAAGCATAGGGCAAAAAGTTTGGCCAGGCCACCTGCAGAATTCTAATGGGCAGCCAGAGCATCAAAAAGACAGCGAAGCCAAAGATCATGGCCGAGGCGACCAAACGACGAATGTGCCGCACAATTGGGACATGAATCATCTCCTGAATGGGGCTAAAGTCCGGATCGTTGACATTGCGGAATATCCAGAGGACGCCAGGGCGAAGAACCTCCCTTAGCAGCGATATGAAAGCAGCAAAGTAGTAAACATAGACCATGCCAAACATCCAGTGGACAAAGAGTGAGGTGCCCGGCGCAGCCTTAAAGCTGGCCTTGCGATCCTTGAGGCTAGCATCCAGCAAGGGCAACGAGCAGATGTCCAGCCACCAGCCGCAAATGAGAGGCAGCACACCAATCTCCACCACCGAAAGTAGCGACACCTTGACCACAATATAGCACAATCCAATGAACCAGCAGACGCGGCGCAGGCGGAACACCCTGGCGAAGAAGTGCAGCACCACCAGGGTCAATCCAATGCAGCAGTAGCCAAACAAGGTGGTAATCAGGCCGTGAAAGTGCAGGAGGGGCTTCTCCGGCTGCAGCAGATCCATGGAGCTCAGGATAAAGTTGCCCACGCAGTAGGGACAGAAGGCGAAGGTGAAGATGAACATGGTGTTCAGCGAGATGATCCAAAAGACGTGCTCCAGGAACACCAGCGAGCCATCTAGACCCAGGAGGCGCTCCCAGGTGAGCTCCTCGGCCGCACGATCCCATTCCATGGGATTCCAGTTCTGTTCATCGGCATCGGCGTCCACAGCGGGTGCTGCGGGAGCCGCCGGAGCAGCTGCATCTTGTCCTGCTTCATTATCAGCTGCTGGTGGAGCTTCATTATCCATGGGCACATCCTGTGGCGCATTATCCGCATTGTTGTTGTCGTCCTGGGGCAGCAAGGGCCCAGCCTCCGCTGCAGCTGGCGCAGGATTAGCTGGGTTAGCAGCCGCTGCCGCCTGCAGAGGGGCATCTTCGCGCTCCAACCAGTCCGGACCGCCGCCATGGAGGATCTGCTCGCGTAGCCAAACTAGTCCTATGAAGGATAACAGCGTGCAGGTGACCACAAAGCAGCCGCGAAAGGCATCGGCTGCCAGGTTTTCCATTGAGAAGATATCGAAGGGCAGCGTGAGAATCATGTCGAAGGAGCTGGCCCGAAAGAGGTACCTATACGTCCTGTAGGCGGACAGAGGAACCACTCCAAACCAGGCCATGCCCACCAGAGAGTAGTGAAGCCAACAGCGGGCGCCCTCCAAAACGGCGGACATCAGGCCCACCAGGACATCCTTCAGCGGCAGGACACGCGGCATATCCGGGGCGTAGATGGGCTGGAAGCTGAAGCGGTAGCCGCACAGCTCGCAGTATTCCTTGTGCGAGTAGCGCATCCATTGCATCAGGCAATCCTGGTGGATGTACTTGATCGACCCCGTGCAGATGCAGGGGTAGAAGAGCGGCCTGTCCGGCTGTGCCTCGCAGCGGCACACGCGGCATATGTCGCCCTGCGACAGGTCGTCCATTCTGCTGGATCCTTAGGACTATTGAATCCTTAAATCCTCTTTTTTCATCCACCTTCAATTGAAAGTTTCCTCTGCCATTTGCGCAATTTCGCTAATTGGCCCGAGGTTTCTGGGCTGCCACAGCCGCTGCGCCCCGCTTTTTAACTACGCTTATTGTAATACCCGTTAACTACGCACCGTTCAGCGAGATTAACACTTGAATTTTAACCGAGAACTTTATTATTACGACAAAACAAAAATATGCAGCTCACTTCACACAAAAAAAGTGGCCTGGCGCCAGTGTGTGCACACCACGTAAGTGCTGAAAAAGGGAGTTGCCACCTAGATTGTGACAGCACGGGAACTGTCCCGTTTTTAACACTGATTTATAAAAAATAAACTAATAAAATAAATATTTTTTAATAAGACACGCGTATTTTTACTGGATTATTATATAAATTTGACAGCTCAATCTTTTGTTTTTTTACCAGGGAAGAATGCGAAGAGCGAAGTTGTCATGTTTTTTAACATGGTTTGCATTATCTCCTTCTTCAATTATTAAAAAAATAAAACCATCTTGAACAAATGTGTTAACATTTCTTAACAGTATTACCAAAGATATTATAAACACAGTGTTTATATTCTCTTTGGTATTACTTATTCGGAATTTTTCAATAAATTTCAGTACTTTGGAAGCATGAATACGGAGTCATATGCCAAAGAAACTAAGTAATGAACTTTAATAAATTATTTATACATATTTTTAGACAACCAATTGTTTTAAAATAAATCCTTGATTTTAAAAACTTTAATATTTAATTACATATTTTTAATACAAGTAAAAGTAACAGTGATGAAAGTAGCAGTTCCCTAACAGTGTGTCCACACCTTAAACGGCATTGCCAGTTATACCTTGATCTGGCAACTCTATCCAGTGTTGTTGTTGTGATTCTCTTGTCATTATTTTGCAATCAATTCTAGAAATATTTTGCACTCGAGAAAAACTCAAAAAATAAGCGATGCAGCGACAGATGATTAATATCCTGGGACAGACGACGCGTCGTTTGGTCAGTGGGCAGTCCATTCGCCCATTGTCAGTTTCCTCGCGGCGCCAGGAGATCTTCAAAGTCCAAAGTGCCGAGGATTTTGACAAGAAAGTGAAGAACAGCCAGCAGCCCGTGATTGTGGACTTTTTTGCAACGTAATTTTTGGTTTATTTGTTATAGTATTTATCCCTTATTAATTGATATATTATCGTGCAATAGATGGTGCAATCCCTGCAAGCTGCTGACCCCCAGAATCGAGGGAATTGTGGGCGAACAGGCGGGTAACATTAAATTGGCCAAAGTGGACATAGATGAGCACAGCGAACTGGCTTTGGATTACGATGTGGCCGCCGTTCCCGTCCTGGTGGTCCTGCAAAATGGCAAGGAGGTGCAGCGGATGGTGGGCCTCCAGGATGAGGACAAAATCCGCGCCTGGGTAGCCGCCGCCGTCAAGCAGGCAAAGTAACTCCCAGGAAATCCCCCCAAAAAAACAAAAATGAAGCCAAGCTTTAAGTTATAATTCGGACTTTCGAAATAAATGTTTATTTTAACCGTTGAAACAACAAAGGATCTAAGATTACCGACTAAAAACTAAATGGAAAACCAGCCCGGAGTGCCGGGTCTCTTCTTGTTCCGGTCCAAAAATCTACGGAATCCCTCCTTCGATTCATCCAGGGACTTTTCCTCCTTTTCCTGCCTTTCAGCCTTTTCCGCAAAGAAGTCGGGGAAGACAAATTTCTCTTCCCGGGGCTGGAATATACAAATTTCATAAGATATCTCACATTATAATAGAGATTTGTAAGAAGCCCATACCAATGTTACATAAGCCAGCTTCATGTCGTCTTTCTTGGTGATGTAGCCATAGGCCTGATCCTTCTTGGTCTCTCCCAGGGCAATTCGAGTACGCACGTCCACCACCGGCAGTTTGTAGATCTTCTCAAGGTAGCTGCGCACATCGTATTTGGTCATTTCCATCGAAACCGAAAAGGTAACCACATTCGGGGGCTGTTCCTCCGCCGGGCGGACTATCTTCATCCAGAAGTTGGGCAGGAAAACGCGCAGCTGCGGATTGCCGCGCTGGTAGATGGGATACCATCTGGTGGACATGGTGACTCAGGAACCCTTGTTTTTAATCAAGTCTTTGGAAATTAAATTAATTGTTGTGCGTTTACGGAATGCACTAAAAAAGGCCAAAGGTTTTAGGTGAGGCACATGGGCGGTGGAAAGGGGTATTGGGTGTTGAAGAGCCCCAGAGGAAAAATGGCAACTAAATTAAATATAAAAAAAACAAATAAAAAATATTAAACGATTGTAATCATTTAAACAGAATAAATAAAAAATAATTGCTCAAAATTGCAAAAATTACTTCTACCAAAATGTAACGAGTAATTAAAAAATAATTCAATTAATGAGCATTAAATTGATTTTTAAATAATTATTATTTTAAGATTTAAAAGTGGTTTTATTTATCCCCTTTGCCATTTTTTGTTCCTACGCCCCTGTCGAACCACGTGGGTTGTCCAACACTGTGCCAGAACAGCTGATTCTTCCAATCACAACAACTTTTAAATGTGATCCGACTGAAATCGCTTGTAAATTACCCTGCAAAATGGTTAAAATCAAGAAAAAGGAAGCCAAAAAGGAGGCCAAAAAGCAGCCTTTGACCCGCAAGGAGCAGCGAAAGCAAAAGACAGAGGTCAAAAAGCAGAATAAACGCCTTTATCACGCCGGCAAAACTAACGGTTCACAGCGCGTGGCGGCGGCGGCAGAGGCGGCGGCAGCGCAGTCGCAGCAGGGGCAGAACAAGAAGAAGAAGAAAAGGAGCAAAAAACCTGCTGCGAAAAATATTGTAAGTCCCGATGAAATTCCCAAGGAGCAACTCCTATCGGGGGAAGTGGCCAGCGATGATGACGAGTCCATCGATTCGGATTTCAGTGATCCCGAGGTGGATGCCCTGCTGCCCAAGAGGCTGAAAGTAGAGGTTTACGAACCACTCGCGGGGAAGAAGGCCGGGAAAATCCAGGGAGGAGCCATCCAAAGGCCAAAGGATGAGGAGGCGGCGCGGAGGAAGGAGCTCCGCCAGCAGCGGGAACTGGAGCACAAGTCCAAGAAGCAGCGATTGAAGCAACTGCGCCTGGAGAACGAGGAGGAGGATCGCGAGATCAACAAGCTGGAAAAGAAGCTGAAGCTCAACAAATCCAAGGATAAGAATCGTTTGGTTAGGAAGATGTTCAACGATGGGTTGGATTACCTCCTAGACTTTGTCCTGGACGACGACGAGGAGAAGGCGAAGTGGGAGGAGAAGCAGGAGCGCAAGAAGCAGCTGAAGGAGCAGCAGGCGAAGGAGGAGGCGGGCATGTGGAGCGATGAGGAGGAGGATGGGGATAAGGAGCCCCAGGATGATGACTTCCCGGAAGAGGATAGTGGCTCAGAGGAGGCTTCCGAGGATGAGGAACTCAGCAAGGATGAGGAACAAAGCGAGGAGGAGTCGGAAGAAGAGGAGGAGGCTCCAAAGGGTGAGTAGATACACCTTATATTGGTATAACTTTATCATTAACCCATCTCTCAACCTCTTTTCCAGTCAAAGAAGACATCTATGGCCGCAAACGCGATGGCGAGGGCAACATCCTGCCCGATCCCGTGGAGCAGGAGGCCTCGGCCACCGGCCAAAAGTACATACCACCTCACCAGCGAGCTCTCTTAGCCGCTAGTGCGGGATCCAGTGAAAAGCAGGCCGAGATTCTGGCCCGCCTGCTCAAACAATGCAAAGGTCTGCTCAATCGTTTGTCCGAGGCCAATCTGCACAAGATTGCCGCCGGCATAGAGGCGCTCTACATGAAGAACTCCCGCTTTAACATGAATGAAACGCTGACGAAGTTGATCCAGGAAGCTTTGCTGGGAACCACGCGAACCAACGAGCGAATGGTGCAGGAGCACATGGTCTTACTGGCCTATCTGCATGCCCAAATAGGCAGCGAGATTGGTGCACATTTTCTCCAGACTTTCATAGAGCTTTTCGATGGTTTTGTCAAGGATATTCTAAACCTCGAAGTGGAGGATAAGCGGCTGAATAACCTAGTGCTAGTCCTCTGCTACATGTACCTCTTCAAGATCTACGAACTGAGCCTGCTGATGGAGTTGATAGGCAGGCTAGCCAATCAGCTTTGCGAGAAGAGCGTGGAGTGTCTATTATTAATCTTCCAGTCCATTGGTTTCCGTCTGCGCAAGGACGATCCACTGGCTTTCAAGACCATGATGCAGAAAGTGCAATCCCAAATTGCCTCTGCTCCTTTGGAACTGAAAGAGAATCCCCGCCTGCGTTTCATGGTGGATATACTGAATGCTGTCAAGAACAACAACATGCAAAAGCTGCCCCAATATGATCCTGAACTGGCGGAGAATCTGCGAAAGCGTCTGAAGGCCATGCTGAAAAACGATCGCTATGTGGTTACGCTAAACATAACCCTCGAGGATCTTCTGCGAGCGGATAAAGTGGGAAAATGGTGGATCGTTGGCTCCGCCTGGACGGGAAATCTCGACGAAATGGGTTCGGCCAAGCAAAAGCAGGATAAGAACTCATCCAAGTCAGAAAATGGAGGCTTTGCCGATCAGCTACTCGAGTTGGCCCGAAAGCAGCAGATGAACACGGCGGAACGTAGGAATATCTTCTGCATCATCATGAGTGCCGCCGATTATGTGGATGCCTTCGAGAAGATTCTGCACTTGGCTTTGAAGGATCAGCGCGCGGTTGCCTATGTGATCATCCATTGTGCGCTGAACGAGAAGCGTGCCAATCCCTACTACGCTCATTTGGCCCTCAAGTTCTGTCAGTTCAATAGAAAGTATCAGCTGGCCTTCCAGTTCGCCAGTTGGGACAGGATTAATGATATCGAAAAGCTAACCCGTCCGCAAATTCGCAACTTGGCCAGCTTTCTGCAACAAGTTATCCTAGCTGCTGGTCTGCAGCTCTCCGTGCTCAAAGTGGTGGACTTTATGCAGCTGGATAAACTCAGTTTCTACTTCATGAAGGAGGTGATGGTCAGGCTGCTTTTGTCGCCCGACGAGCGGGAAGTTTATCAGACCTTCGAAAGGGTGGCCAAGAACACCAAGTTGCAGCAGTTTAAGCAGAGCATTCGGCTGTTCCTGCAGCACTTCCTCTTGAAGGGGGATCAGCTGCAGAAACTGAAGCTCAAGGAGGAGGAGCAACAGCTGCTGCAGCAGCGCGTGGATCACCTGGACAAGCTGCTGGCCTATGTGGATCTGTAAATATAGGTAGTTTATAAAATAAACTTTTACTTTAAGAGTAAAATATACATTTTGTATGTTGAAAATGGGCTTTTAAACTTATAAATTGAAGGTAAATCCTTAGAAAATCAATGAAAGAATTCAAAAAACAAAAATATTTACAACATAAAACATATAAATTGTATTTAAATCACTAGAATTATGTAAACGTGGCCTTAAAATCGATGAAAGGCTTCAAATAACAACTTTTTGTAAAATAGAAAGGCTTTTCTTTATTAAAATCTATTAGAAAACATTAACAACTAACGTAAAAAAACTAGTCGAAGCTTTGGAGGAGATCTCGAGCCCTCTGATACCGCGTGGATTCGATTAGCTTCTGCCTTTCCGTCTCGTCCTCCAGCTTTTCGCCCTCCTTGTCCAGTTTTTGGATCACCTCTTCGGCCAGTTGGCTAATCTTTGAGCGCGCTGCTCCCTGGGAGCTGGCCAGATACTCCAGGGCGGTGGGCCACAGCTCCGCCTCGAGTTTGTCCTCTTCGAAGGCGGTTTGTTGGATGGAAATCTGCCGGAGTTTGTTGAATTTCCACTCCGCGCGGGATTCCTTCCATTTGACGAGGTATTCCTTGTTGACTTTGGCCTCCTTGTTGGAGTTCTGGCTGCGCTGGGCCTCCAGGCGCTGCTGGTGCTTCTGCTTCTTCTTCTGGCGCACGGTGACCACCGCATTGGCGTTTTCCGGACGAGCAGCCTCCTTTAGTTGCTCCTCCGTTGGCTGGGAATCCTCTTCGTCGTCCTCTGACAGGGATTCCTGCTTGCTGCGCTTCTTTTTTATGAGTTTGCTTGCCTCCTGGGCTTGTTTTCTCTTTGGAGGCTTCTGTGGGGTTGCATCCTCGCCGCCACTGGTGGCCACCTGCTCCTCCGCCGCGTTTTTCTTGCTGCGCTTCTTGGTGGTGAGGGTTTCCTCGCCTTTTTGCCGCCTCTTGGGGGGTTTATCTGTAAATGTTGGTTATGTTATAGGTTGCTAATGAAGATATTAACCCAAATCCACCTGTTACAGCCGCCTGTTGCTCCGCCTGTGGCTCCAGAATCAGACTTTTGTTGGCCACCTCGTCGTCGCTGGCCGCATGTTCGGTGTTCCTGGCCACCTCGTGCTTGCGTTTCTTGCCCTGCCGCTTGGCCTTCTTATCCAGCTCGGTGCGGGCCATTTTTGAATTATATTTAACCAAAAATCAGCTTGTAAAACCAAGGTATTACAGAGAAATCTTAAAAAACCTTTTAAAAACGAAGTAAAATGTGTTCAAGCGGTCCGGCGTTTACCAACACTGAAAAGTTACCCCGTCCGGCAACTCCCCTACCATATGACTTGTCACAATCCATCTGGCAACGCCCGAAAACAAATTGCCAAATTTTAGCTTTTGTTTAATAATAAATAAATAGGTAAATAAGCCAGCCATAAATCAAATAAAGTGCATTTCGCGTGTGTAAGGCAGTGCCTCCGACGACACCTGTACTTTAAACGTAATTCCGCCCGAAATCAAGGTTTTTATTGCCATGCTGAATTCGCGGCGCGTAAACAAAACTCGTGTGTGATAGTTGTAATTAATAATGAAAATAAAAGCCATCGAATAAAATTAAGGTAAAGATCTGTATTCATCATTTAACAGGTAAGTTTTATGCGTAAATTAATCATTTTCATAACTTAACTGGCGGCAACAACAACAAATCCAGCCGGCAAAATGCAACTGTTTATTTACGCGCGTGTGTGTGTGTGTGTTTTTGACAGTGCGTGAGGATGTGTGCGTCACCGGCAAATTGAAATTCGTGTTTATCGGTTTTAAGTCAACGTTTAAAAGTAAAGAAAGGATAACCAGTCAAGGTAGAGAGGTCGGGAGTCCTGGAACAGCTGTTGTTTTCCGCGGAGGAGTGCGAGGAAGGTCCCGAAATTCCATTGCATTTAAGGTGAGTGTAAGCCGCCAAAAATATTTACCGTTATAAGCCAATACATACAATTACACGTAGTACCGTTAGATTATGATTTACAGGGGCGGATTCAGGGGGTTTCTAGGGGTTGAATGCCCCCTCACAAAATAATGAAATTAAACTGAAAAACAAAAACAAGTATTTACGATCCGCCTTCCCTTGTAACTTACCTTTCAACAAATACTATATACCCTCTTGTTTTTCGAGCGAAGGGTATTTTCATTATAAATACTCAGTACAGGGGCAAGAGAAAAACGTTCTGATTAGGACAGCATCTTTTTGAATTATTAAATGCATTAAATAATGTTGTATGGTAATCGCTCCTGGATCCGCTTTTGACCTATTATCAGTATAGAAGCATTCTTTGGTGGACATACAAATATATGTAGCATTAAAACTTATGTTGATTCTTATTTTAAAAGTAGATAACGTACATTGTATTAAACTGGGCAACAAAGATTGCTCTCATGCGCGGATCCACGGGGGGTAATAGTGATATGTCACCCCCCACTCGGGTGAAAAATCAAAGGAATTTTGGTATTCAAAAAGTATGCAACAAAAAATTGTTCTGATATCACCCCCACAACAAAATCCTGGATCCGCCACTGATTGCTCTATAGCTAACTTAGCTTATCGGAAAAAAATAAAATTTTCAAAAAAAATAGATTTGCTATTTTTCCCCGACCAATTGAAATTTCACTTTCATCCGCTGAACGCCGGCGCGCCTTCCACCAAAAAAAGAAGAATAATTGTAAACAAAATGCTCAGTTGAAATGTTCACACAAGATTTCCTCATCATGCTTTCGGGGCTCTTTGAGTAGTTTTCCCGGCGTGGGCCAAAATAGCATTTTTCCGACTTTTCCCGAGTTTTCCGCCTATGCCTCGAGTGAGCGGAAAGCTCTCACTCAGGGGTCGTCTCAGAATTTGTTGGCCATTGGATTCCTCCGCTGGCCATTCAGTTCTGCTTTGGTTGTGTTCCCGTTCGCATCGCGTTTTCCCCTTCGCGTTTTCCGCTTTTCCGTCGCGATCTTTGGTGGCTTTTCCACGCGTTTCTATATCACTTTGGGTTTCTGAATCGAAATAAACCCAAAGATATTTTTGAAAAAGTTTTCGGATCGTTTCAAGATATGTATCGAAAAATATCTTCGGGGCTATATGTCATTATCTGATTGCTAGGGCGGCATCTTTACTGGCTAATTGGATTGTCCACAACAGTTACAGCAACAACAACAACAACAACACAAAATGCAGACAGCAAACCTGTCACAACAAATAGAAAAGAAGAAGAAAATAAAGGCTAACGACTCCGGTTAACTTCGCCGGTGAAACACGCGTGTGTTTTTGTGTGCCTTTCCAGTAATCAATACAGTGGCATTTGTTTCGCGCGCGTTTTACTTTCTAACATACTTTGGTACCTCGGTTTTCGCCCCCTCGGAATCCCTATATCTTAACTTAACCCTGCGGTTTCTGTGACAACGTGAGCGGCCTCAACAAACCCGAAGAGGCCAACCCCAAAACGAAATATCACTCAACTTTCTGTTCTGGAATGATAGAGCTCGGCATATAAATGCTCGACAGTACGCGCTATAAGTGTAAGTTTAAGTTGGTGTATATTTTTGGATATTATAAAAAACATTTGGGGTTTATTGGATCCTTATACAACTTGAAAAAAAAAAATAAATTACTAAAAAATAAGTTTAAAAATAAAGATCCGCTTAAGATCTGATTAAAATTAATGCATTTTTGGTTACAAAATTTTAAAATATAATATTTAGAAGAAATATAATCAAATATAAATATATAAATAAATGTTCTAATAATATTTGGGGACATGAAAAAAATCCTAAAAAATAAGTATCAAAATTAGAATCCGCTTTTGATCTTGATTAAAATTAATGAATAAGAAACTATAATTTTTAGAACAAATATAAATAAATATAATAACACCAGATTAAATGCTCCAATAATAATAAGATGCGTAACGTCCATTGAAACTAATGTTGGTATAAAATACTTTTCCCTTTCTTTTAATACACTTTATCCAATTGGAACCAGAGTCCAATTAAATTATTTAACTAAGGATTATATGCATTTTCTTGCCGTGCAACTTCCTTGTTTGTTTATAAACATTTCGGCACATCCGTTGGGATCGAGAGTATTACATCAGCTGAGGTGCAGAGGTGTGGCCGCGGTCCACTTGTGTGCGTCCATCATGATTCAGTTTCGGATTCAAATCTGTATCTACTCGATGTGCTATAGCCCATGGGCAACATTTGTATCTATTTGGCAGCCGCATCTTCGCCTCCGCTGGCTTGTGTTTTTCCAATAGTTTTTCTCTAAAAATGGATCGACTCGTCGGCAATTAAGGCCCCCCAAAAATAAGATATATGTATTCGAACTAAACTCATTCGTTCGTTTGTCTAATATGAATGAATCAATGCTCGAAATTTTTTTTCTTGAATGTTTAGACTTTTTTGTGTGGTATTGTCAGATTTGGGAGGCGGTATATAGTTCTTAAAGTTCTGGAAATGTCAAAAAATTATTATTTTTGGTGGGAGTTTTTTGTTTTACACAGAAAAGTTGGGCGTTCTGTTATGACAGTTCATAAAAATTTGTATTTCTGGGAAAAAACTATTGGACTTTTATTCGTTTTTACCTTAAATAGTATTTAAATTCTTTTCAAAATATATTGGTTATAATAATTAGCATTTATTAAGAGTATCTATAAAGAGTACTTCCTAGATTTCTTCCACCTACCTTGTCCCTTAAATTTGCATTTGTATCTTTTGCTTTGCTTTGCGGCACTCGTTAAATGTATATTTTGAGCACAAATGTCAAATATCGCTTTTTAAGGGTCACCGGCTAAATATTTTCGCTCTTTGCATATTTATTTTTCAATGTTGCCCATTGCAACTTGGCAACTTGGCCAACAAATTACGTTTTTCTTTTATTTTTCCGTCTTTGTTTGCGAATAAACCAGCCCTTTGGCTCATCGGTGGTTGGTTGTTGACTCATTCTGTATAAGGGTTGAGTGCATTTTAAGGCTCTTTACAGATAGTTGGGTCGTAAATTCTCAAAACCAGACGATGAGCAAACAAATTGCCGGCTTCCTTTTGCAGCATATAATTTCTAATGTCCCTTCTAATGGTTTCTTACTTTTAAGCTTTTTGATTTATTTCCTCTAAGAGATGAAAAAACACACATTCATTAGCTTTATTTTAGATTCAGATATTTATTCTGTTCTCTTTCCATTCGAATTGACGTCAAATTGTTTATGCAGGCCATGGGCCGTTTAGTTGATGGCCGGCTGTTTTAAATATTTCGCTATATATGTGGGGTATATCTTTATAGATGTGCTACTGTTTGCCGTGATATTGTGATTTCTATATAGGGAAATTAAGCGGCAGCGTCTTGATTCCAAATGCAAGTCAGGTTTTTGGCGACTCGAGGGCGTCACAGATTTGCGCGTTCAAAACGCGGCTGAAATATTAATGCAACGCCTGTTTTTCGAATCGTTAAATACACATTATATAGCCATATTCCATATTCCACTTTTTTTTGGCTTAAATGGCGTCGCGTCGACACGCGCACTTCCGTCACCAAAAACATTTTTTCAGAGAAAATCCCCAAAAAAATAAAAACAATTGCCGAAAATATGAAACGAAACAAATACAATTTGTTTTTCGGGCGACAGAGTAACGACATGGGGGAGCAAGTGTTAAAATAAATTGTGACAGATTGTTTGGGGGTAGCACGCAGACTGTATTCGATAGCTATATAATATCAGGGTCTCTTTACTATATGTCGCGTAATTTTAGCTCGTTAAAATATGAAAAATTGTCTGGTCAAGACAGAAAAAATCCATCGAGTTGGGTATAATGAGACATGCACAAAGATTAATGGAATATGTAAAAATTCTTGCTGTAAAGAAACCGTATTAAAATTTGTGAAAAATGCTCTTGAATGGTTCAATGATCTTTAAAAATCGTTCGGATATTTATACGGGTTTTTTTATCCCGTATTTATAATTTTCTTTCAACAAAGAGATTTATTAAATAAAATTTAATTTAGTGTTTAAACCATTTTATTTTAAAATTGGAAAATTAAGAAACATAAATTAAACATTTTCAAATATTTTTATATATTTTTTCAGGCACGTTTTCTTTGGTGTACGAAATACTATTTAAAATATTTATATTATATACTTTTTCGGTTTATTTTGAAAATATAAGATTTTTTTCTCTTAGCTTAAAGGATTTTATAAAAACCTTAAAAAAATTCCTTGACTTCTAAACCTTGAATTCTCTTTTTTCTATCCTCTCTCCATAAACAAATTATTGGTAAAATACTATTTGCTATTTTTCTTCTCAACAGAAAAACCCCAAAAATATTTTAAAATGTTTTCATATTGAAATTTAAAAAAATGTCTTTAAATAAATTATGCAGAACGAATTCCTAGCTAGACATTAATTTACTAGACAGACCGACAGACAGATATATAGAGAATGGACAAACACAGAACAACAGAAAGGAAAGTATATTCTATATGGGATACCTAAAATAATCCAAAGATCTGACGACATCAGTGGCTATACAACAAAACAAAAAAACCCTGAGGAAGTGTTGCGAAAAATAAAAAGAAAAACACTTTTAGTTAGTCGATTTGGTTTCACGTGACCCTGAAAGAGTAAAATTGAGCATGAAATATGGTGAACTAGGTCAATACAAGGGGGCAATATGGGTTGACTCAATTTCGCGGACAACGAGGTCGCAAAAAGATAGGCCAACCCGCTGAGCATGGCAACGAAAACGGAACCCCGAACCCCCCGAAAAACCTACCTCCCCCATTATCCAATAAACAATCCAATTAAAACAATTGCCAGGGACAACAAACGATATCCCAATGCGTTTTGCATTGCGTGTGTTTTTTGTTTGGGGTCTTAATGGGTCAAATATACTGATAGTATCTGATGGATAGTTTTCCAACTATAAGTTTCTTTGCACCATTCGATGGAAAGTGAAAGTGCGTCGAGCCAACCAATTTAATGAACGTTTCTGTTCATTAATCTTTTCTTTTGTTGGTTTTTTCAGTTCGCTCATTTTTTGGATTTTGTAAAAATGGCACATTTAAAAAAAAAAATACTAGAAAAATTAACTGTTCAAATATATATCTAATCTATATAGTGTTAATACTCAGTATAATTTATTTGATTATCTCTTTTGTCTGTTCTTTTTTTTTTATAAAAATTATTATCATTTGATTGTTTTTCAATTCCATGTGCAACTCCTAAAAAAAACCCTGAAAATTGTAGTTTCTTCTTTTATTTTGCGGTCGCCCGCAAATTGATACCAATTAGCATTCAACGTATCAAATTTGATTATAAAATGTTAGTTTTGGAGCACTTTTACGATTTCGGGCTAAATTTTACTGTAGCCCAATTAAGATCATCAAAAGATGATTCGTTAATGCGTTAGACTTCAGACAACTTAATGATTTTGTTTCAGGCTTGAGAATGTTTGTTTTCGTCTGATTAAGATAAATGATCTTTGCTATTTGGTCTTAGCTTAAAAGATTTATTCTTGATTTTAACTGGCTGAAATAATGATTTTTAAAAGATCTTAACTGCTAAGCTTGATATTTTTTAATTGAGTTTTCTCTTTGATCTGGTTTGGTTTCTATTCTGGTGACCTGATTTACTTAAGATAGAAATTAAGAACTAGTAAGAGAAATAAATTGATGATCTGTAATATCTGATCCACAAAATTTTTGTTATACAAATATGCTTTATACAGAGAAAAAATTCAATATGAAATAGGGTCAATTCTACCTTAGCCGATATGATTAATGTCAAATGTATGATTCAAACATATCAACTTAATATTTTACCATATCATAAAAAATACCAAATTTAGTATTTTGCACAATAATGTAAAATAACAAAAACATAATCTTGATCTTATATATAGAAGTGTTTCCCACAAAAGCCAGAAGTAGTAAAATCACCCAGAATGTCTTGACATAAAAATCTAAAAAAAGGAATTCGGAAATAATAGAATAAATATAATATACATAAATAAAACGGAATTCCACTAAATAAAAGTAATGATTGACATTTCTGTTTCCAAGCTCTTTCGTTAAAAATACCGCAAATATTGTCGGTTTCTCCCTCAATTTGCCTGCTTATTAACTGGATGATCTCCCCGCTCCTCTAGAGAGAATCCAGACCAAAAACCTGGGCCTGCAATCAATCCGTCTGTCAGCATATGGGGACAAGATTGTTTTGGGGCTCTGTGGGTTTATTTTATTTTTTTTGGTATAATTACGGGCGTGCAATTGTCTGTAACCCAATTCGAGCTTGGCATTTCATTCAAGTTCAGACGGAAACACGTTTGCTGTTATTCGATATTTGCTGCGTGGGCTGGAAAATCGTTTCGCGCCTTTACAGAAAATACAGAAAGAAGAAAAGAAATCAAATTGAATTTGCATAGAGTCGCAAGAGATCGTTATAAAGGCTGCGCCATGTAAACTGAATTGAAGAATGGTTATTATGATATTTGCATAAAAGTTTGCAATTAATTGGCAACCACTGCGAATGGCACACCTTTCGTCAGACGTCAAGGATTGGCCCATACTATAGGCCCATAGGATCTGCATAGGTTGCGGATTAGGGTCCGTCAGAGGAATTAACATAAAATAGGCAAACAAATTTCTCGAACTGCGTTCGAACCCAAAACGTGCCTCTCTATGGCATTCTTTTCACCATTATATGTGTATATATATATGGCTTTTTATTTTTTTCACAACTTTGTCTAAGCAAACAAGAAATCGTGGCACGTGAGCATTTTACAAATGAACCGAAAAACATAAAGAAAAAAAACCAAAACCAGAAATAACAATATCATAGCGCACCTATAAACACCAGATTTCATAAAAATACATGAGTAGAGGCCTTAAAAAAATTAAAATCAAAAAAAAAAACAGCTGCATATGTAGATAGATAGGGGAATATGGCGATTTGTTTTTATGTTTTTAGATATTTAAACGTACTTTGCTATCTTTCCATATCAGTGCGTACGTTCTACGAGACATGCGTAAGGTTTAATGGAAATAAGATAGGGTAGGGGCTTTATAGAGAGTGGGTGAATATGGATTGCTCTTTAGAAAATATATATTTGATTTTTATTGAAGAACTTTAAGATATTTTTTTAATTAATAATATAAAAACCCGAATTTCTGTTAAATTTATAATAAAAAACTTAGAAATTTCCTCTTTTCTGAATTGAAATAAAGTTAGATTGTTTCTTAGAACAAATACAACAAATTATTAGATTATAATTATAATTGTATAATAAACATAAATCTTTTAACCCAAAATAATACCACTTGGGACTTCTGTAAAAAATACCACATGGTACTTCTGCGGTATTTTCGATCATAGCGTAATTACGTATTTAGTATTTCGATCATTAAAAATTAAGATCCTCCAATTTCCAAGTTAATTCTGTGTTATTGTCATAGATACACCATCCTTAAAAGAGTATTCATATTTCTCCCCTAGCTCTAACCCATCATAACTTGAGATCTGGACGTGCTGTCGATGCGATTCGGGGAGGGGCGGCAGTCAGAAGTTCTCATTTAGATTGCATCTGGCATGACGAACGGACTTGAAGTCTGGGTCTCTATTTATAGGCGGATTGCGCATTGTCTTCTATACAGTTTCGCCCTGCTGAGGTGCTGATATAAAACGCCCGATTAAATTTATGCACACACCATGATGGAATGGCGATGCAGGCTGCACTTTTCACTTGTGATTTATGCCGACGAGGCGTGGCACCTCAATTAGGTTTGGGTTTGGTTTGGTTGCGGGTGCAGTTGCAGTTGCTCAATTCAAGTTCCAAATACCCAATACTCAAGAATTTCTTAATGGTCAGTTGGTTGGGCGACTCGTTACGTGACCAGCTGGAAAAAATGACACAAAATGTTTTCTTTTTATTGCGAAAGCGTAAAAACGAAAGTGCCAAGTGGCTTGGCTCCTTGGATGAAGCCATCTCCTCCTCCTTCTCCTGATTTTTTCTCATCTGACTGGTCAATTGCCGCATTGCATCATCTTGCACATCTCATATTTCGTTTATAGTCGTCGTCTCGGAGGCTGTAAATACCAAATATAATTGTTTAACTGTCCATAAAAATGAGGCAACATAAAAGGCGACCCTTTGCCAACGACGAACGTCCATTGACCTTGTCGCAGATTGGGCTCCAAAAAAGCCTTGAAGAGATTTCTTTGAGAAAATAATTTCACACCCAAGTGGCAGAAAGTATCTGTTGGATTGGTTGCCCCTCCAAAACTACCTGACAGTGTCCCATCCATCAATCGCTGAAAAGATTGCGCCACAGGTCAGCAGGTGTTTGAGTTGTTTGGGGGTGGATCGCATAGGCGTAGTGCCAGATGATCTTCTGGGTTTTGTTTTCCTTGAGAACTACCAGTTGAGACATCAGTAAGGTGTGGGAAAGTAAAGGGAAACGCATCAAGGAAGCTGCATGGTTTGATTAGGGATAATTGGTGTGGGAAATTTTGTAATATATTATTGGGGGTTAGAAAGATAGAAATAATTGTATTTTAAATATATATATTGATATTCGGAAATTTTGTACTACTAAAGTCTAAGAAAAGGCTCATATTGGAAAGATTACAAGAATTAAATGGATGATAAATTGAAATAAAGAACTATACCTATTAAATGAAAATTTAAAATAAATTTAAAATAAAGGGATTTTTGTATTTTGGTGGTTGGAAAAATTAAAATTGATATATTTTGTATACCTACTATTATTATTTTATAAAGGAAAGTATTACCTAATCGATAAAAATATTAACATTAAAAAACAATACAACTATTTAATGAATGATAAATGAAAATAAAGGGAACCGATAATCATATTATATAGTAAAATATTAATTATCCCCTTCTGATAACATTAATGTCAAGGATAATAAATTATCCTCAAATTTTCGTAAGCGATTGTATAATTACGCGAGTATCTAAAAAACAAATTAGTGAGTTTCCCCCGACCATTTCGACCATAAATGCCAGATAAATACGGTTCGAAACCGAAAACTCTCTATTATATCGATGGCGGTTCCCTTTCGCCACATTTCGCCACATTCCTGATCATTAACTGCATTTCGTTTGGCCGCACACAATCTGTCGCCATAAACCGAACCGAAAGAAACGAACGTAAGCCGTCGACTATTGAGCAAACTTGATTTATGAGCGATTGCAATTGCAGATATTTTCGCTATCGCCGCCGCCACTCTTACTCTCACTCTCTTCTGGTCCATTTGGAAAATTGCATGTCAACGGAAATTGCTTAATCATTTCCACGCATATCAAATGTATACCACTATACCATATACCATAGATATATGACTAATTCCATCTGTCTGCCTTCTTCCTTTCTTGCAGGTAAGTTTCACTGATATCTATGCCTGTTTTTTGGGCCAAAGGCTATCAAAGGAAATCATTGCGTAAGTCAATAAAAAAACGGACTTGATTTGTTTACTTAGGACTTCCCCTTATATAATTCGGTTCCTGCGAGGAAGTGGTTCGTAAAAAAAAGGGAGCCATTAGCATGTTCAGTCTAAAAAGTGATTCCCATAATGGATTTTCCAATCAATGCAGCCATTGATTATGCAGAGAAAAAAAATTGACAAAATATCAGATTGATATGTGACTAGTCAATTTTATATTTCTTAAAGATCAAATTGATTTGAATATTACATTATTTGTTCAAAAAATACCAGATTTGGTATTTCATATGATATGATAAAATATCACGATGATATGTTTGAATCATAAATTTGATATGAAATAATGTAGAATTGACTTTATTTCATAAACATTTTTTTTCCTGTGTATATTGCCCACCAGTCGCAAGCAATAAAATTATTGGCTCATTTGGTCAGGCGGCTAGCGAAATAAGGGGAAAACGATCATCGCCACTCCTTGATTATCATGAGCATCATATCTCCTTGGCTGAACCAACCACTACCTGACCCCTTGTCGCGCCTAACGATCTTTAACCTGGCCAACAACGATCCCATCTCGGCCCAGACAGTCTGCCTCTTTTGTTGTTATTGATCGCTGTAAAACACACACACAGCATTCAAACGTGCGTCGAGTACTTTGTATCTTTGTATCTGGCGAATGCATTTCGTTGTATCTCAAGTGTCTGTCTTTTTTACAAATGTTTGCCCGGCTCATTTGCAAAATCTGCTGGGTAATCAGACACCGGGCTAGGGATGTCAATTAGCTTTTGCTGCTGCCTGTTTTGCCAAGTGCGTGACCATTGAACCTGCATTTCCCCTTTTCCCTGAAAGTGAAAGTAAAATCTGTCTGTCGTTCAATGAACTTTCTTGGGAACTTGGCAAAAAAATATAAATTTAAGCTCTCCCGCCCCCAGAACTAATTGAAGATTTCATATCTCCGATTTTATAGCCTTGGCCCTTTGCAATCTCTGTTGTTGGCTCCTAGAGTAAAGCAGACAATTTATGATTCAAATTAAATGCATGGAAATTATGATGAATGCGAGGCAAAATTTATGCTGATGACATAGCCAACAAAAGAGCGCCAACTCCTACGGCTCCCTAAACTCCTCCTCCTGCTTCTCCTCCTTCGATTCCTGGAGGGCAGCTCCAATCAAGAGCCAGACGATCCACAGACAACAAATCGCCGAGTCGAGGAGTTTGCGGCCCAAGTCGTTTGTTGTGCATGTTTTACACAGAGAAAAATATAAGTAGTTCTTAAAAATAAAATTAAATTCCTAATGATTTAATGAAGGTGTCTAAAAGTATGCAGAGAAAAACCATTGAGGTTTACAATCTATTTTGTTGCCTACTTTTAAACACCTTCTTTAAGAATCTTAGATGGATTTGCCTTTTGTTAATTAAAATTATATAACATACAATTTTAATAATTTAATAGTAAATAAATTAAAATAATTTAATTAAAAGGATTTATTTTTTCTCTACAATATTAAGATGTGATCCAAATTTATTTTATATAATTTTATACATTTAACTTAAATATTTAGAAATTTTTTATAAGACTGTCCTGACAAGTTGAAGCAACCAAAATTTTGTATCAAATTTTGTATCCTTAATTTTCAACATAAGGGGACCAAATGTGGTTCGAAAAGCGAAATTATTTTAGATAATAATACTAGTAAAAATCCATGAAAATTTCTAGGACATTCTACTAAAATTCCTGTTAGGCAACTATAATTTTCTTTCATATTTTTTCTCAGTGTAGTCTTGGGTCGGGTCCTAAGATCCATTGCCTCCCGCCCCTCCCTTTATCGCTTTTTGAGCAGCTGCCGAGGTGGGGAATCCAGTGACTTGGACTCCTTGTGGCCTGTGTTGTTGCATAGCCAGCCTGCCTCTAGCCGAAAGTTGTTGCGTATTTAAAATGGAAATTGCAAGTTTTTCGCTTAACGTTCCCAATGTCTCCTTCCCAGTCTCTCTTGCTCGCTCGTCGGCGCTTTTGTTTCACTTTCGTTTGCTGATTGCAGGTTTTTTGTGCTTTTTGTTTTTAGCGTATTTTGATTTTTTTGCTGTATTTTCCCCCGTCTTATTCGGTGCATTTATCACGGTGCCACACATTTGTGCCACAAGATGCCAGAAGATCGGGCAACCAAAGAAATTGGTAAAGTAAGCCTGAAGTTTCATTTTCCATTTCATTTTCAGTTTTGCAAATTGAATGCGGTTTTTCAGGCTGATTATTTCAAGGGTGAACGACGATTACTGACCGGCACACGCCCCTTTCGTCATCGTATTTGGGTGAAATTTCTCTACAAGTTACCATCCATCTCTTATCCATCCGCAGTTTTGTCATCTTTCTGCCAGTTTTGACCGGCTGACAGGTTATGAAATATTTCGCAACTTTTGCTGCGAATAATTTCCTGTTTTTCATTATTTCACTTACGCACTTCTCCTTCCTACGACTGAGTTCGGTGGGTCTCTCGGCCGATCGGTATTAATTATTATGGTCTCGTTTTTTTCGCCTTACCAATTTTTTTTTTTCGCTTGCAGCTTTTATTTTTAATGCCCGGCGAACCTGTTGCAATGCGTTCCACAAGCTGAGATTTTTGCGACTGGGTGTGGGGAGATAAATAATTATGAGGTTTTGGGTTAGATTAGGTTGAGCCGAGATGAAGGAAAACTGGGATCTTATAAATGGGACTTTAGGGTATTTTCTCGGAATTAAAAAGTATATATTTTGTAACTCAGCGTACGGGTTTTTATTGATTTAATATAATATGTGAAATAATATAGCATAATAATATATTTATATATGATTTAAATGGGAGCTAATAATATAATCTCATTTTAAAGCCTCTCCAAGAATATCCTTAATAACATAACAACAGTAAGAAAAATTTCCATTTATTACTTGTGCTAGAACATTTAGTAGTTCCTTTTACTGTCTTAAACATAGGTAAACCCCATCTGTTTCCCATGACCAACCCAAGCAATTAGGCCACAAGCCAACCAACCCTTACTATTTCACCCATTAAAACCATTTAGCATTCATTAGGTCCAATTTCTGGCCTCATAGTGCTCGGAATAATCAACAAATTAACTAAATTCCTAGTGGGCGCCTCCTCCCACCATCCCACCGAATAATCCAAATTCCGAAGTTGTGACAGCAAGACAGCAAGAAGCGATTTCAAGAGCAGGTCGCAAGAATCTTGAAAACATATCCGAACATTCCAAAAAGTCGGGATGCAACCTGTGCGATTATCACAGATATTTCCGAACATGTTCGAAGCGAACCTCATGATGAGGTTGCATGGAATCCATGAGATACAATCCACAAGCTACTTTGTAGCCGCAAACCCAGCGGAATTTCAATTCAGTTCGCGCTCAACTCACCGACACGATGGTCATGCAAACGCGTTAACGAAAGAAAAATATATTTAAATAAATAATACAAAAGAAAATTCGAAATAATAAACTCGAGAAAATATGCACTAAACCAAGTACTATACCCAAAACCAAACGAACTGTAAATAATTGTGTAAATAAACATACAAAATAAACATAAAACTTGAAAGAGAAACCGCGAAATAGCAAAACACCGCTCAAGTTCCCATACATTGAGCTGGCCAATTGTGTTTGAAAATATTTGTTTGATCGATTTCGTGTGTGTGAACAACAAACACCTTGTGAAGGCATTTTTCTACAAAACCCATTGCCATAGCGAGCAAAGTGTGTTAAACAGGAAAAATAAAAGGAAAAACAAAAAACACCCTCTCAAAAGTTTATATCTACAACCCTCCTTCGATCGGGTTAACCAACCTACCACAAGAAAACCGAGTTCAATCCCTACCCACCCCCCTTAAAAGTTTCGGTTTTTTACGCGCCTGCTGACTAATTGCCTTTTATATAGCCCGACTATATAAAACTGTACAATAAGACACGGCCAACTGTTATAGTTTTCACCAAGCCTAAGTTTACAGCTGGAAATTGCTTCGCTCTCAAGTGAAGTTCTAAATGTTCGCAGCGAAAAACGTTTTTTTCAATTGATTTTTATTGAATGAGGAAGAGAACGCCTTCCTTTTCGGTTTCTAATTGAAGACAATTACTGCATTCCAAGTAGAGCAAAACAGTAACAACTTCATCATCTTCAGCACATCATCAAGATTCAAATGCTGCATAATTAGCATTCATTTTCTGTGGAGCAACAACGAAAACGAAAAAAGAAGCGGAAAATGTATCTCATACAGGTGAGGCCAAGCGATACAATAGATCTCATATCATCTCATCTCCCTCTCACATAATTAAGTGTTTGCTCTTACTTATCACTAAAATGCTGGCGGCACTGCACTTGCATACTCAGAAAAAAAGAGATCTTCATTTAAGCGTTTTTTAATTGTCCGCCAGCTGAGATTTCTTTACTTTACATTTCCCCCTGAAAACAGTCTCTGTGCTGCGTGCCTCTTTCTAGCGTATATAATTTGTTTAATTTGTAGCTAATTTATCTTTCCACTTGCCAAGCAGCGGGTAGATCGTACGGCGGCATGATATAGGGGTTCACTGGAGCAGGTGGCTCTCATTACTGAACTATGAACTTGAAACGGTGTTACGATTTACAGCTGCTAATGGAATACGCGCTGGTATCCGGGGTTTCGAGTGGCAGAACGAAATGTTTAGCTTTGGTTATGGAAAAATCAAATATTTTGACACAACTATGGTTATTAATCATTTTTAAAATTTTCGTAATCCTTAAAAATCTATCTAGTTATCTCATTGGAAAGATGAAGATATTATTTAAATATTTTAAAAATCTATTATATGATGATTTATATAAATAGGTAAATCAAAAAGCAGGAGTTATAACAATTTCTTTAAAAATTACCTTTTCAAATAAAGTAATCACTATATTTTGAAATTTCTGTCACTTTACTTTTCATCAGAATTGTTAAGGTATTGCCCTAAAATTCTTCAGAAATTCAATTCGAATATTTCCCAAGCTGTATACAAATTAAACCAAAATTCTTAAGCACCAAAATGTCTAAGAACTCCTCACTGGATCAATCCGATGTACGCTTGACTGTGCTGCATGCCATGTCTGAATTGGTGAATGCTGGCCTGAGCAAAGATTCTCTCAAGATCTGCATGGAACTGGTGGACAATGGTGTTCCTTCTCGGGCGTTAGTCCAGATTATCAAGACCATTAGAGAGGGTATTGAAGAGAAGGAAAGCGGCGAAGAGGACCCTGAATCGGAAAGTGATGATTCCGATTTACCATCTCCCGTAACATGTAGGAAATTATACTGATAATTATTTTATTATGTTTAAAATAAAAGTTCAGCTTCTATAATTTCTGCTTTTGAATTTAGTTTGTTAGTTATTGTATGGACATCCATTGCAAGTTTTTCCCAGGTTTTAAGATTTTCCCTCACTATTTGTGTTCATCAAACGCAATCGATTGTTATTTCTAAAAACTGTATAAGTGCCAGCCAATATGATAAAAAGCTGCACCACTTTTGCTTGATAGTAAGTCTGAAAAATAAAATAAATTCAATTAAAAGTAAAAAACGAATGAAGGAATCAACTTGCCTGTCTTATATAGATGGGCAATGGAATATGCGATCGATGAACATGATAATCCATTCCCCGGAAGAGCCAATATCCCGGCCACGCCCCCAAACTGGCGAAAAGAAAGGGGGCGGCAGTACTGTAGGCATTTTCGAAGGATTTTGAATGCACCAATAGACGTATTTCCTCGCCAAGATTATGTCTTTGAGTTGGGTTCACCAGTTCCCCGGTTGGTTCCTCCTTTTTTGTGATCTTCAGGATTTTTCCCTTCAGATTGGTGTAATAACTCTGGATGCCCATTTTTAGAAAATATTTTTTAACCGAAATGTGAGAGTAAATTTAGAAAAGTCGTGTTAGAAATATAGATCAAAGCTAACCTGTGTTAAGAATGTTTTTAGGAATCTTCAATATCATCTTCTTCTGATTTATTATGATGAACTTTTTCCAATTTTATAGGGAAACCGGCAGTTTGACCCATTGAAACGGTTAATAATCCAGTGGCCAGGATAGCAAACTGCATAAGTTTCGCCTGCTGATAGGTCTAAAAAATATATATTATTTAAATAATACTTTAGATAATACTCGAAATTAACCCACCCTTTGAATATAATGAGCAATTCTCTCGGTTTTCCTTTTAGATTGCCAATTGTATCCCCGCCAAAACCAAAAAGCTGGCCAAGATAAAAAGCTGACTTGCAAATAGGGCAACATGTCTATTATCTTTTTCGAGAAACCCTTGGGAGCATTGCGATCCACAAAGTCAACGAATTCCAGTTCGTAATTTAAGGGCGGGGCTGATTGTCTCGTGAACTTTTGCAACTTGAGATCAGGGGTTGGCAGATCACCAGAGGTTATGGGTTCCGTTGAGGTATCGGATGGAGATTGGTCGTCTGGCTTCACAGTTTCCTGATTCGAAACTTCCGATGATTTGGCTTCTTCTTCTGGGTTCTCTACATTTTTGGGAGTTTGGATAACCTCTTGAGTTGTGGTCGAGGAGTTATTAAACAGCTCTGAAATCTTTTGCCGCAGCGTATCCATCTAAAAAGATTATGTTTTCACTTTTACTTTTAATTTTAAATTTATTTCTTAGATGCCAAATTAAACAAGAAAAGATTACTGGGTTTTTTGGTTGAGAAGTTCATTAAATAAATAATCCATGTATTTTATTTATCTTTTTAAATTTTGTATATTTATTTTGAAATTAATTTACCTTATTTTTATTTTTATATTTTTGTGTAATTACTTTTTACCTTATTTTAAATCTAATTTTTCTCATTTAAATTTTATAGTTTTTTTTTTTTGGTCGAAAAGTTCAAAGACTAGTAACCATTGCATAAATTATCGCCTTAACTCTTTCGTTCGTTCATGCGGGCCTTACATTGGGTTTTCAACTAATTTAGCTTATTTAATTTTTCTATTTTTTGGGGCCCACAGAAGCCGCATAGCAAGCATTAGCTTTTATAAACGAACTACGGGTGCCCAAAGACTGGTGGTGTTCTGTAGTATGCTATATGGTATATAGTGTGGTGCCGAAGTGGGTCAGTTGGTGCAGCGGTTCATGCAATTATAAAGCGCATATCTACAGGTTGCATACCAGATAGAGATACCTCTATACTTCGACTTCGACTTCGACTTGGACTCTTGGGTCCATTGTGTGGCGGTAGCTAAATGCTAACGGCTTGGACAACAGGTGTCTCCTCAGTTCATTGTGTTTTGTTCTGGGTTTTCTGTGTTTTTGTTATATTTTTTTTTTTGGTTGAAAATGTGGCTTACCTTCGACGAAAAATTTTCGTGTGTTGCGGCAGCAGCTTCCTGCCACTATCTGGATTTCGTAAACTAGTTTTTCTCTCTAGCCGGCGATGGAGAACGAACGAACGAACGCCTAATGATCAATGCATTTAATCAAGTAAATTACGAAAATACCGAAAGAAAAACAATTTAACGGTGGATAGTATGGCTTATACCGATATCTATAGAGATTCCTGGGGACAAAGACGAACCTAATGAAGTGAAAATCTTCTCTTGGATTCTTCTGTGGGTAGAGTTCTTTTGATTCCTCGATTCTTTGGCCATTCCTGATGGTTCATCAGTCATGTGGAAAGTTGACATCTAACACTCTAACAGTTCTTGGGAGATCTCTGCAGATCTCAAAGAGAAGTCTTAGAATTGATCCACTTGCCCACTTATTTACCTGAGCGTAGCAGCATATTACCATTTCTAAACCATTATTTCTAGCCGTTTCCAGCTTCCCATCTTCTTTAGACTCAAAACCAAACTACTCAAGCGTTCGGCTTTCATTCAAGACGTTTTGAAACCACAAATTGCATTTCTACGACTTCCCATACAGATCGATTCCATAAAAACTCTCCTCTGTCTACACACATTTCTCTGGAAATCTACAGCCTACACACAAAAATTCTTTTACCCTTTTTTTCTGAACTGTTTAAAGTCAACGCTCAATTAACCCAATTTCAATTTGGGAAAATGATTTGCAAAAATCCAAAAAAATAAATCGTTTTGAAAGTCTTTGCTGGGCCTTTCGGTTGTCAAAACATTCGAGCATAAATCACCACTACAATGAAATTTCTTTTTGCCAACTCGCTTTTTTTTTTTTGCGGCCCACCTGCAATTAGTCTGCTCAGGTGGGTGTCCTATGTCCGACCTCTCTTTCACTCCTCGAATCGTGTGAAATTGCAACTCTAACTGCGGTCAATGTTAATATACCTTTCGGCCAAAAGAAAAAAAAAACGATTTACTGGTAATTGGTAAATTGTATAATCAATTTACGTCTGTAAATGTCTGGCTTTTCTGTGAAAGGTCTGCTCGAGCGACAGGTGACGACTCTTGAGGTGTCAAGTGCGCAAAATTCGTTTGAGATTGGTTACCAAAAATGGTTTGATTTCATTACATTAAAGAGAGTTGCTTAATTTTTGAGTGTATAATGTGATGAACAGTCTTTATGAGTCATAAAAATAAATCTTCGTTGAACAAAAGAGTTGAAAGATCAATAAGTATAAAAGAAAGCAGCTCTATTAATCTATTAAGTTTTAACTGAGATTTATGGTTCAAGATATATAAGATCAAGGGTTAAAATACTTAGCTTACAGGTTAGCTTAGGGTCAAAATACTTGGCTTAAAGGTTAGCTTGGGGTTAATTAAAATACTTAGCATATAAATTTATGGTTCCAGATATCTAAGATCTAGGGTTAAAATACTTAACTTTTGACATCAAAGACATTACAAAATGAAATTCCCCGCTTTTCATCTTACAAACCCTAAGATTCTTTAAAAATGTCCATACCTAAAAGCTTTTAAGGCGCAGACCATCTAAGAACTTTTCAAAATCCGTTTACCTTGACTTTCCATCAAGCACTAATCTTGATCTTTCTGTTCTTAACTGCATATCCACTTTGAGCTACCGGCCTTGTCAGAGAAGCAATGAATCTTCAATCTTTTGAACCTGCCTCTGCAACGCAAAAAGCCAATCCCCCAATAGTCTCATGCCTCATCATTCTTATTCTCTGCATTATTATAAAATGCCGCATCACTCCCCGCCAATCTCGACTAACCCATCTCGGGGCCCGCATACCAAATAAAACCCGAGCATATTACTCAATTTTCAATGCTCAGATTTCGGACAGACAGCGAAAAATAACACAAAGGGCAAAACGAAGATGCCACACCAAAAACTATATAAACAATGCTCGCAGTTGACACTTTGACAAATGATATTGCGGCTGAGAGTCCGATAAGAACTCGGAACAGAGAGGCCCATACATCAGAAATGCGACATATTATGGAAAAGAAAAATAAAAACCGAGAATTCTAAAGTGAATGTGATGCTAAAACCTTGGATTGCCGTTACACTGGGTCAACAACTTTGGAAAAACGAGACGAAATGGGGGACGACTCATCTGGATTCTAGACTGATATTGATATGGATTTGCTCTAGATTTACACATGAACGAGTTGATGATCCTCAAATAACGTCGTCTGTGGTTTTCAATTCAAATTGGGTTGGGTTCGGTTCGTTTGGGTTTGTAATAAGATTCTTTTTATAGGAGTCACTGGCCATTTGATCTTGGCCAGCTGAAATCCTCAGCTAAGCCTTGTGGAATTTTGTTTATGTTTTTTGGGCGAGGCTTTCATCCTCTTTGGGACTCGGATTCCTTTCTTTCTTTTTTCTGGGGTGTGGACCATATAATTCCGCATTCCCCTGACATGAAATATGTATCAATTTAATTACCCCGAAGTCCTGAACACGCAATTAATGTTCACGGAGGGAACCCTTTTCGAACCATCCCTCTTTTTTCTCGAAACAAACATTTTTATGAGGTTGCAACAAACAATAAGACGACACACCTACAACTACACTCAAAAAATTATTTTTCTTAAATATAGAAAAAAGAAAAATTTACTGTGCTTTAGAAATATATTCTATAAAGAGGAAACATTTTCTAAACTTCAGAAAAAATTCTCTATTAAACGAATTTTTTAGAATTTTGTTTCTGAAATGCAGAAAACTCCTTTTTTTTCTAAATTATAAGGTGATTTTTTCTAATCTTCCTTTTTTTATTTGAGGGTTAAAATCGCCATTGATTTTAGAAAAAAAAAGACTAAACTTTTCTAAAAACAAAAAAAAATCGCCGTAAAAATTATAAATATTTATACAAAATAGAAATATTGGTTTTCTAGAAAACAGAAAAAATGATTAATTATTTTTCTAACATTCAGAAAAAATGTGTCTGTTTTTTGAAATATTTTTCTAAAAAATAAAAAATGTAACCTTATTTGATCAGTTTCCCTTCTTTTACACTTTTTAGAAATTTTTTTTAAGCCTTAGAAAAAATTGTCTTAAATCGAAAAAAATTTCCTTTATTGGTAGCCTAGGGGTCTAACGCGTGCGTGCATGTATATGTTATTCAAGTTTATAGCCGCAAGTGTGAGTTCAATCCCACGTCGAGCCGAAAAACTCATGTTGTCTTTTTTTTTTTTTTTTTATCCCTAATATTTACATATTAATAAAAAAAAATGTATTGCATTTTTTTTTTAATCATGAGTAGTTATATTTTGGTAAAAATGATGTTTGGTTCTTCAAATTTGAAACATTCAATTACTGTTACTATTAAACCATAATAAAATATATATTGGCATATAAATATTAATATTAATCATGAAATATTTACGAGCAAAATTAAATGAATAACTAGGGGGAATAACTAGAAGAGAGCCAGATCAATTTGACTAAAAAGAGGAGAACAAAATGTGAATAGACTTTGTACAGCGCCTCACGTGATGCTTCCGTGGCGCAGCTAGTAGAGTGCTTGACTGCAAACCGTGAGGCAAGCGGTTCGATTCCCGCGTGGGGCGACCCAAGATGTTTTTCTCAAAATAGTAAGTTATTGGGTTTTTATATTTATAATTTGTAATTTGTATACTCATTTCAGTTATTATTACAGTTCCAATTTGAAACTACAAGTGCATTTACATAAATGTATACATCATCCACCCATGTGCTCAATTAAAGGAAATTCGAATAATATGACAAACAAGAACGAAAAACAACAACAAAAGGGCAGGGGACGTGGCGTCACAGAAACAACCGGGCATTATTATTATTCCGATTCCCGAAGCCCGAAAAAAGATTTTTGTATTTTCTGGATTTGAGGATTTTTTTGTTTTTTAGAAAATATTTGTCTATATTAAAAAAAAAACGTATTTCTATTTTTTAGAAAACCTTTATTTCTAAATTCTAAGAAATAATTTTTCTACTTTCTAGCAAGAAATTTCTAAATTGCAGTATTTTTTCTTTTGATTTAAAAAAAAAAATGCCTTTGATTTAAGAAACCTACTTTCTTTAATATAGACAAAATCGCCAGTAAAGCAAATTCATAGGCGATTTTCTAAAACCAAGGGCGATTTTAGTCGATTTTTTTTTTGAGTGTACCTGAAACTAGAGAACAGGATTCTGTAATTCCTTGAAAGAAGTCAGGCTAAACAAAAGAGAAAAAATAAATACTACCTGTTTCTAACCTTTCTTTTGGATTTTCTTTGGGATGATTTATCTTTGACAGACTCATTTCATGCCCTATCAATTCGGAAAACTGGGTATCCCCTTTGAATTTGAATATTTTATGGGCTTCAAGTTCGTTGCCTTTGAGGCGTGGTTCTAAATGCAATCAAAACCATTTGTTAAGGTGTTTTTCGGAGGCGTAAGAAGATGAACCCCAAGTTTTGATAGCTAACGTAGCGAATCAGGCGTTTATATTTCCCACTTAGAATCGGTTTTCGAAAAGCGGAACTCACGCTCCAATGTAATTCGATAGACCCACGAGGAAAACTTGTTTTTTTCCATGGATAAACTTGGCATGACTACTGAGGCCACGAGTCGAGGCAGGCATTACTTTTATTGTTGTGCCTTTATCTATATTTAATTTAATCGATGCAAATGCTCGAGAGTCATGAACAGACTTGCCACTACACCGAAAAAAATAAACATAGCAACTAAAGTATGAGTTTAAAGAATATCTTAATAAGAAAAATATTAAATAAATACTTTCTGAAATATTAAAATGAAATGTTTGATAAGGAATTAAATCTATACAATATAAAGTTAAAATATTTAGTATGAAATTAATACTACAGCGTACAGACTATTATTCAGTATTAAATGAATATTACACTTTTATACTAAGTATTTTCTAGTATTTCCTAGTCTTCTAGTATTAAGAGTTAAACTATTGCTTTTTTTGGGTGTACCTTTTGACCTTCAAATGTCTTTAAAGAAATGCGTTAAAAGAGTTTACCTTAATGACCATAATTATGTTCGATTGAACCACTATATCTCTTTTGTTTTCTCCGTTTTGTATGTATTATTAAGCGAAATTATTGGCTGGTCATATAATTGCCGCACGTGTTTTAGCTGGACAAAAATAAAAAGAAATATATGCTGATGTTGATGTGCATGTCCATGTACCCATGACACATGTCAGGTGGAGATGGTGGGATTGGGAGGGGATTTTTAGGGGGGAGATGAGGGCAATCCCCGTGCGTCTGACATTGATGAAATGGGCTTTTATGGCCATGTTTTGGTGATGGAGAGTTGTGTAATTGTTGTCTCACGTTGAATGGCATGCCGAATAGAGGTTTTGATTTATTTTCTTTTGTGTCTTAGATAAAAGCGAATAAAGGGGAAAAGTTGTACTCCTTAAAAGTTTAAATCTAAGTAAATCCCCTGGAAAAAATGCTTTAGTTTTTAGCTTCTTCTTAAGTTCCAATTTGCTTTTATTATTTCAAGTTGCCGTGTGCACGTCGCCTGTGTAAATGAAATTTATTACGTGATCGTCTCGGTCGACAACTAAATCTTTGGCATTAAGTGGAAAAATAATCTCGAAAAAAGTAGTTGGGGGAAAAATATAATGGAAAATTACTAGAAAAAACATTTGTGTGGTCCACTGAGGCAATGGAAGTGGGGAAAGAAAAGCAGATTGATATCTTGAGATCCAGAAATTAAATTGAGTTCAGGAATAACTTTGTTCTTTCTCAAAAATTTGCATTGTATTTTGAAATTATTTTTTCAACGAAAATTGCTTTTATTGCACTTTTGTTATGATAAATAAAAATTCATTTCGAAATATGATAGAAAATGAAGCAATTGCTTTTATGCAATTACGTAAATAAAACAATTTTCCAATTTTGATTTCTTCTCGGTTTTCTGTGACTCTCTTTTCCTCACCCATTTCTCAAGTAATTACCAAATCCAATTAAGTTCAATAGCAATTCGGTTTGGGAAAAAGAGGGAAGAGAAGACAAAACAAACAAAATCAGATGGTTTGTTGTTTAATTACTCGGTTTAGCCCTTAGTTTATTGCTCTTTATCGCAGGGTTCCCTTTGGTCATTTGGTCATTTAATTGAAGCCCCTAAAGGGCAAGTTCGATGATATATCTTTAGGGCCCGTCTTTTATTTGATGATGTCGGCTACTTTTTATTGTCAAACACAAGCACACAAATCGATGACACTCTTTGTGGAAAGTAGGGAGGGGGTCTTTAAATAGGTTTAAACCTAGGCAGAAAAAAATAAAATCGATAGTGCGTATGTGATGAGGTGCTGAGTTTCTGTGTTGACCGCTGGGCTGTCGCTTTCATAAAGAAGAATGTCAAGAGGCCACAATAATTGCAACTAATCCGCAATGAAGGCTCGAACCTTGGGCCACAAAATCTAGACCACCACTACATATTTCTGTATCCCCATGTTCACAGTTTGTTTGCCATCCATTGACTGTGAAGATTGAAAAGTTTACCATATAATTTCGAAGCGTAATCATTTCTGTTCACTCAATTGGTGGTCTCTGTTGCCAAGCGGAAATGTAAAATGCCCGCTTCCGGCTATTTTTCACCGCTCAAAGGATGTTTGAAAACTGTGAAATTAATTTGAATGCCTCTTTCGCTCTAGCATGCAAATTGGCGGCTTCCTTTTTTCACTAGTCGCTTGTCTAGCCAGAGTCTAAAAACATATGCCATACTTGGCCTTGCCCTCGGGCCTCGTAAATAACCAAGAACTATTTGATGGATATATAAAACAAATTCAGGTTGCCACATCTGATTCAAAAGTGATTCATTCGCAAAAGATTCACATTTTTCATTCGCAAATTTCTCGCAAAAAATAATCAGGTGCACATATAGGCGAAGATTTTCGCCGGCATTAACTAAATATATTCTTTATGCGGTCTTTGCACATATATATATTTATAATTCTTTTTTTTGCATATCTCGATTTTCTGCCAAAAGAATTTTCTCTAGCTTTTAACTTAACTGTCTGTCTGTCAGGGAAGTAAAGAAAATTGAAAAAGAAACACACTCTGAAATTGGGAAAATAATTTTTTGAAAATAAACACCGAGTTGAAAAATGAAATAATGAGGCGAAAAACTATAGATGCTTAAAAATGGTGCTGAAATAAAGTGCTGAAATAGTGATTGTAGGTGGGGTAAAAGTGATCAGTCACTGGTTTGAGCATTTAGAAAAATTAATAAATAAAAAAAAAACAAATTCCACCAAATAATTATAAATAATGTTATGCCGTAGAAAAATCTTTTCTGAATTTAGTGAATTTTATTTCCTGTATTAAAAGTGATCAGTTGAGTATAAAAAAAATAATTTAATAAAAAATACTGCAAATAATTATAAATTAATGCTATACAAAAATATTTTCTGAATTCAGTGATTTTTATTTACTGATACCATAAATTGTAGGTTTTCTAACTTTCTGCTGCTCATTTAACTTATTGCTTACTTCATTAATCACACAACTTAAAATGTAAAATATTCATTACCCAAAAACCTATTCAATCTTTTTCCAACACACCTCCAAAACAAATACAAAGATCCCAACACATCTCGTTTGGCTGCGGCTCAATTTTTGTATGTACGCATTATAAACAGAATGATGATGTGAATTTTTTGCTTTTGGGGCCATGGCAAAAAGCATTTCGAGTATTTTCAACCCAAGAAATACTTATTACGGAAATAGCTGGATAGCGCAAGAAGATGCACGTTTCTTTCGCGTTGTGTTGTGTTGTTAATCTTGTACAACCATAACCATATAGTGTATAATTTTTTCAACAAGTGCCTTAAGCAATTCATAATTAATTCCGGCATACGCCCCGTTTGACATTGAAGTTAAGGTAAGAGGGGAACTCAGTTTCAACTCGATTACCCCGATTTTTGTTTTGGCTGGGTCAAGGTCTCGAGACTGAAAGTATTCAGAGATTCGAGACGTGTTAATGGCTTGTTAATCTCGCAAAGGCAGCACAAAAAACAAGTTGAACCGCATTAAACGACTTGAAAGCGTGCAAAAAATGCATTTTCTGCCTCGCATCTTACAGTAAAATGTTCCGCTTTGTGAACTGTAACAAAGATCTCGCTCTGTGTGTTTATTTAAAAGTCTTTCCCAGTCTTTGATGGAGTTTTCCTTTGCCCGAATGGGAGCCCTAAATGATCATAAAAATTATACGACTTCATTCGCAGCCCACGCAAAACTAAACAAACTTTTAAAATTACTTTTCAAAGACTTTGCTCTGTTGTGACCCAGGGTATAAGGAAATCGACTCAGAAATTCTTTATCCAAACACAGGAATCTGTCAAGGCGTTAATTGTACAGGCAAATTTGGAGCGGAAAATCAATTTATTTTAAAATTTGAGATGCTAATTGAACACGAAATTCACAAATAGGTTTATTGATCAAGAAAATTCTCTATAGCAGGAATCAGTTTGATTTTTAAATGTTAATAAATGCTTAATTAACGTAAAAAATTTATTGGATTTTCATGTAACTGAACCTGTTTTCAAATTTCAAATAATCATAAAAAAAGAAGTAAATACAAAATAATTTAAAATATCGTTTAATGACCTCGCAATAAATATCTTTAATATTGTAGAGAATTAATATAAAATTTCAAACTAATCCAGATAATCATAAAATCTTAAAAAAAATGGATTTACTGATTTAATTGTTAGATCATCTTTAACTTACTCGTAACCGTAAATTTCTTCATTCAAAAACACAAATCTCTGGCTTAAGCATCGATTGAGCCATCACAAGTAGTGAGCCAACCTGTTGCTCCGATTAACATTTCATTCATCCCAAAATAAAATCCCAAATCCCACGGACTCCACATATCCAATAACATAAGCTTACGCAAAAGGTCTTCAACAGTTTCGCGTAATTATGCAAATGTTGTGCGGTGTCTTTCCCTATCGAATCAAACTTAAGCTAAACGCTACAAATTAGCCGGCTTTCCATCCCAATCTGTGATCTCTGACTCCCAAAAATAGAGGGGCTTTATAATCTGACAAATAATTTTCATAAATTTAAATACATACTTACCACCTGCTTGTTAGGCTTTATATTTCCCAACGAAGATTTCGGAGCAATTAAAAATCGATTTACATGTGTGCGCGCGGGAATCAAATGCTGATTTCTTTGGCTCACACTCGAATTTCGGTGAAAATTAATGACTTCCAGTGAAAGTCCAAAGAGACGGTTTTGTATAACAAACGCGGCGCCCGAAAAGGTAAAGTGTAAACCAATAGGTAAAATCTGAGGGCCCCTGCCCAAAAGATCTCCATGTCAAACGCGGCTTTTCTGAGAAAAGTTCAACGCCCCGCCATTTGAAAACGAAAGCGACGAGTTTTTCTGTTTGTTGTCTTATTATGTTATGTGTTTTTGTGTTTGTCTTTTTTTCTGTTCGTTTTAATATGCAAAATATTTTTGTTCATGCGTCGGCTACGCAGAATTTTTATTTTCTTATGAAATTACAGCCACCGCAAAATGGCAGCAAAACTACAAAAAACACTTTTTATGCCTGCGGCTGCTTTCAAAAATTGTTTTTGCCTTTTCATGGTCTGTAAAGTTGGGCGCTGAATAGCGAAAAAAAACCAAGATTGCTGAATTTATGGTATGAAGAAATTTTCGAAAAACATTTTATTGGTCAAGTGGAAAATTGCGTTGGAGAAAATTATGAGAAAATATTTGAAAATAATTAGCGAGGAAAAAGCATATTAAAATATATAAAATGTTTAGAGTTGTAATTTGATTTTTAAATTATAATATTAAATTCCGGTGAAAAGAAAAAATAACAAATACAAAAATATTAATATAGAGAAATTTGTAAAAATTTTGTTAAAATATTTGAGAGTTATTAGCAAGGAAAAAACAAATTAATATAAATACAATGTTATGAGTTTATTTTAAATTTTTTTAAAATAATATAAAATTCTAATTGATAGGAAAGAATGTCTAAAATAAAACTTTATAGAACACCTAGAAATATTTTTCAGATCATACTCAACCGTAAAAACCCCTTTAAAGAATCGTCTAAAATTCTTAAGTAACCCTAACCCTTTCCAAAAATAACCATATCAGCATAACAAATTCTCACATTTTTCGGCATTGCGGCGACGTGAAAAATGAACAAAATATGCATAATTTGAAATGCGAGAAAAGCTGAAAAGCGTTGTTAGCTGAGCGTACTTCCTGGTTCAATACGATATGCCCAAAACAAGAGACTCCCTTCTGAGGGATCACGCAACAAGGCACACAACATTCGAGTCGAAACAATGGGAATATGGGAATAGCAACATCAACAATATCACGCACCAGTCATTAGCTCGTCGGGATAAACAAACATATCTACTTGCAGTCAGAAGAGTCCAGAAATGCAACACGTGCTGTGCATAAATAATAATAATAAAAACGCAGAGAGGGGGAGTTTTTCCAGCTGAGTTGGTCAGTTCTAATGGTGTTGTGTTATTGACCCCACGTTTTTAGAGAAATTAGTATAGATTATGCATGCTTGAAAGCCGAACAACCGCAGAAAGACAGAGACATTCGTTTGTTTCGGGTTTTGAATTAGAAGTGGAGCCAAGTGGAGTCCCAACCACTTGTTTCTGTCAGCCTCAAAACTTCAGAGCTTCGCTCGCAGAAATTTCTTAATTTCAACTTGGCATCTGAGTCTGCGGCTTTTTTGCATAATGTGTGTGATAAGCTTGGGGGATTTTCTGACGCTCTGACACAGATATTTCAACTTCTTTTGATGCTGGCGTAGAGATACATTTTTTTCGCAAGCGGATGTGGCAGATACTTAAAACGGTATTCAAACTACACTGCCAAGTTTATAAATACACGCTGTAAATCCCTTGATATATGTATGTAAAGCAATTGCTTTGAAGTTCCCATAAAACCAAAAGCGAAAAAATATCAAATTGAAGTCATTAAGCAAGTAATTAAAATTCGTGTTTCAGTTCATTAACTTCTCGTTGAACAGCTGCGAAAAATGGAATTAGCAAAACTGATTTAAATACATTTTTATTGAAGCGCTTTGGAGATGAGAATCCAAGGTTAACCGAGTTTACTCAGGTTGTTCTCTACTCCCCGGCTCTCGAGAAAGGTGACCCATATTGCCGTCTGATCTTTATATATAAATTATATATACAGCAAATGTTTGTCTATAATTAGATGGAACTCACTTCACCCACTTTCGAGTGCACTTTAGTATTTCGCCGCCGCCGTCTAGATCTTCCGCATAGCTCGTGGTTTTCTGTTCGATTTTTTCCAAGCTGTCTAAACAGTTTTTCCTACCTTTGGACCAGCTAGATAATTGCATTAGCCATCGCCTTTATATACACGATAGACTCCTGCATGAATACATTCATAAGGCCTTTTGAATCATTCTCCCCAAAAAGGTGTACATGTTTTGTTGTACACCTTTTTTGTGAATGTTATAGAATGCTATGATTTTTATATTTGTGTGAATGGTGTACTCACTCACAATTTTACTGTACACCTTTTTGTGAGTACAGTATTATTGCTGTACAGTATTCCAAGTGTACACTGAATGATATTAAAATTTTTTTTTGATAATTTCGATTCAAAAATTAATTAAATTGATTTTTATTCTACAATCCTGAATTCTTTAATTTTCTTTACCTTTAAGCCTTTAAGCCAGAAACAAAAGACCATATGGGACAACCATGTTTTCCCATATAAGCTGATAAATTTGGTGTTCCATTTTTCGATTATAATTGATAAAGATATGAAAATTTAAAAATTAGAATTGACCATGGTGCTTGAAATTGGTTAATTGATTAATTTAATTTTCATTCATCTTTTTTGTCTGTGTCGGTGTCTACATTTATGTTTATTGTGTCAATATTGTAGTTTAAAAACATAATTTGATTAACCATGTCTTCATTTGTACCAATTTTGCAACGTTTGTCCGAAATTAAATTTTTTGCAATGGAAAACGCTCTTTCCGACGCTGCACTGCTTGCAGAAGCCGCAAAGATTTTGCAGCTTGTTTTAAAAAGCAGTGGGAACTGATCCTTTGAAGTGGCCCACCATTGAAGGATGTCAAATGTGGAGTTGAATCCAATGCGTACATTTCCGTATAAGTATATTTCATTATTAATTTTTTCCGAAGTATTACGGTCCTCGTTGGTTGAGAAATAGTCCGAAAATATGGCATCGATCTCATGGTCGGGTGAAGGGATATGGTTTTCCAAAGAATCAGAAGCATACAAATTCATAATGGCTTTTACGTCGCCAATTGTTTCCAATTTTTCCTCTTCGGAAAACTGGGACAACTTGTTGGTTTGCGGATTTAGAAATAAAGCCATTCTATGAAACTTTGTCAAATTTTGGAGAACTACACTTTGAATAAGAGTAAGTAACTTAAATTTGGTATTTTGAATAATTTCCGGATCATCTGTGTCTAAACTGCAAATTTTTCGTAAATGATTAATATGTAGAATGGCCAAATGCAATGTTGGTTCCTTCGTAGCTTCTAATTTTTTGGATGCCATTTCAAAATGAGACAGTAGTTTTATAAGTTCCCTCAAGTTCCTCAAACTTATTTCCGCTACCTTTTCCATTTGGTTTTTGTCATTTAAAATATTTAGAATTTGAATCCAGTTTGTTTCTATCGATTTAATCAGGTAATATACGGTGTTCCACCGTGTTGGGCAAAAACTTTTAAGGGAAATGTCCAAGCTTGAATTCATTCCAGATTTTTTAAAGTATTTTACGAGCTTACTGCATCGTTTAACCAATTCTTCTAGTTCTGGAACTTCCTTTATAGTTTTTTCAATTATATTATGCAACAAATGGTTGATGCAAAATATATGTGGTAGTCCACGAAATGCCGATATCATGTTTGAACCTCGATCTGTAACTATGATAGGTTCGTCTAGTTCCAGGTCACATTGAAATTCGTTCAAAATTTTGGAAATTTTTCGTTTTATTCTTATGCCTATGGATATTCTTTGTTAATGCAAATTTGTTGCTGTGTTTTTACTTTTATATTTGCCATCTCGGTCTTAGACAAATCCAGCTAAATGTACCACAAATATAAAAATTTACCATCAATCCTACAAAATTTGATAAATATTCTTACGGTTTCCATTTCCATGCTTACGAAATTATTTTCATACAGCTCCAATATGAATGACAGAAAGCACACTACTGTTCATATGGAATTTTTACTGAACACCTTTTTTATGAGGTGTACAGCATGAAAATCGATGAATGATCGTAGCATTCATTTTTAAGGTGTACTCAAAAAAGGTGTACTCATTTCAGTTTGCCTGACACTGTACACTACACACTTAGTAGACTGTACAGTAAATGTTGAGTACAGTTAATACTGTACAGTATGTATAATTCAATTTGAATAGATTCATGCAGAAGTCTAATACACGACGAGTGAATCATTCGGACATATTTATGTGACACAAGTGGAACATCTTCGATCAGTATTATTCTCTATAGAGAGGTTATTTTCGGGGGACATTCATAAGCAGAAGTTGCTCACAGAATTCGAATTCCTTCCCCTTTCCCCGAAATTAATGAGCTTGTTAATCGGGTGACAGAACCAAAAGGAAAACGTGACATGCACTCAAAAAAAAAATAATGCTTATTCGACATAATTATTCTATATTATTCCACAATTTATAGAACCATAAAACCTTCAATAATATTACAAAATATTAAGTTAATAAAATTTCCTTAAAAAAATGGTACTTATTATTTCTTATCAAAATTAATTTGTAAGTTATGCAAAAAAAATTAATGCTTCATAGAAATATTTTTCTATAATTTTCCACAATTTATAGAACCACAAAATCATTTTAAGTGCAATTAATTTCCGAGTGCATGTTTGTATTTTTCCGCTTTATTTTTTGGAGGCTGAATGTACGAGAACCGCCTGAAGAGTTTTTCCCTGCCCACTTAATTGAATTGTGTATTTTCGGCCTTTAATTAAAAGGCCTAAAGGCAGGGGTAAAAGTTCATTGACTGCCTTCCGAATCGTAATACACTTTTAATGATCATGATTAACGTGGGGAACCTAGAAAAATCAATTTAGTTTCCATTTGGTGTTTATTTAATTGAAATTTTGCCTAGGGCCTAAGGGACTAACTAAAGGGTTTTTTATAGAGGCGCACCGCCTCTTTTTCGTCCCCCGAATCATGTAAAATACACTCTTGGGAATTCTTCGGCCGATTTCTCTTAAGTTCTTATAGCTGCTCTTTTGCCGCCCATTTGGGGAGCTTCTTTTGGGAGCTTTTGTTTTCAGTCGCCTGCGAATCGATCTTCACGGAAAGTTTTTCCTTAGTCCCATAATCAGTTTGAAAAGCGCTCGTGCTCGTGACGGATCGAATCGGAACGGATCGGAACGGATCGGAACACCTCTGTATATAACTCGATCTATATCGCGCGAATTTTTGTATTTTCCTCCCAGTTTGTACTTTTTCGATGCCTGTGTTTTATTTTTAAGTTTTCTTTCAAATAACTCTCGTCTTTTTTGGGGATTTGCCATTTGAGTTTGGGGAATCTCTTGTTCGGTTTTTCGCAGCTGGAGTTGCGTGTGCTTATTTATAGTTTCCCCAGAGATACAATCGCACGTTTGATATGTGTGTTCCTATTGTTGTTTTGGTCGGCTTACGCCATTGCGTATGAGTGATTTGTGTTGGCCATCTTACTCAGCCATATATAATTTTTTTTCTTCTGCGTTTGCGTTTTTACTGGCACATTGCCCGACATTACGCAGCTGTTTAGGAGACCGTAAATTCTCTAGTTAAAAATTCTCATGTAATTTACATAAATATAGTCTATATCAAAATTTATAATGAGTCTCACAAAAAGCGATTGTGAATCATAAAGATCTTCGGGGAAGTCTTGCATAAATTTTCATCGGTAAATCAAAGTTGACAAGTGAGGAACCACAAGATGGGACATGTGTTCTTGGAAGTTTTTTTTTTAGAATTTATAACGAAAAAGTTCTTAAAATCTTTTACGAGAATTCGAATTGTTATGAAAGACAAAAGTGGAAGATTTGGAAATTATTTTTTAGGTGATCTAAAAAAAAATTATTGTCTCTACAGTTCTGTAAATGAGATCAAAGATAAAGTGGATTATAATAGATCAATGATAGTGATATTTTTTATGTGATTAAACCATTTTCTCAAGATCTGTAAAGTGATCTTTCAATAACCATAACATCCAGATGGATTGCATTATAATAGTGCTAATAATCCCATATTTACCATGACAATCTGAAGTGATCCTCTTCTTTGAAAACAGATACCAACCATATCGAATATCATTCGACACGAGCATAATCTCTTTATGCTTATGTTTCCCCTCATTCGTTTTGTTTACCACTTGTAACCCTTTGGTATAAGTTTTTTTTTACCCCCATATCATTTGCCGTCATCCTTAGCTATTTCGAATGGCGTCAGCAACGGAAATGATGCGTCCAGATCCCACACACCGCCTGGTGCCCCAAAATCATCCCAATTGCAGAGCTTTCTGTATAAACAAATATTATATATGCGCGCCCTCCCCTCACCATCAAATTTCACACGCAATTTGGTTTATTTTCGTTTAATATCCTCAAAAAGCAACAAATTGAAAACCGGAATGGAAATTGTATAGAAAGAGGGCTGTTAAATAAATTAAATTAATTAGTTTCAGCATTTGTGTTTGCGGTGCCTTTCAATTGGCGAATGGGATTCTTAGATAAGATTATAAATGGTTTCTTTTTGGTCTATGAGTAAAAAGCTTTGATGGATCATGGGTGAATTGGCTGAATTGTTTCCAGGAACTTAACAATACATTATGCATTATGTGTGAGAACAAACTGATAAGAGGTTTATCTAGATAGGTTCCTTTTTTTTGCCTAGCCGATGTACTAAGTACTCTACTAAATGTCTAATTTGTTATGATAATAAGCTGCTTCCGCTCTGAATTCACTAAAAAAGTAACTAAAACTGACGCGTGGGAGCTGTATGCAAATCAGAAATGTTTTTGCAAAAAAGACTAAAAGAAATAGCAACATGACACGTTAAAAAAGATTCAAGTTAGATGTCTTTTGCACTGAGAAAAAATGAAAAATTAAAGAAATTACTTTTTAAAGAGAAATACATACATACATTTCCGGGAAAAAGTTTTCCCTAATGTATGTTTATATTTTCTGTTTTTATACATATTTTATTTTTTTTGTTTAATTTTTTTTTTTATTTTTTTTTAATTTTTTTTTTTTTTTTTCTAATGAAGAGACCAACGACCCTGAATAAGATGAGATTTTATTTCTAGTTGTCATGTAAATGCCAGCGACGTGAGGTCGTAAAAAAGCTCGAAACCTTTTAGATAGCCGCGAAGATCGTTAAGTTCTAACTTGACTGGGTTTGCTTATCTTGAGGTCTTTGGGCCAAGTTAACACACAAGTTGGCACCACGTAATCTTATCAACCTCGCGGTTCTGCGAGCAAATAAAACATAAATTTATCTTGATTGCGTTGCGAGCGAAAAAATCAACTAAACTCTATATTTTTCTCGATTTATTTACAGACTGTTCAGACCACTTGGCGGCCACAATTGCCGCTGCCCAGGGAGCTTCAACTGACCAATGACCGGAACAGCGAAGATTCGAAGGTGATCACCACGACGACCACCACAGCGGACATCCACCATCATCACAACCACAAGGAGGAGGAGGACGAAGAGGAGGACATGGATCGGCTGAGAGGCAATCACAGCATTGGAGGATCCTCGCAACAGCTTTCGGGCAAACAGAAATGGTCGTTTGGTCGTCTATTCAAGAAGAAGAAGGAGGCGGAGAGTGCCTCCTCCAGCGAGGAGGATCGCAAGGCGGGCTTTGTGCCCGCCCAGCGTCAATCGGCGGCAGGCAAACCAAAGGGAAAACATGGCAAGGGATCACGAGGAAGCAGCAAATTCGATCATATAGTGGTTAGTCCGCGACAAGAGCAGGCGGCTCCACCACCACCACATCCGCCGCAACCCATCATAGACAACGAGTTCTTCCTCCCCTTGGAAACTATAGGACAAGAGCCCTACTACCAAAATCAACCGGGCTACTACCAGCGTTCTAGTAACTCTTTGGACAGGAGATTGCTCCTCCAGCAGCAGCAGCATCCTGGAATTCAGGCTAATAAATCCCGCTCGGCGCAGCGCGGTCCCAAGCCACCGGGAGCACCTCACTCCAGTGAAGAGGAACTGATATCGCTGAACTCCTCCACCTTCTCCAAATACCGCAGCGATGAGAGCATCCACCTGGGTTCCGCCGCTGGACAAAGTCGACGCAGTCGAGCGGCTCGCAATGAAAGGTACTACAAGAGATTGTCTCGGGATGGCGAACCAAGTCATGGAGGAGCTCCAATAGTTAACCCACAGCAGCAGCAGCAGAGGTACAAAACCCAGCCACTGCCTTTGTCCATCTACCAACCAACGAATGCCTCCAGTGGCTATGTGCAGTGGCAACCGAATCCCCCGAAGAACCTGCAGAACGCAATGCAAAACGATGGCAAGCGGAGCATCAGCTATGATAGTCACATACACCTGCAGAATATGAATGGAAGGATGCAGAGTAAACCCTTGCCACCGCCGCCACCACCCAGGGATCCTTTGAGGAGGGTCCATGTGGGAGGAGGGTCTGGTCAGATAGGTTCTAGTTCCGGAGACCTGCGCCCCGTGTCCTACGCCTTCGATCACAACAGTCGTTGTGCCTCTGACGATCGCATTTGGCAGCCACCTCACTACCAGTCGGTGCATTCGCTCAACTCCCAGCCCAGCTCCTCGATAGTCAGTGCTCCAGTAAGTCAGGCACCGCATCACCGTAGATTCATCACTCGATCCGAAAGGAATGCCAATCCCGGCAAGCAATCGCTGCCCAATGGCATTGACTTTCACTATGTGGCCGATGCAACACCGCGTTCGAGGAAGCCCATCCATATGATGGATGCGGGCAGGATGGACAGCACAGGAGCTCCACCCTCCAGTGGAGTGCTGAGGACCTCCAAGAGTGGTCTACCCACGCCAAGTACTCCAGTTCCCCCACAGCCTTTGGCCAAACCTAGATCGTTTTCCAGCTCGAGGCTCAGTGAACTGAGAACCTATCCCATGCCCATGTACTCGGAGGTGCAGAAACCCAAAAGGAATCCCCCGACGAATCCCTCACCCAATCCAGAAAACATAGTTTGCGGCAGTCTGCACATTAAACCCAGTCAACAACCGAGTGGCAACCAAAACTATGTGGAGATTCGTCATCGGGATGTGCACAAGACCAACTCGATGCCGCATCATTATCAAAACAGGAGATCCGGAGAGGATTTGCCTAACAAGTACGAGGAATATGTGGCGGAGAAGAGGGAGCAACATCAGCAGGCTCCTCCTCCAGTTTATCCGGAGAGGAAGATGAGCACCCCATCAGTGGGACCCCCACCTCCTGTTTACTTCCCCCGGAAGAAGCCTGCCAACTTAGAGGAGGCCATCAACGAACTGGAGGCCATTTACAAGTCCCTAGGACTCACCGAACCAGCTGAACCCAAACCGGAACCGAAGATAAGGGTGCCCACTCCCAGTGACTTTGAAAAGTTCGCCTTGGCGCATGCCGATGACTACGAGGATGAGGATTCGCCGACAGGAGAACCTGATCCTGTCCGAGATGATGTGGCCTTCAGGAACCTACAACTAGCCAACCTGCCACATCGTTCGGCGGAGAAGCAGCCACCATTTGGCATCCCAGTGGGACCCATTGTGCCTGCCCCACAGTCCGATTATCTTCATGTGGAGCCAGTGAGGGTGAAGAAGAAGACGGGCTCTCCTGACATCATTAAAGATGATCTGGCTGTGCGTTCTCTAAGGAAAGATCCTCCCGGACCCAAATCCAGTTTTATCTATCCCATGCAAAAGAAACAGAGGGCGATAAGAACGCAATCGGCTAATATTTATAACCTCATACAAAGAGATGCTGCGAAGCCTTCGGGAGGAGATCTTAAGAGCTACATGGAACTCACACGCAACCTGGAGAGATCGGGCAGCATGTCCAATTTGCAGGGCGAAGGAGGAGCCAGTGGTGATACCAAAGATGTTCCAGCTACTCTTGATCTCCTTCGCAAGCTTAAAGCTCAGGATGAGGAACTGGATTTGGCTAAAAAGCACCACCATCATCATCATCATCATCATCCGATACCCTTTAGGCATCCCAGTCAGGGTGGAGCCATTGCCCAGCTGCCCGAGCGACTGACCAAGGAGGAGAAGACACCACCTGTGCCCGCTCCTCGCAAGAGTTTGACCCCTGAACCCATGATGGATGATGCTCTCAACAAGATTGCCCAGGATGCCCAAGCCTCAAGCATTAAACTAAGTCAGGAACTGCATGAGCTGCGAAAGGAGGCTTTAATCACAGCTGCTAGACCCAAACTAAATGCGGAGCAACAGAGATTGGAGGATGAACTGCAGCAAATTGAGGCAGTTTCCGAGGCGGCCAAGCGCTGTGGCCAAATGCTGCTAGAAACTCTGCCCGATGCTGGTCAGGAGGATCAGGAATCGCAGGAGAAACCCTTGAGGAAGCTACACAAGGAGGGAAAGCTAATCCGCGCCATCGATGAGGTTTCCGAGGCAGCCAACGCAGTTTGTGAGAAGATCCTCAAGGATATAGTGACCACAGAGCCACCAGTGGTTGTACACGAGGCTCTCCAAGTCAAGCAAACCACCAAAACTGGAGCTGATGGAGAACAGCTAGTAATGCCTCATCTAATCAAGAAACTGGATCCCATACAATCCGACAAAATCGAGCATATAGCCAGGCGGTGCATGCGACAATTGAGCGAATTGGCTAACCAACCGGACTACGACAATCTGGCCAGCACCACCTGTAATACCACCAATGCTCCATCAGGTGGTGCAGCCGCTGATGCCACTCTCGTTTGTCCCGTTCCAGAGAATCGTGGCAAGCCAACGACGACGACGACGCTCGAGGAGATTGACAAGATCATGCAGGAGTGCGAGCGTCAGGCGAAGAGTAGCAGCAGTACCACCACCACAACCACCGATGATCAGCGCACCACTGCCCCCAGTTTGACCAGTGGCAGTGGCAGCGGCAGCAGTTTCCCACCCAATGTGAGCACCACCGCCAGCTCGTTCAGTTCGAGCAGCGATTGTTTGGCCAAATCCTCCAGTCCATCGCGCGGCGCCAGTCGACCGCTCTCCTCGAGCATCACCTCCTTCAATCCGTACTCCTCCAGCGACTACATCAAGTCGCAGAGCAGCGATTGCCATGCACCCAGCACCGATCCGATCAAGACCTTTAGCACCACCTCGTACGAGGTGCAGTCCACACCACAGAGCAGCACCATTAGCACCAAGACGATCAGTAGCACTAGTAATCCGAGTGTAGAGGCGGAGGAGTCGTCCTCCAAGCCAACTGTTTCCACGGATTCACCACCACCGCTTCAACTGACACCAGTGGGTGAAAGGAGGGTTAGGGGAGCCTCCTGCTCCTCTAGCACATCCTCACCGTCGCAGTACAACTCCAGCGAGGAGCTGGCCGCCATTTTTGGCATCGAGGAGCAACCGAAACAGCAGCATCATCATCATCATCGCAGCCGACAGCTGACAGGTAACGGAGTTGAACCCGCCACCTCCATCTCCATCTCCACTGAGACCTCGAGTTCGCCTGCTGATTCCGAAACCGCCAATGCCAATGCCAATACTACTAATTCCGCCCAGCTCGAAAGCCCAGCTAATAGCGCTACTAATCCCGTTTTGAATGTTCAACTTGATGTTACTACTAGCACCTCCACCACCACAGCAACCTCAACCACCCATCCAACCTCTAACGATAATGCTAGCACTTGTAGTAGCCATAGTTATAAGCTAGAGACGATTCCGGAGCAGGATCACGAGGAGGTGGAGTCCACTATGAAGCTATCCCCGAACTTTAATCGGATCTATGCCAGTAAAATTCGCATAGTAATGGATCGTAATGAGGAGGAGACCGCAGAAGGAGCAGCAACCCAATTCGATTCCTTGAGTTCGCTGGAGGAGACCTCCTCTAATCCCGACTCGGGGAATGTAAGTCTCACGGATTATCCCCTGGCTAGCCATGCGAATGCCTCGCTGGAACTGCAGACCACCTACAACAGTCGCTTTCAGGTCAGGGAGCATTACGTATCCGAGGTTTCGATTAGTGCTTCAGAGTCCACAGATGAAGAGGAAACGGATACAGAGTGTTTAGGAGGTGATAATCGTATGGGATCTCAAGATTTTCCCCCCTTACCCACAGAAGAAGAGTTAGAAGAGAGTCTGCGGGAAGAAATAGAACTTAACGAAAGTATTAAGGCGGCTAATATGGAAGTAACTAGGCAGAGTAGTGAAGAAACGGAGGCAGAAGACAGCTTAGCGAAAGAAGAATTGGTATCGGTAATTGAAGAATTGAAACTCAACGAAACTGTCAGTCTAAGCGAAGAGGTGTACAACCTAACCACTGAGACTTTGCAAAGAATCACGCCAGATGAGGTAGATGGCTTACGTTTTGCTATAATCGAAGTTAACGACAGCTTACTTAACGAATCTTCCCTTGACGAAATGCATTTTAAACTAGACGAAACGGAACTGAACGAATCGGAAATAATTGATAGAATGCTAGAGGCTTCATTCGATGAGTTGGATGAACTGCAGCTTGAGGAAACCAAACTTGACGAAACTGAACTTGACGAAGAAAATCTTAACGAAAGTAGATTTAACGAAACTTATAATGAGTTAGATAGCATAGATCTTGACGCCACAGAACTTAACGCCACAGGACTTAACGAAACTTCTTACGATCAGTTGGACGAGCTAGAACTAGACGAAAGCGACTCTGTAATGCCGTTCACACGCCGCAAAAGCATCGTTTACGAGACGCCCCAACTCAACCTGAGCATTTCCGAGCTGAAAGTGAATTTCGAAACCCAAGAGACGCAGGAAAATAAATCAGAACCACTTAACGAAGCCATTAAATCGATTGACAAAGATGAAGATACTGAGAAGGGAGGGAAGGAAGACAGAGAAGCAGCGGCAAAGGATGGAGAGGAAGGCAGTGTAACTGAGAACCAGACACATCAACGTCGCAAAGGACTTCCGGTGAATCCAGATCATCATAATGCGACTAATGATGATGATGATGAACGACCTACTACCAGCTGCAAGGCTCTTTCCGTTTTTGGCGAGGTGCGAACTGTGGCACCACTTGCACCACAGGCGGCGGCTGCAAATGCAGCTGGAGATGCAGCTAGAGCGGTTGGTGGTGCAACCCGGGGCAGTTGGACTACACTCGAGCACGTATTTGTCGCCTGCACCGTGGGCCTGATTACACCGAACGATTTGCTCACTTTGTGCCTGATCGTAATTGGTGTGATTATCATTATTGCAATTGCGCTCACCTGAGTGCCCAGTTTATGCGGCCTGATTGTTTGCTGTTATATATTGTTTGTTGTATAATTATGGAGAAACTGTAAAGAAAGAGAGAAAATTATGATTTAGCAGCCACCAAGTGCACTTACATATTTCCACTTACAGTAATTAGTCATAGGATGAGAAATATATGTACATTTACTTATAATTTAGCTTTTATTTCCAAGAACCAAAAGTATTCTCAACTTGTATGCTAAGTGCAATTTATGTTATGCGAAACGAAACCTATGTTTATTCTATTATATTTTTTTTTTGGAACCCACTGTGCAATTGCAAACGAAATTTATACCATTCATCCAAATGCTCTCTAACCGTGGCAAGAAAAAAACAAAAACACAGTTAACACAGTTTCCTCGTTTTCCTTCTTAATTAATTGTTAATTTGACTGCAACTTGTGCCAATGATTTTTATACGTTTACTTAATTATGCTCTATTAATTAATCAATTAAATACTTAATCCACAATATATGTACTCCCACGAATATTTAATTGTTAAGCACACGAAAAATTCAATAATGATTTACCAACGAACTAAAGAAATTTACATTTACCATCTACTAATGATAAAATATTTTCTAAAATCTCTCTTGTATATTTTCAGCTCAAAATTTAATAGTTTAAGTTTCTGAACAGCGAACCATTTTCTTACGTAGCATTCATTATTTCGCTATAATTTAAATGTTTATATAATTTACCAGACAAATGGATGCAGAAGCCATGAAGCAAATAAAACTTATATATTATTAATAAAATGTTATTTAAAAAACCAACCGACGATTCCTACAAGTTTTTACTTTACTTTACTGCGTTCTCTGCGTTGCTAATGCTTTTTATTTATTTATAATTGTGTGTGTAGTTTGACTTTCATATCCCTTTACCATTTAATTTTCCATTTTTGACTAACATATTTGGTAATAAAAAAATCAAAATTTAATTTAAAATGTTGTTGTTGCCGCTGCAAAATTATTATGGATTATTGCTATATTTTATTGGATATTTATTGAAATGTTATTGGTATATTTTTATAATAATAAAATTATTATTATAATAGTTTTTAATATTGAAAAATTTAAAAAGAAAGCTGTTTATACCCGTTACTCGTAGAGTAAAAGGGTATATTGTATTCGTGCAAAAGTATGTAACAGCTAGAAGGAAGCGTTTCCGACCCCATAAAGTATATATATTCTTGATCAGGATCACTAGCCGAGTCGATCTAGCCATGTCCGTCTGTCCGTCTGTCTGTCCGTCTGTCTGTCTGTCTGTCTGTCCGTCTGTCTGTCTGTCTGTATGAACGCTGAGATCTCGGAAACTATAAAAGCTAGAAGGTTGAGATTTCACACACATATTCTTGGGCTTCCTACGCAGCGCAAGTTTGTTTCATCGAGGTGCCACGCCCCCCCTAACGCCCACAATTGCCATAAACGATTTTCAAATGTGTCTGGAGGCCACATCTTTTAATATTTTAAAAATATATAAACGCAATTTTATAGTGTTTATTAATACCTATCGAAATGTAGAAGACATTTTTCAAATCGGACCATCCATTAAAAAGTTATACGCAATCAAAATTGTTTATATATCTATCTCCCTCGCACTCCCTTTAGCCCCAATAGATAGTCGGGACACCAACCCGAGTACAGCGTTCGCACTCCCTTTAGCTGAGTGACGGGTATTAGATAGTCGGGACAACTATAGCGTTCTCTCTTGTTTTATAATAATAAAATTATTATTATAATAGTTTTTAATATTTAAAAATTTAAAAAGAAAGCTGTTTTTTTTAGGTTTGTGTCTCTGCTAGCTGCCTTTGCGTGCATGGAAAGCTTTTTTGAGAAATAGGTGGAATAATGTAGAGTTGGTGTAAAATTATTCAACATGGCCCATTTGTGTGTCTGTTTCTACGCAAACTAGTCTCTCAGTTTTTAAGCTATCGGGATGAAACTTTCCCAAAAGTCTTCTTACTATTGCAGGTAGTATATAAGTCAGAACCGACCGGATCGGACAACTATATCTTATAGCTCCCATAGGAAGGATCGGAAAAAAAACGTTAAAAAAATTCTAGCTTCGGTGTTTTTTTATACATTTCTGAATTTTGAATTAAATATTTAAAAAATCGGATCACTATATCATATAGCTGTCATAGGAACGGTCGAAAAATTAAATGGAAATTAATAGGAAAAAATTATATCTTTGTTGATTTTTATTACATTCTCTTCTACTCTGGGATATGACTATTTTTAAATATTTCCGAATTTCGATTTTAATTTTAAAAAGATCGAACTACTATATCATTTATATACATATTTAAGAAAAGAAAATAGAACCATCCTTTTTAGGAAAAGAAATTTTTCAAAAGCATTCCTAAACTTCTTTTTAAAAAACTTTTAATGAAGAACGCCAACAGAAATGCATGAAATTCAAATGGAAACCTGACAGAGTTAAATAAAAAACTTTTGTAGTGGGGCAGGTGGAAACCGAAAAACTTGCCTAACTCAAACTTGGGTGCAAGCGTAAAAACAAATGAAAAAGTTAAACATTTGAGGATAAAATGTTGACCGTATAGATGGGATGATGTGCATGGGATTCTGTTTACAATTTGTCTGTCTCGTGGGGTCACCGACCCGTCAGTCCTAAAAATCAACGTAAACCCACCCGAAAAAGGTATTTATTTTGTTCTTTGAAAATAGAAAAAGTAAGAGCTTAAAGCCAAAAGTCTTCTTACGAAAAACAAAAGGAACAACAACAAAAAGGGAAAGTCGTGGCCTCATAATGAAAGCAATTCAAGGAGCTGCTCAAAATTTTCTTGCGGCTCCTCCTGTTTGGTTTTTCCATGATGTTGTTGTGGCATAAAAAGGACATTCAACTGCAGGACCCGAGTTTGCTTTGCCATTATATTGTTTTATGTCTCCTTTTTTCTTTTTTCCATAATTATGTTTGGCCTTTTTTGCCTAATGAGGTGTATGATTTCAACGGGTAATTTAAGATAGGTTCTAGGGAATAATGGAACCTCAGGGAATTTCCATTTTTCTTGACAACATCTCTGCTATCGATTTTTGTTGGCGTTTTAGGATTTAGGCCAGAGATTTATGTCGTCAATCTCAGTGGATTCTTGGTGTAATTGAAAATTGCCCTTAACTTTAAGCTGAGAATAAAAACAATAAGGTTTCCACGCCAAAGAAAGAGTTCATTTACCTTTTAGAAGCCGAGCACATTGCTCTCGTTACACCAACCTACAAGCACACACAGTCACAATCACTGGCACACCAGGCTAAATAGCAATAAAAATGTCACCCGGCTCTAATTTGTTTTTTGTCTACGCCGGGACTCGGGACTTGGCAGTCCCCCTATCCTGTTCCAAGGACCTCAAAATGTGGTTAAGTTAAGGAAGAAGAAGGAAGGCTCTACAGCCAGAACCATAAATAAACCAAACACATGGGTGTACGAGTATCCTGGAGTTCCTTTTCTGCATGTTTGCCTCCTTCTCCTTCTTCTTCTTCCATCACTAAAATAATCATAACTCACTTAACCCCATTAAATGTGCCCAGGGAAGCCCAACGGGCGTATGAGCGATATTCACTTGAATAGAACAAACCCCCCTTCAGCCCCTCTAGCCCCTTTAGGGGGCGTGACCAAGTGGGCGTCGCAGCGAAGGCGGCAAACGCTTCATTGACAACCTTCTGTGCGGCGGGGCACTGTGCCCGATAATTACTATCAGGCAAGACAGGCGTTCCCCTTTTCAGCGTTACTCATACGCCGCATGGTACACCACCAAATTCGTAATCATGCGTGTTAAAAGTGCACAGAGAGAAATTAGTATTTATAGATGAGTTGTATAAATTATATATTAAGAAAGTTCTTAGTAATAATAAAAAATGGCACGTAAAATCTGGGGTCTATAGAGAAACTGTACAATAAAAACAGGAGTTTCAGGAGTTTCAATAACAATCAGAAGTCTTGCTACAAAAGCTACAACAAAATAATAGAAAATCGATTTAATATATTTTAAAATCTTTAAGAAAATACTTTAACATTTCTGGAAAACCGTAGAATATTACAGAAATTCATAAATAAACTTCCATGAAAAAAGAACATTATTAACACAGCTTTGAAGTCTTAAAATTTTACTTTCAATCATTCATGACTTTTTCATTTTAGGTATTTATTATTATATTCTCAAGGAAATGACCAATTTTCGGTGACACATTTTCCACAGTGCTTGAACATTTTGTGGTCTCGATTGCCAGTCGACTGGAGGCATGCGGTCAAGTGTGGGTTGCGTTTGTTTTGTCGCTACTGTTGCGCAGATTGTTGTGGTTGCATTTCGAGGCACCCTTCCCCTCCCGCGTCCACCCACTGCCACCCACTTTTCCCCTTCAATCTGATCAAAAAGGGGGCACGCTACAAATTTTACAGTCGAGAACTTCGACAAACATGATTTTAAGCTCGTGGGGAAGCGGCGAGGGCAACTCTGTTTTTGGGGTAGGCAACTCGTTCAATTTTGTGAGTGTGGAGTGTTGTAGTAGTTGCTTTATTGGGTGTAACGGGAGGTGGTAGTTTTAGCTGGGGTGGTGTGGAGGAGTGGGAGGTCCTTGCCAGTGCGCAGGTACAAACAAAATATGCTAAATGGGAGAGGATTTTGGCCAAGGCGAATTCAAAGGACGATTGAGAAAGAGTAGAAATCCTAATAGAGAATGTGGCAGCATTGTTGCCAGGTTAAAAAATTATTATGAATTTTTAAAAGATTTCCAAAAGAAATTTCCAAAAAGAAAATATTTTTAATTATAATTATATTTAATTAAATTTAATAGTTAAAAACCTACTTATTCAAGAGCCCTAAAAAATCATGTATGCAACGATTTATTTTTCCAGATATTCTGTGCGAAAAATTGATCATTGCATACTTTTAGACACTTCTAAAAAATGTAAGAACTTTGTTTTAAAATTCAGAATATGAAATAAATTGTTATGTTACTTTATTTTTAATTTCATTAAATGCATAACTCTATATTTTTTTTCAGTACTTTTGAAGAGAGACTTTAGCACTGAACTCTCTTTCTGTCCTCCCCAATTCGCCGCTTATAAAAACCGGCTAAAAAAGTCAGCTGTTCGGCCGCTCAGGACTTTGTGATGTGGTCGTTGTTATTGCATTTACTGCCGCTGCCTCTTTATTACTACCAAAAAGGTGGCGAAAAACGAGAAACGCACTGAAAGGCCGTCTCTTAAAGTTGGTCTGACCAGAAACCAACTCATCTCACTGGATCTCAGTTCGCGCTGAGTTCTCCAACGATTCGGAAGTGGCGGCGGAAGCGAGTGTTTTTCAGTGTCCTTCGAGTCTCGGGGACTTTACGTAAAATCTAGAGGGAAACCTCTAAGTGGAAAAAAATCACCGTTAAAAGTTAGTAGTGCAAGATATTAAAAGCAATATACGGGAAAAACCAGAGGAAAAAAAACATCAGACAGCCTGAAACAAAAGCTTAAAAAGGTGCGTTCTGTCAAAGTTTTTCACTTTGAGTTGAGGTGGTTGAAAATGTGTGGAAAATCCACGTGTGCGCCTTCGGGGGAAAACCCATTCTGGTCAGCAACAGTTAAGCGGAATTTTCCGGAACTTTTAAAGTTTCTGGATTTGGATTTTCCTTATTTCCGCTTTTGATTGGTGTTTAATTTTTTGTGCGATTCATTTCACTTAATGCGTAATTCATGTCTCTTACATGCTCATGACCACGCCCCCTCCGCCCTCCGAACGCCCCCTGAAACACGCCTTTGTCCTGTTTTGGATCCGTCTGACATTTGTTGGCCAATTTCCATTGTTGCCGTTCGCCGCCTTTGTTGGTGCGTTGAACTCGCTTGACTTTTCCACTTTTCCCTTTTTCCCCGCATTTTGCCCCACGCGATTTTCAACGCATTTTGGTGGCTCAAGTTCACTTTTGCTACTGCCTTTTTCTGTAGTTTTTCTTTTTCTCTTATTTTTTTCTTTAGCTGAGAGTGCAAGAAGTTTCCTTTCGACTCATCAGCATCTTGTTGCAGCCTTTTGGCTTATTTGCATTTGCATTTCTATGAGCGGTCGCGGGGATTTCCTTTCCATTTCCATTTCGGCGGTTCCCCCGAGTCATTGTGTGGCTAAGGACTTTTATATACCTACTTTTTTATTATTTTCGCCTTGCTGCTTGGTTGATTCTGGCCATGATGATGGTTTAATGTGAAGACACAGACAGAAAACTGGGGAAATAAAAAGGATGGAGGAAAATATTTAAATAGCATCGGAATACTAGCTAAGATAATTATAAAATTTGTATAATAATTATAAACTATTTTAATATCTATTAAAAGCTGATATAATGTTTTAGAATTTAAACAAAAATTTAATTTAATAAATATATTTATTTAAATTATTTTTCTGAGAACAAATATGAATTTACTCAGTTACAAAAAATGATTATAAAATCTATTATAAGCTGATATAACTTTTTTAAATTGCTTTACAATTTATCTTGTTTTATTTTATTAAATTAAGCTTAAGGTAAAATGCAAGAGAAATGTTCTTCAAACAATTTCGAGGTGAAAATGCTGAGAAGAAATTCAAGGAAAAGAACAGAAAGGAATATTAATTGACAATTGCAGGCAGAACTTTAAGCCGATTGGTTCGTCTTAGTTTTGGGAATTCTGTCGTATAATTGCTGGCCTTTTCCGTTCGCTTTCATTTAAGAGTTTCTCCTTTTTTTCGGTCTGCCAATTGGCTTTGGCTTCCTCGGTCATTTGCCACCTACAGATACATTTGACCGGTTTCCCTGTTTGCTCTTTGTATCCTTCAGATACGTGAGTGATTCAACATAATTATGTTTCATCATCTCGGTTTGGCAGATGTGGCTATAAACCGTATTATAACGGTTATTTGTGCACGTATGTGCACGAAGTAACAGTTAAAGCCAAAAAGTATTTCAACATTCATTTGGATCTGCCAGGAAATTGGCCATCTGATTGTTTCGGCGGTTTGCAGCATTCGCGCGGCATCATTAACTTCAGTTTAAGTGGGTGAGATAGAAAGATACAGAAAGATATGTGCATTGTACACATAAAGAATGGAACATGTTGGGCTGAAATGATTGGCATGTTAAGCAATTAAATTGGCAAATAAAAATATTTGAATCTTTATTTTTGATTAAGGGTGAAATAAGGTTTAGTTATTAGTTAGTTAACCATAAAAATTTTTGTCCGATTTCCAAATTGTTACACTATTTTTATGGGTATTATAAATGTATTTATTAAATTTTTCATTTTATTTTTATATGTTGCATAATTTTTATAGATATTCTAAATAATATTTTTTAATGTTGCACAATTTTTATAGATTTTCCAAATTTATTAATTACATTTTGTTATTTATTTTTAAGACTAGCCCTTTTTTTTATAGATATTCTAAATTTTTGTATTACATTTTAATGACCACCTAAGTAAAAATAGAGTGCATTTTTCCCTTTGAGTAAAATTAATTGACATTACTTCAATTTATTTCCAATCAGCATAGCATGCACTTTCCAGTTATTATTTTAAAAACATTTAAGAAAAACCAAAAATATGTTTTTATGAATATCGTTGGAGTTAACTTTCGGTTCGGCGATTCCTGTTCAACACACCTGACACGCCTCGTCAAGTTTCTTCACTCTTACCTTTACACATCCCACTTACGCAGGAATTTTGTATCTTGGTTTTATTGAATCCTGGTGGCCAATTAGCTGGCATTAAAGGTCGGTCGCAGGAGGAGAAGAGAATTCCTGTCTGTGGAGGTAAGCTCACAAAAGTGTCCTTCATTTGAAGTGGGTCCTGTGTGTGTTTGTGGGATTGCCAGTTTTGGTCCTCCGAAAAGGGTATAAAATCTACATAATTCAACATTTTTGGGCACGCCACTTAGAAAAGTTTTCTCTTGTCCCCCAGAAAAAAGAACAAAAAATGACACTAAAATGTTGCCAGGTCTCTGGGCTAATTTGCATTTTTTGTCGAGTGTTATTAACTTAAGAAGGATTGATGTGTTCATACTTGACTTTGACTGGGGGGATGGTATTTCAAGAGATTTTAGTGGAGGGTCATTAATTTTAAAATGAAGATTTAACTTTTGGGTACCCTGTTTGCAAAACGATGGGTTTGCAGTGATAAATGTAATTAAGTTTATAGAGGTTTAAATAAAAATAGGTGGAAAATAAATAAATATATATGGAAACATTTGACTAAGGCCCGTTTTTTGGTCCGCATGTTAAATTTAAAGTAGGCTTTAAACTCTAAATATCCAAACATTGTCGAGGTTCAAAATCTACTTTAAATTTAACATACAGACATGCAGAATAATAAAAGCACCGTTTTCGCGCAAACCAGTGATATTTTTTATTATATTAAAAAAAATGCTTTCTTATTATCCTTTTTCCACAACTTATTTTAGAATATTTTTTTTAAAGAGGTCATGCATTTTTCTTGTTGTTCATAAAACGTTACTCAATCACTTTAAGCCATATAAAGCCTAATTGGATTAACCTCATTCCAGTTTTTGTTGTTTTGATAATTTAATAACAGCATTTTAAAGACTTCTGCCGAGACGGATGACTCCTCTTCCCATCAATCCCTTTTTTTATCTGAACCTGAGTGAAATATGATATAGCCTTCCGTTTAGCATAAAACCGGGTTGATCATTCATCAGGCGCCAGTAATCCAAGTGCTCGCATCCTTTTTTGCACAGATTTCTGGATTTTTATGGCCAGTGACCGACGACGACGGGGAGATGTCACGTGACTTTTTGGGCAATAAAAAGCGGTCTTTAATTAAAAGTCCAAAGCGAAAATAAGTCATAAAAAAAAGAAGAGCCGACGGGGAGCAAACAGGCATAAACCATAGGGAGCAAACAAAGAGCTAAAACGCTGACAAATAGCAATTGAAATGTTTGCGAATAAAAACTAAAATAAAACGCAAAGAAATGGAAGGCAAATAAAAAAGTTACAAGTTAACCGGATCGAAACACTCACTCAAGTTGTGTTTTTTCCTCTCACTTTTTCACTCAAAGGCGGGCAAAAACACCCACAACCCAGAGAAAAAACTAACTAGCTCCCACTTTTCCCATCGCTTGGAAATAACTTTTCAGTTCGAGTTGTTGGCCGGCTGTCTGGCAAATTAATTAGTTAATTATGCTTTGTCGCTACTTTTTTTTGTTTGAGGCACGTGCCACCAGACTCGCGACGTGACTTCATCATTTTTGCAACACTCCAATTAATCTGTTGAAATATATTTTGTACCGCCGCCTATTAACATGCAATGATTTATGATTAATTCCCCGAAATATGAATTAAATTTTCCGCTTTTCCATCTCTTTGCAGGTGAGTCACGACAACGACGACGAGGAGTATTGAGTATCTCTCGACCTTCGCCCCTTCGAGTGTCTTGTATATATTTTAGTTCCCCCTTCTGTTTTTCGGGTGAGTTGAGGGTTTACTGCGATTTAACTTTTTATGGGTTGGGGTATGAAAACGGAACCGTTTATTGAAAATCCATTGGCACTGCGGGTCGTATAAACGTTTACGGCTCGAAAATAAAACGTACGTTTAAGGGAAAATATTTGCCATATAAACAAGGTGGGGACCTTTGAAGTATTTGCCGTTATTCAGTTTTGCAAAGTGAGGAATTTGCAATGGGTTTTAAAAATTTGTAAACGGCACATGGTGCTAAATAGGGTTTAAATTATACAAAATATAATAATATAATGTAATAATAATATTATAATTGCTATATAAACTAATATATATTAATAAAAAATCGAAAATAAAAGAAGTAAATATTATATTACTATAATATTATTATTAATTAAAAATTATAATATATATAAATATATTTTCAAGTTTTTAACCAAAATAAAATGTGAAAATCGTGATTTTAAAAATTTGTTTATATTATTCTGCATCTTGTCAAGAGATTATATGATCTTCAATTTATTGAACTATATTTATCTCTGCTTGCAAAGCAATATACAACATTATTTGAATGGCTTTTTAAAAATATGCAAACAATTTTTACCGTATTTATATATAATACAAATTTCTGAGCACCTTTATTTCTGATCTTTGTACTCCCTTGCCTTTTCAATAGATGCCTCATTATCTAAACAACTTTGATTGAAGTATTCGGAATATTTTCCATTTTGCCTCCTTTTATTTGCATCTGGTTTGATTTACCTGGCCCGCTTTCCGCTTTGCCTCGTCCAATTTCAAATGCAATCTCATCTTAAACTTTTTCTTCTGCAGCCATTAAACTTGGCCCCTCATCATCGAGTCATCGAGACAACTCCAATCCCCATTTCCATTTCCATCCACCTTCTTTTTCCATTCCCTCTCCCGATTTCCAATCCCAACCGAATCGCAATTTGAAGTGCCGCCTGCGCAAAATATATAAAAAATAAATAAAATAAAAATAAAAAACACGATGATAAATAAAAGCAGGGATGCAGGTAGAATCCAGAAAATTCTGTGTGCACTTTGGTTCTACTTACATTCAGTTCGGTGAGTCTCTCTGCGTTCTGTTCCTACGCAATAAATATTTTCGTGTTCGCCGGGAGATATGTGAAGTGTTTCTGGTGTTCATACATATTTAACCACTTCTATGGAATAGTGTGTGGAAATGTTTTCAGTGGCAGTTTGCCTAATGGCATTGAACTTGCTTTGTGACTTGGTTTGGTTTGGTTTCGGATTGGTATGGTCCACTCTGATCGACTGGTTGGGTGACGAGAATCAGAGAGATTCTATGGCCCATGTTGGTCATTTGGAGCAGACGCGCTGCGAAACGGTTCATTAAGCAATTTTCCATGGCATTTCCGTGCTTTCCTCTGAGCTTTTCATCATTATTACAACGCAGATCATGATCAATTCTTGAGCATTGCATTGCCTTACTTATAACGGCACCTGCATTGCCAACTTTCCTTACCTGTAAATACGTACATAGGTGTTCATTGGCCATCATCTTCTCTTCACCTCGGTTGTCGTCATTAGGGTCCCACTGCTATGATCACTGCAAATTATGCGTAATTATAAGAAATCAGTGGGCAATGTAGAGTGATCAACAGGGAATTAGAAATTCTTGGGTATTTTAATTACTTGGAATTTTAGAGGGCATGTTTATCTGATTCACTGAATTTTATTTACCAACTGAGTTAAGGTTATGAGAAACAAATTTTCTTTTTAGAATCCTCGAGCATTTAAAATCTTAAAAAATAGCGTCTGAAAGTATGCTACAAAAAAAGTATTCTACTAAAAATAAATCATTAAATATTACTAGAAACTTAAAAACGAAAAATATTTAAAAGTATTTTAGATTGTATTCACTAAATTGAAAAATATTTTTTTATTCGCTCAAAATGATCATCGTTAAACATAAAAATATAAAAAAACGTAAAAAATATTACCAAAAACCACATTACAAAAAATAAAAAATAATTTTCCCTTTTTTAACGGCTTTTAAAACATTTAGCCTTATTCCTCACATTTATAAAACTATACATAAGTAAATAACTTTAACTAAATGTTTTTGTTAAATCCTAAATATAAAGTGTAATTCCCATAAAATATCATTTTTCTCTACTCTAGAACAACAAACAATGAAAAGCTGTGGTTTAATTTTAAAGACCTTATCTTTTATGGCTGCTCTATTAATAGGTTAATTAGTCTGGTACTAAAAAACTACAAATAAAAAACATTTGGCATTGACTTGTTGATATATCTCCGTCGGGCATCTCTCTCGCTCGCTCTCTCGTGCTCTCCCCTTTCAGCAATGACAAACTCGAGCGCCCTTTCCCTTTTCAGCAATATTGCCGTAACTGTTGTTGCTGGTTCTTTGATTTTTACTCTTGCACTGCGAACACCCACACAAGTACACTCGCTTCGTACCACTACTCACAGATACACTGGGAGAAATTAAGATGGCTTTAGAAAATATTTATTTTTACATAATAAAAATTGAATTAACTATATATATTGAAGATTTTTAATAAATGAATTTTTGTTTGTACATTTTTTCATTTAAACTAAAATCTTTTACAAATCGAAATACGATTATATTACTAACTTTGCACAACGTATTTATTCTCTGATTGCTTATAATTCCATAAAATAAAATATTACAATTACAATTTATATAAAAAAGTTTTAAAAAAATGTAAAATTCCCAAAAAAAAAAATTTGTTAAACAAAAAACAATATTTTTTAATACTGGTTAAACTTTTTTTTATAAACATGTTTATTTATTAATTTTTTAAAAAGACAACTAACTACTAACCCGGAAATTTAATGTGCAATTTAAATAATTTTTTAAATTTAAAATATCTAAAATTTGTAAAATGATTAAAATATGTTTTTCTTAGTTTCCTTTATTAAACCATTTTTATTTTCGGTGTACTCGTACAATTGCTATCGGTAGACACGATCGGTCGATCGTTGTCGTTGTTGCTATTGTTGTCGTTGTTGTTGTTGGTGTTGTTGCTGTTGTTGCTGCTGCTGTTGTTGTTGCTCGACGGCAGCAACTTTTGGCGCAGCGGCAACTTCCAACTTGAAGCTGGCTTTTTAGTCTTTTGTTTGCCCTGCTCGCTGTTGGATCGTCGGCTTTGCGACTCGACGTCGCAATTGCAATTGGAGAGTTCTGAGTTCTGTGTTTCTGTTCTGTTCTGATCAGAGTTTCCGCTCCAACCGCGTGTTGTTGTTGCTTCTGAGTGTGCGTTGTTTTGTTGCTGTTGCTGCCGTAAACAAGTTTAGCAATGCGTTTCAAATCTGCACCGATTGTTTCGTTTATTGTCATGCTCGATTTACTCGCATAGAGTTGCGGCAGTACGGAAAAATACAAAAAAAAATAAGCAAGACAAAACAAAAAGGCAAACAAAATGTGTAATGAAAAATGTAACTGGTGAAATATTGGTAGCCAATGAAGAAAACTGATTACCAAACAAAAACAAATGGTATAATATTTCTGCGAAACAACAAAAAGTCTTGAAATAAAACAAGGATAAATGGAAACGGTACTGCAATCTTAAGGAAGTTTCCTGTACTTTGAGGTAAATATGATGACATCTGGCACATAAATGTGGCTAAGAAATTAAGACCTTAATTTATGTTAAATGAAAATTAAATATTGAATCTTAAACCACAAATATAAATAAGAAACTCTGCGACAATTTGCTTAGAAAATTATCTAACCGCTAATTTTATGATTCAAACGTTCTTTATACATATCAGTTAGAGCTAACGTCAATTTAATTCTATAAATTAAAAAAAAAAACTGATTTTAAATCTATAAAAAAATCATTTTAATTTTTAATAGTGAACCCTATTTTTTTGCAGTGTTAATATCTCTATGAAAAGCTAATAAGAGAATCCGAAAAATAGAATGTGACAGATATATTTGTATTGCCCTCTCGCTCCCCCATTAAGCTGCAGAAACGGTAAAATTTAAAGCTCTAATTTCGGTTTATTTTTGTTTTTTTTTTATTTCGGATCTACACTTGACCGACAAAGACAGAGCGAGAGGGCACTAATCCGCTGACCTGCTCTGTCACTCTTTCGCTTGCCTTGTTGTTATTTTTAGCCCGGCGGCTTATCAAAAGTTGTCTTTATTTTTAGCTTAAGCTACTTTAAATATAAATGGACACATTCTTCATGTGCGTTTTATTGCGCGAATTTGTATTAATTTAATTCATTTAATTTTCTGAACTCTCAGAAATGGCGCACAGCTATGGTCGAAAAAATAGTTATTATTTTAAAAAAATTTAAAAAATTAAATAATTTTTTTAAGCTTTTTATAATATTTTATTAAAACAAATACTGAGTAAAAAACATTATATTACATTATTTATTTAATTTAAACATTTTAACTGCAAAAATTAATGTATTTCTAGACATATTTTGGATCCTGAAACAAAACAATGATCCTTACATTTATATTTTCTGAATTATTTTTTATATTAATTGGAAAAAATAAATAAAACCTATTTCATTAGGTTAAACTATTAATTTAATCATATCTGTAGATAGAGTGGGCTGTAGACTCAAAAGAGGGGAAAGGGGGAGTTGGAGTCACCTGCAGTTCGTTTGTTGTTGTTGTTTCGTTCTTGTTGGGGGACTTCTGTTGTTGTTTTTGGGGCATTGAGGCGTGCGTTTTGGTTGCACGCCCTTTGTTGTTGTTTGTTTTTGTTTGTACCACCATTGTTACTATTTTGTTTGTTGTTAATGTTGTTGCCATGGTAAAAACGAAGTTTTAACTGCATTTAGCCGATTGCAATTAAATTTTCGAAAGTTTCGTTTTTGGATAGGATTTCTATTTTTTTCTTTTCTGATTAGAAAATATTACACAAATTTTGATAAATTTAAAAATAAACATTTTTCAGATAAATTAAAATTAAACCAAACACCAAATTACACACTTTATTCTTTCCTTCTACAAAAATCAATAGAATACAAAATAATGGTGAATTTAATTTACCAACCATTGTTGAATTTGGGCCATTATAATTGGATTATTTACAGAGAAATATTTTCCATTATCACAAAACCCACATAATTTTAAGCTTTTATTCCGCTGCATTCATTTGTAGCTTTTGCAATTTCCGCTAGCCTTTATCTTTTCAATTTCAATTTTCATAGAATTCATACAACTTCTTTTGCGAAGGTTACTTTGGAATTGTTTGCATTGCACAATGCCCAATTGCAAATCAAACAATTTTCCGCAACGATTTTGTTCGAAAAATGCCGCTCATTATTTGCCATCATTAGAATTTATTCGTTCCATTACGAAATTCAAGGAATTTGTTGCATTTTTTGCCGTTGGCGGTTGGTTTTGCCTGATTGCCCGTTGGCGGTTGGCTTTTTGGCGGACTTTCAACTGCAAAACTGCAATTTGTGTGGCCCCTGAGCGCGTTAATTGTTCATCTGGCTTATGGTGAAAAACGCAGCCATCAGCGAAATGCCATAAAATTTTACTACCGCCGTGGCTGGGATGTATCTCTTTCTATCTATATCTAGTTTTTAGGAAACGCAGCACTGCTCTGCTTAATTATTCCACAAGCCACAAGCAAGTCAATAATTAACCGTAATACATTTAATTTACGTTTTTTTTTAATTACAGTACAACTTTTCTAGTCCCTCTTTCTTTCACATTTTGTGTGTGTGGGGGCGTTGCTGTAAATTAGAAAATGCGGTTCCGCTTGGGATTTTCATTTCGATTTTCCTTTGACAAAACTTGACCTCTTACTTTTAATAGAAAGTTTGTTGCTAAATTCGTAATTCGTAACAAATAGTTGAGATAATTGTAACCACTATGTTAAAAATATTTCTAAACTATAAGAATTGCTATAAATAGTTAATATATAATAAATGTAGAATTTTAATGTAATATATTTAAATATATGATCCCCAAAAATGTTTTTCTTACTATTGAAATATTAGATAAACAATCATCTTAAAAGATGTTAGCAATTTATCGTTGTTCGATATTTGAACAGAAAAATTATAATCTTTTTTATACTTTGAATCATTTGAGTAAATCATTTTAAAATAAAAAAAACTCATTTAAACATATTATTTTTAGTATTATCGATATTTCTAACATTATTATAGTTGTTAATCGACAATTATTTCGATATAGTATCGATTTAATACAATTGATGATATATGCTATATGCAATTGATGTAAATTTGATAATAATTGTAAAAAAATGGTTGTAGCTGTTTTTTGCTGTTACAGTGAAATATATGATCCCCGGAATATGTTTTTCTCACAAACTAAAACTTTTGTTAAAACTTGCAGTTTCAAGAAGCCACTTATTCCTCCTCTGGTAATCTAGACCTCATTAAAAATGTAAATAATAGCCCTTAGCACATGTGTGGATCCACTTGTGGATGGTAGTAAGGGTTTTCTTAAAGTTTGTCCCCCCTAACAATATGCGACCTTTTACTTTCATTTGTGGCCATGGCCAAAACCGAAAGTTTCTCTGGTAACAATTGCATCGCCTCAAAGGTCACCCGACTTGCGCTTCCCCCGAACTGAAATGTTTTCTTTTTCTTGACTTTCAGAGTTGGTTGCGGGTTATCTATCTTTCTCCCAAAGAATAACCTTCAAGTCTGGCTTAACCGCCCACCCACCCACTTTATCTTGGCTGTTCCATTGCCAAGACTACGACCTTCTCTTGCGATTATGTCCCCCTGTTTTATGACAAACAAAAATTTATTCGTTTTTATTCTTTTGCTTACGCTTAATAAATCTCATTCTAGTGATTTTTTCCGCCCCGCTTAATTGCGGAATTTTCCTGTCGCCTAACGAAAGTCGGAAATGTGTGTGATTTATGTCTGCGCCGTCAACGTGGCGTATGAGTAATGCTCAAGGATCAACAAAAAAAAATGTAGGAACAGATTGACAAACTGTCAGCAGCGAAGGGAAAATGCCAAAAGTCACCGAGTAGTATGTAGTTCACTTTCATTGATTAATTTCGATGGCATTAAAATTTAAAGCCAATTTAGAAAGCGTGCTCCTCTCCTTTACCCGGCACTTTGGCGTATTAATTCGATCGATAAATCCGTAAATAGCATTTACAAAACGCGCGACTTTTCAACGTCAGCAAATGGAGAGATTCATTCCCTCTATCCCCCAGCAGAAAATGCTATGTAAAACTGTCGCCTCAGTGAGTGTGTCTTCCTTCCGCTGGAATTTCCTTTCCCCTTGTTTACTTCCTGTGAGCTGTCAGCTCAATTGACTGACGAAAGCCCGCTGTACCACTCATCCTTCGCCCAGTGAAAACCCACCCATTCGCCGATTGTAACAAATGTCAGGCTGCGTCAGTGGAATCCCCTTCTTTGTCCTTCCACTTAGGAAAAAATTATAGTACAATGTAAATATTAATGAATGAAATTAATCGGTAACCACGTTTAAAATAGGGATATATTTGCCGATTCTTGGTTTTTAAATATAATTACGACCATTTATGGGTCTTATCATCTTAAATAACAAATAACTTATTAAAATATCGCATAAAAATCGATAAATATCTAAAAAGTCGCGATAAATTTATCAATGATCAATTTTTGAACAAAAAAATCATTATCATTTCTTTACTTTACAAAATTAAATCATTATCAAATCACAAATAACTAATTAAAATTTTTATTGATATTCTTATCTATATTTCTAATATTCTTATATTTTTTAATCGACAAAAATTTTGATATATTATCGATTTAACAAAAATTTAACACAAATTATCCTATAAACGACTCGCAAACTTAAAAAAAAAAACAAGATAAAAAGTGTATAGAACTGATTAAATCACCGAATTTTTAGCAAATTGATTTGTTTTTATGGCAGATTGGGCCTTCAGATTTTGTCTGCTTTTTTTGGTGTTTTGGGCAATGCTATATTAAAGGACATTATTTTCCCTGTGCCCTGTCCTTCGAGCTGTTGTTGTTTAGACTCTGTCTGTCAATAATATACACAGCCAGAGCTCAAGCCCTTACATCTATTAAGTAAACAAACAAAACAAATATGGGGGAGAAATAAAAGTGCCATAAGCACTTGGGGCCTATTGGGGACTGCGACTGGGGAATGGGAACTAAAACTCATGATGGAGAAGGACATCAGGATCAGATCTCCTGTCAGGTGACAGGGCTCAACGAATTTCGTTGACAGCCATTTTTGGCTGGCGTTTTTCGGGTGCACTCAACCATGATTCTTGCAACACCAAAAACAACAACAGCTGACGACAATGAGCCTTTGTCAATGTGGCATCGAAAGATACGATTTGGAAAGATACTTTTCAGCTTGGTTTGCTCTTTGTGGCCTCATCTTTTGTCCCTGTGTGTGCGGGGGATACAATTTTTGACAGCTCTCTCGACTCGCACTTATTGGAAAAAAGGGAAATAATGGGAAAAAGGGGAGGTGGTGGGTGGTGTTCGGTTTCCAAGGGTTGGTAATGAACTTTTCTTTGACAGCTGAATAAATGAATGAGGCTTGGGAAAAACGGAATGGGATTACAAATTGATGCCGAGTGACGAACAAGCCCTTAAATCGGTGTAAAATGAAGTGACAATGGTGCCCGGTGCTCTTGAAAGCATATGGCTGTAACCGCATTTGGATTACACAACTCTTTCGAGCGCTAAAAGCGCCATAAACTTCGCATCCAAAGAATGCTATTATTATTCTGGCTTTAAAGCTCTCCGACTCTCGGGCACTTAGCAATAATTGAATTCCATACTTGCACTTCCCATCCTGCTTGCATATTTTCACTGCCCTTCCGAAAACTATTTGGCACACTAAACCCCTGGGCCACCCACTTCCCATTCCCCTGAAATCTGCCCCAGTAACCACCCCCCAGTAAGTGCATTGCAAGCATAACTTTCATATTGCATTCTCCCATCCCCTCCGCCTTCACCGTCGGAACTTTGGCACAGTTGGCAAACTTTCAAGTCAATATGCGACATTGGACATCAAAAAGAGCCCACGCAGGCAGCTGATGATGAAGCTAATGGTGATTATTAGAAAGGCAATAAATAACGTATCTGTAGGGAAATTTGATCAATGAAATATGGATATTTGCTTTGAACAAGAAATGTTACTAATATTCTCCATATTTTTCACACAAAAATCCTAGGGTTTTTCAAATCAGTTCGAAAGGTGTCTAAAAGTATACAACAAAAAATGATGGAATCGAAATTCCGCTTAATTCAATTTTCATTGCATACTTTTAGACTTATTTTAAAATCATTTTGAAACCCTTATGAAATTTATTTTTCCTGATTATTTAATAAATCCCTAATAGTGATTATAACTGCCTATAAAAATCCCCCAGAGTAAACCCTTCATTAATAAGAGCAAAAAAAGTGCATAAAAGGTAGACTTACAAATTTTCCTTTTTTCTTTTGGGTTAATGGTTCACCTATTTACCTACATTTTCCCCCATCTTCAAAGAGTTTTCCCAGATTAAACTTAATGGCTGTGTAAATGATGGTAACATCAATAGTCATTAGCTTTCTCTCTTTCGTTTTCTTTGGGTGTTACTAAAAACTCAATCGGATTATTCATATTTCCTATATCTCGACGGAGCGGATATCTGTTTTTTGCTGTCTATTCGGCTTTGATTATTATGTCACGCCTTGTTAATTAATTTCTCAAAAAACAATCTCTTTCACTCCTTGGCAGCAGCGCCACATCTTCATTTCATTCGATTGCATTCAAATTTCCACTCACAATTATTCAAGCATAATAATGAAATGAAGTTGCATTTTGGATTTGCATATTTTTTGTTTACCCTACCATTTTATTTTTCCCCTGTCTGTTTTTGTTTTGTTTTACCATTTCGGAGCGTCTTCGTTGCATAACTGCTTTGAATTCGAGATTTGTGTTTTTTAACGCTTCGTAATTGGTACAATTTGCATATAAATTTTAGTTTATTGATCAATCAATTATGCCAGTGTGTCCGTTTATGGAAAAGTGTTCATTTCGCACTGTTTCTAATTGACAATCTTGAATGGTTTTTATGGGCGCCTTAAATTTATGCATGGTCGTGGGAAAATGTTGAAGAAAATATCAAGCATAATGGTAACTGGTTCATCATTCATAAACTTGGCCCAAGGGAACCCGAACCCGACTCTCCACGATGACATCATCAGCGGTCGGCGGCTTCATCACAAGTCAATTATCGTGTTATTTAGCAGCACTCTAATTCAATTTGCAAACAATCAAATTTGATTTTCGCATTTCTGTGATCGTTTTCCCAGGCGCAGCATCGCCAATTGCAACAGATTTGCCTGCATTCATGATTCATTTTACAAGCGCTTTGCTATCTGCTCGTGATTTCTCTCTCAATTTGCATTTCATTCAGTGTTTTTTTTGGAACTAGTACAATTAGCAACATTGTTTTGGCAATTAATTTGCGGCAGTACTCGGAACTTTTGGCCCTAAACATTAAACCAATTTGAAACCGGTTTGTAATGAAGTGTAGAACTTTTTAGATTTTTATTGAATTTTATGAGTGTCTATTATCTTCTGAATATATAAAACTACAGCTTAAAAATGAGAGGTTGAATGCATAATCAAAACTAACATAATTACAGACTTCAATTAAATTTTCCTAGTAATAATTATTATAACTTGATAAATTTAAACTCACTTTTTTTAATTTTTAAAATTTTTATTTTTAGAAAATTAATTTTTTTTATAAATTTTATTTGAATATTTTTTTTTGATTTAATGGCATTTTTCTAAGTGCATTACAACGCCAAGTCATCACAAAATGCACTATACTGTCACCTTCAAGGGCCACGTAATTTGCAACGTGCATTGACGCTGAAATTTCAATTGAAGCAACAAAAGGCAGCTCGCACTTGAGGGAAAACGCCTAGAAAAGCGAAAAAAATAAGAAAGAAAATATATATAACGAAAAAAAGGTGATGGTAACATAAACAAAATAAAGAAATAAATGCGAAAACACTCGAGTAAAGGCAAACTTGACCCTAATACTCGGGGGAACGTTGCAAAATATAAATATTGTGAGCCAACAAAGCGCCGTGTTAGATAAGACTTTTAGTGCTTTTTCCGCTAAGGTGGGCACACCAATTTCATGGATAAATAAACCGAACCAATAATGACATCATTACTTGTTGTTTGGCCTTAGTCACTTTTATTTAATCGAACTTTGCATGTCAAGTGTGTTCCGAGATATCGAAGAAGAGATTCTTTTATGGCAAAATGAATAAACAACTTAATTCATAATTAAAATGTCGCCCAAATCTTTACTTTTAATGGTCAACTATTCCTATTCCCCCAGACATTTATATGTTAATTTCCTGCATTCTCAATGATTTATTATTCATTCCACACTTTGGCTTATGCAAAATCCATTTACAAGCCGCCCACAAAATAGTTTAATCCCTAGACTTGGGAAAAAAAAATAAAAATCAAACAAAAATGTCGAAATGAAAAAGTACCACAATTTATTTCCGGCGCCCACAACAAAAAACTGTTTACTCAGTTTACGCCGCAGTTGTTCGAAAAAAAAGACGAATAAATTTGAAACGCTCAAAAGGAAAAAGTTATGGATCTTTTTGTCGGGTTTTTACTGTCAGCGGTTGAATGTCAGAAATGTTCGTCAGTGCATCAACGGATAACCACATGGCATCAACGTCATCATCATCAGCATCATCTGTGGTCCAGAGTTATCAGCAAAGCGATTGCTTATCTGCAAATAGCACAGGGGATTATTTGAATATATATAGAGGGGGAATTCAAGGTAGCATCAAAGCCGATTTCCAGCTACGAGTTCATTAACAGATTCTCAGTAAATGAAATAGGAAGTGTTAGTGGGTTAGGTATACTCAAAGAAATTATTTCCTGTAAGTGTGGTTAAAATAAATTTTTTTTTTGGTATGCTAAGCAAATAAAAATTGCATTTACGATTATTAATAAAAGATCTAAAATACTTTAGATCAGTTAGATTATAATAAATATATAATTTGCTTATTTTTACAAAGTTGAATTATAATTAAAATTTAAATTCATTTATTATCACTACTTTTTAAATACTACTTTGTATTTGTAATGAAATAATAAACAGAAAAAATTTATAAAATTTATAATTTATAAAACCAATGTTTTGTTTTTAGCGCAATAAGGCTAATTATATTATTTTTCATGCTCAAAATTACATATTTTTAAAGACATTATTGCACTTTTTCCTGTATTCTAATGAAACCAATTATGGAAGAAGTAGTCGCTGCATAGGAAGCGAAAATTAACACTAAGCTGCAATTTGTAGCCGTGTTCCTCGCAGACTTTCCCTCGCAGATATCCTGTTGTGTCTGTTCTAGAAAGCTTCCCCGCTTGCCATGCGCCGCAAATTAAATATAATTTAATTGTGATTAAATGGCGCTGCGCAATTATGCTTTAACATTGTTGATCGAGTTATTCCTTTACCAGCCAAGTTGCTTCCTCAGTCTCGGTTTTTCTCTCGCGTATTTCCCTCATTTTCCCCCATATTTTTTTTCTTTCGCTCTGGCTAATTTACTTTTCCAGTCGCCTGTCATGGCAACTGCATTTGGTGTCTCCGCCTTGTCGCTTTGTGTCTGTTTAAGTGCACTTCTTCACTCCGTCTCTATATCACATGTACTATATACATTGTACATATCTCATTGCTCATTCTCGTGCTGTTTTAATTGTCTTGGCTAATTGCGCCAAAGTGCGAACATCGCAGGCATTTGCAATGACAGCCGGGAAATCGCTGCCTGTCCAATCTGAATGATGGCCAAGATATTTCGCATCTGATGTGTAGATTACTTGCCTAGCGGCCATTTCCAATATTGCACTGCATCCGCAGCCTTGACAGCCTGAAAAGCGTTATCAGAATGGCCCACCTGCGACCTTGTGTTTGCCCACTTTCCATTTGGTTCCACTCCGCCCACTCGCTGGAAAAAAACTGGATCTTCCTGGGGTTCTTTCGGATCTTTTTTATGGTAAAACAGGGAAAGAAAATATTTAAAAACCAAAAAAAAATGTAAATAAATAAAAACATAATTATTTTTAGTAATTTAATTTATTGAAATATTGTAACCAAACAAACAAATTATTAATACGCGAATTCTTTAGGTATTCTTAATACTGCTTTATAGGATTAAATAAAATTTAGATTCATTTTAATACTTACATTTTTTTAAACGAAAATTAATCCTAATAAGCGAATTCTTTAGAATGCTTATAATGCTTTATGGTATAAATTCCTTCTTCTACCTCTTAAGTATTTCTATGTTGACATTTCCTATGCACTTTTTTCCCCAAGTGCAGTTGCATCCTGTCGTTGGCTTTATCATGACGCCTTTTAAACTGGTTAAATGGGCGTGGCGAGTATTGACATGGTTTTTTATGCAGCCGCCTACCCACCAACCTCCTCCATAAGTAAAAGTAGGTTGCTGCGGTCAGGTGGCATCAGGTGTGCTTGCAGCTAATCCACTTTCATTGCTAAATAATGCGTTCTGTGGCTGCACCACTAAATGTTTTCCACATTTTTCCTCCCCTCTACCATTTCCACTTCCCAGTGGCTGTCAAACTGCGAAGGGATAGGGAAAGGCAAAGGGCGAAGCCAATGATGGATGAAAAGGTCGATAAACCAAAAAGCAAACACTTTTATGGTTTGTTTGGTCTCGTCTTCACTTGGCTTGTGTCCCGACTTCTTGGTGTTTATGTCAGTCAGGGAATATATATGAGGAAAAAGCTAAAGAAAAATGGCATAGTAAATTGTAACTTAATTTGTGGGAATTTTCTTGGGAATACTTAATCTCAGTCCTCTACTTTATTTACTTAGGTTGAATAAGGAATTTGTCAGAATTAATTTGTTATATTTCATTCAAATATTCAAAATATAAACTACATTTTTTCTCAGTATTTGTCAGTTGACATCACTTGAGTTATAGAACGTACACCGTGTGATGCATTATTCAATTATTCGAGTGCGTTTCGCAGGCGCATCAATCATACGACACGTATGCTGCATTTTAATAAAAACCAATTATTGGCATAAATCATGCGTCATGAGAGGCGAAAAATCTCGACATCACTCTCGACGGACGGCAACTCAACTCACTCAACTCGGTGGCGGGTGGAGTAATCGCAGAATTAATAATTAATTAATTAACTTGCCGCGTGCATGTACATTTTCCTACTCTAATGGACAGCTTTTCTCCGCCCCTCCCCACATTTCTCTCTGCTCCTGTGTTTACATCATAAATGTTCAACAACAGTGCGAGATAACGAGACAACAAAAGTAAATACTGGGCGGAAAAAAGAAAACAACTTGCCGCATTTGGCCATGACTGCGGTGATGCGAGTTCAATACATACAGTTCTTGGTAAATAAATGAGAAAAAGGATTTTTTAAAAATATTTATAAAATAAATATTAAAGTTAGAACTTATTTTTAACTTCTTAAACAAAAAATACAAAAGATTCATTGGTTGTCTTATTTTCAAAAATATATTTATGTTAAGGATCCTTCAAAGTATAAATAAGTAATGTAAAATAGAACTTTCTAAAGAGTTTGCGTACTTGGGTTTTTTTCTTGTTTAAGAAAGTTAAATTATTAAAATTACTTAGTATATTTTTATGCAAATGTTCTAAAAAATACATGAATATATTTATGCTAAGGATCCCATAAAGTTACACACATAAATGATAACTTTCTAAAGAATTCGCTTATAAGGTTGCTTTTAAAATTAAAGTATTAAAATGACTCAACAAATTTTGTATGCAAATATTCTTAAAAAATATATGTTCTATTATTTTTACCTCTGCTGTAAAAAAAATGGTAAATACAATTTGTAGCGGGTGTAATGATAAAGTAACAAAAGAGAACCCGGGAGTGCAAACTCATTACGGAAATGAACGGGCAAGAATATTACGAGTGGGCAGACAAACGAGCCAGCACTATCAGAGATCTAAACACACACGGGTACAAATTACAGCATTCAAAACATAATGATTTCGCTTAATAAATCAAGATGCAACCGATGCTAGGTGGCGCTTACCGGTTTCAATTTGTCACCGGGGGGGCTTAAGTGGCAGGAAGTTTTCGCTGCTTTTCTCCGCACTCTTTTGTTGCCATCATAAATATATAGTAAAATTGACACCCACAGCGGAAGTTTTTATTTTCGCTCGGCCAAAAAGCGAAACTCAATTAGTTGGCGAGAGACTCTGTGTGATGTGCGATATCTCCATGGGATAGAAGAGCGATGTGTTGTGTGTGTATGAGGTCACGTCACTCCACGTTGACCCCAGTGCCACGTGCCTGAACTGCGAAATTGTGCATACGCCTAGTTTCGCCTTGGTTTGCCCATCAAAATTGATATAATAATTGTGGAAAATCCTACGCTTCGAGAGAAAGAGAGAGAGAGAAATCGAGAGCGAAGTTGCCCTCGCTTACATGCAAATATCGGCGTACAAGGGAGGTCAAAGTTCAAGCACAAAACCGCTTGACATTTGCCATAAGACACACACACAAACGCATTGAGGCCCCCTAGCCAAAAAAAAGAAAAACAAAAACAAAGCCAAAACTGGCATAAATACTGCAAAATGTCCGTGTCACACAGGTTGAAAAGCGAGCTTACCAAAAGTAAAAGTTTTCTATGCACCACAGGCACTTAAAGAAAATAAGTTTTATATATTTTTATGGATATTTCAAACCGCGAATTCTTTTAAAACATTTTATGTAACTTAATGGGGAAATAGAAAAAAATTTATATATGTCTTGTATATTTTTAAAGATTTTTTAAGCTTTAATAAAAATATAAAAACTTTAATTTTTTTAATTTTAAGTAAAAAGATTTTATTTTTTAAAAGTTGCTAATGCGAACAAAAATTTTCACAACAAATAAAATATATTGGTTTCGTTTTCCTCTCTGCACACAAAATAAAAACCACAGCATTTTCGGTGGCTTTTTAGTGGTAATGGAGCCTGTGCCGTTTTTGGAATATTAAGCATACGCCCGGTTGTCCGCAAACAGGTTGCCACAATTCCAGTTGGCAGCTGAACCAACGCATCCTCCAAGCTTCCAAGCTGGGCCACGCCAATTATGGCACGCACTCATTAGTGTCCGCTCTTGCATCCCCGCCTCACCCCTCCCCCTGCCACGCCCCCTTAGCCCCCCGCCCCAAATTGCATTTACCGTTGGCCAACCTCATAAACCAGATAATACCACTGCCGCAATTCTGTTTCTGTTGCTGGCTTTGGCTCTCCTGCCGTTTAATGAGCTTTGTTTTCTAGCTGCTGCTGCTATTTCACCCATCATGTGGAGCACACGATGCTCCCCGATCCCTTCCTGCTTTTTTTTTCCGCCTCTAGAGCCAAGTCCCCTGGCTTTCCAGATGCTTCAATTGGATTGCTGGTAGTGCGACGTGGTGACATACCCCGCCATCTGCAGTTGGTCCCGTTGCAATTCCACAGAGTGTTACAGTGTTACAGTGGCACGTGGATAATGCACACATCTCTTTTTGTAAGTTTATGTTATTGGAGAAATGAGAATGGAAATTAAAAGACCTTTGATAAGCTGTTATATGCTGTTAAAATTCGTTTTTGAAGAGCCTAACTATTTTTTAAACATCTGTCATGGAATTTATTTATTTTAGGGATATAACTATTTTTTAAAAATTGGATTTATTTACATAAGGATTATTTTCAACAGTGGATTTATTTAATTTTACGCTTTAATTATTTTTTTAACATCTGTTATTTAAACTAGATGAGTATATATTGTATATTGTTTAAATGTATCTTGTATTTATTTAAAACAATTAACTCTCGTTTAACTATTTTTTCAAAATTTTTAATACTTTTATTAAATGAAACACTTTTACTTGTTCACCTTATCTATTTTTTTTGACTAGAAAACATTGGTTTTTCAATACAAAATATTTTAAAATATTTTCTTAAGTGGTTCTCTTATAATAAATTGCAATATAACAGCTAAAGTGTTTTAAAAATTAGCTTTTGTAATTTTTTATCCCATTCAGTATTTAAATACTTAAAGAAATAATTTTTAATAAAAATATTAGGCATCTAAGATTTTTTATAAGCGATTTCTCACAGCTTTTCACTGTTTACTTTTCACTGTTCACATTTATCCAACTGACCCATCGATCTGCTGCTCTTCTGCCTTTTCTGCCTCACTCAACACTTGCATCTCAGCAGCTGAGTTTTTCCAGCTTTTCCCTCCCTGCCTCCCCCCCGGATAACTCCCCATATCCATTTCCATTTCCATCGCATCTCCGGCATCTTGGCTTTTCACGCCTTGTGGCAGTGTTACCGTTGCAGCACGTTTTTCGTTTTGTTTTGGCTATTTTGTTTTGATTTCGCTTCTTCTACACGGCGGCGAGCTCTCAGATACACAGATACTTTGAAAAAAAATAAAAACACATAGCAAATACAAATACGTCGTCGGCATGGCGCACATAGATACTCACAAACACTTGCTCGCTTTTTGTTTTAATTCTTTTGCTTCGCCGAGTAAAAGATAAAGAATGAAAACGCAGGCAGCTCCGAGTTCTAGATACTGTTGTCTAGCGCTCGCCGCTCAGTCGCAAAATCGTTTAGCGCCGAGACGGACGGCAAAAACCGTTGGGAAATTATACAAACGAAAAATAAAAAAATAAGCGTACGAGAAAATCGCTGAAACAACGGCAAAACGAAGACGACACGTCGAGTGTCTTCTCTTGTTGTAACGTTGACGCGAGTGAAAAGCGCTTTTCTATTTTCGCCTCAAGTGCAGCCTGCTCGCTGCTGAAAAACCCAAAAAAAGAAAAAAAATAGAAAAAAAAAAATATCCCCAGCATCGTTTCGCTTTTACACAAAATAAACACTTGACGCGTGTGTCTTACTTTCTAAAATAAAATAAGAAAATCCGCAAGAAGATCTTTTAGATCTAAAAAAGAAGCCAGACGACCGCGTTTTCTAAAGGCGGGCGGCCAATTTTAGTCAGGTTGATATAAAAATGCTGGCCCTCAAGGAGTGCCTGATACGCGAGGGTGTTCTCAATCTGGACAGCCCCGAAAAGTACCGGCCCTACCATTTACACGGTAGCAGGAGCAGCGGCACCATGGATATTCCCCGATATCGCAGTTAGTATCTATATCTATACATTCCCCCGACATTCATTCGCTGATTTGATAGCGGGTATCTGTCAGATATGCCGCACTTTTATGAGATAGATTTGCAGGTGACCGTGAGTTTATTAACTCGGGGGCTACCCTGTATACAATATTTTTTACTACATGAGATATGAAATGAAATATAAATGATATAATTCCTAAATAAAAGTGAAATAATTAAGTAAATAGTCTATAGAACTATTTTTAGGTAGCTAAATCATTCTCTAATCCGAAAAATCACATTTGTAAGATGTTGATGTGCGCTGCCAAGATATTTTTTGCACTTTTCAATGAGTAAATAAATACCATTTATAGGGATTATCTGCCAACTGAATCATTCTCTAACGCAACTTCATGGGAAGCTCAGCAAACTAGAATCTCTATACTGAAAGAAATAAAATCCCAACAAAATTGATGAAATATATTTTGTTAATTTAATAAAAATAAAATTAAATTGAAATAATTTTAATTTAAATAATTTTAATTGAAATAATTTTAATTTTATTTGTAAAAATCTAAAATCAATTTAAAGAAATTAGACAAAGTCTTCATTATAAAAAAAATTGTATGTACCTATAACAGCCATTTTTAGATCATTTTATATAATTTGTTGATATTAAAATCTATTTTATTTGCATTTCAAGAATAATGAAAGTATTATTATTATTTTTTTACAACTTAAATACTTAAATATACTTTAGTTCCTATAAATTATAACAAAGAACGTTATAGTAATGACTCATTATTTTGAATGATAACTTGCACATTTCATCCAATTTATAAGCCATTTTTTATCTCAGTGCCCTGTTTGTTATGCCAGCTTGTAGACTCTGCCCCGAAAGAATCAGTTTTCATTCCAATTTGTTATTTTTAAACGCTGGCGTCGTTCAGCTGAACAGTTGTCCAGCTATCTGCGTTATTTCCTCTATATAAATGCACCTTTTTTTCTACTGGATTATTGTTTAATAACTGTTAACGATTTGTATTGGCATTGTTTACCATCAAATTGTTGCTGGTTGCTGGCGTATTGTCTTTCGTTTACATTTATTTCTGTTTCAACTGCCCCAACCCCTTTATTGTCTAAAATCGTAGCTTTTTCCAAAGTTTGGTGATAAAGCGAGGCAAGTTAACCACCGAACTCGAACCCGGACCCAGAAAGATTGTGTCATTTGTCTATGGTGTGTGCGGTGTTCCTTTGTTTTTACCCCTGATACTGTTGGTGTTTATAGACCGGGCCTGCTTTTATTTCATTTCGATTGTTTTTACATATTTCTCTCTCTCAAAGTCTTGATGTATGGCCATTTTATTTGATTGTAAAGGGCTTAAGTGCTAAAGAGAAGAGGGATCAAATCCAATTCGATTCCTCAACCTGCTTATAAAGTTGTTCCAATCAGAGGTCATTTGTGTATACGACCTGTTATCCAATGAATTTGGGGACAGAATAAACGTACGAGGAAGATACTTCGGGTCAAGCCGATTAATGCCGATGGCTATCAATAAAGTAATTTAGTTTGTGGGGGAATTAATTTGTATTTGGGGTGATTTAACTTAAATGGTTTACCATGAACCTTATACTTGATACGATTTGGCTGGCAGATTGATTACAATATTATAAAATGTTAAGTAACATAAAGTTTCGGAAATGAGGGTAGTTAAAAACTAAAAATAACATTATTATCGTTAAAAGCCAACCATTTAGGATCGTAAAATGTTCTATAAATAGTTGTTTTGATAAAACTCTCTTATCAAGCATTTTTCATTTACAGAGTATGAGACATACTAAGCAAATAGGTTATTACCGGTAGAAAAAAGCTTCGTAATAGCTTATCAGTAGACGTTGAATTTCTTTGAAATATATTTATTAAAGCTAAATTTCAGCCATCCCTTATTAGTTACAAGTTCTCTTTACAAAACCGAAATAAGGCTCGGTTAAAATCTAGTTATGATTTTAAGAAGACAGTTTTAAAACCAATCATATAAAATCTTATCAGAAATAAAAGCCATTTTCTTCAATATAATTCCCTTTCAACTGCTTATAAGATACTTTTCGTTTCGATTACGAACTCAAGCTTTATTGAGGGTCACTCGTCTAGGGTTTATCCATTTAAAGATGTAATAAGAGGGATACCCCGGTTTAATATCCACTTTCCGCACATCCCACGCTCAAGAACTTTACTTAACCCAATTTCCTGCGATGCTCCCACACATCCACAAACATATATCGACATCTCCACATCCATCAACGGCTTCCCAGGCGTTCTTTTAACTGCTTTTGATTGCCAAACATGAAATTACACAATTTGATGCTGCCGCTGCACTCGTCAAAAGTTTCCCAAGATTTTTCTCTCGCCAAAGAAGAAGAGGAAACCCATCAAAAACTCTGGGGCCACTTTATGACCGACGATGTCGATAAGAGGTTTTCTTTTCTGCCTGTTGATAATTAAATGTGTGTTTATTGCATAAAAAAGTAAGGGGTCGAGAAGTGGGATTCTACTTGCTCGTGGGCAGTTTGCCCTTGCATTTAAAAATAATCCCAAAACGACGTTGCAACATTTTGCTGCCTGCGTTGCTGCTTTTGCTGCTGATTTTTCTGCTCTGTGGCAAACAGCAAACTGTAGACTGTAAACTGTAAACAACGAGACGGCAGGCAGCCACTTCTATAAAATGCACTTTTTTCCTCAATATTGATTCAACTTCTGTCTTCTTTTTGTGCTTCGTCCCTCGGTGCTGCTGCTTTTTTCTGCTGCAGCCACACACGTATTTATAGGCATTGGATGGCTTTTCTGAATACATTTACAAAAATAAAAATCGACTTTTATTTAAAATTGCTGTTGCATTAAGACAACTTGATCTTAAACGATATTGAATATTTGATTTTAATTATAGTAAAAGCTTTTTCTTGAAGAAGAAAATAGAACTAGTAAAAACTCTTAACTTTTGTTTGTAATTAAATGGGAATATTTATTTAACATAAAAATATTTAACTAAGTTACAAATTCTATTGGCTTTAAATACATTTTTTTAAATTAAGAGTTTTGAGTTTGATTCCGAAATTTCTAGAGGTTTTAAATCACGTGTAATGGTGCCTCAACATCTCAACTTTTCTTTGTAATTTGAAGGTAATATTTATTTAACATAAACAATATTTAGAATGACTTTAAATAGAAAGTGTCACGGAAATTCATAGAGGTTTTAAATCCCTTAAAATGGTGCCCAAAAGTATGCTACAATAATAGGCCATTAAATCTAAAGGTTAAATAATTTTTGTAGAGATTACAAGGATTATTCTTAAATTAACTGGCATAAATTTTAATGATCTCTAAGCTTAATATCAAAAGAGAAAATTATAGAAAAATAAAATAATTAATTTCTCTATATAAACTCAAAGTTTCAAAGCCATATTTCTTGTAGTGCACCTTTTTTTCTGGTCTGCCTGCGACTGGGATTGCCTTGACAATATGATATGTATTTCTGCAGCAAGTTTAAGCCGTGCCCGTGCCCTCACCCCTCAACCCTTCCCCCTCTCACAATACCCCTTACCCCTTATTAATTATGCAACCTGGGACTGCGACACAAGACGCAAGAAGACAAGAGCCAATCGATCAATCAGTTGGCTGAGTTGGCTGCCACACACAGAAGCGTTTGGTAATTCAACGCAACGAAGCCGCAAAAATGTTGACAGCAGTTTTGTTATTGCTCCTGTTGTTTTTTTTGTTGGATTTTTGTTTTTAGTGTAATTGTTATTGTCCCTGGAAGCGTTTTAGTTACACAAAACTCCCAGATGTTTTTGCTTACCTACCAACGATAATTAGTTAAAGTAAGAAATCTTTTTCTTTTGGCCAAAAGCTGTTTGCAAATCGGTTTTTTCGCATATAACCCATAAGGCAACGTGCCAAGCGACTTGGTTTATTTATTTTTCTGGTTTGGATTTGGATTTTGGCATGCAACCCATTCACATATATGTTGGTGGAGAATCCCACGCTGGCATTTTGCCTGCAAGATTTTTATTTTCAATTTGTTTATGACCAGATTTAGCCATTGCGTAAATGCATTCAGAAATATAATATTTTTGGGTTGAACACAGGGAAATTTTTGATCCGCTTTCCATAAAACGAAACCATATAAAGATTACTGTGTACATTCAACTCTCGGCCATTGTCATTTTTAAATGCAATTTTTGGTCTTGTTATTTTTAAATATATCATATCGTATCGTTTCGTATCTGAACGTGTTGGCAAAACAAAAACCAAAGCGAATATTTGCTTTCAATTATTTCTGTTTTTTCCGGAAAGGAAATTGGGTAGCAGCGATAAGACTTGTGTTTACCTTTTGAGTTCAATCTTCTTTTGATACACAATCTTTGTTTTACAGCCGGCGGAAAAAACGCACTTAATTTTCCCATAAATTCAATATTTGCTTGCTTATGTCAAACATTTTTCTTAGATTGTAACAAATACTTCCGATTCAGTGAACTATATATCTACAATTTATGCCTCTTGACATTTGCGATTCTGTGAAAAAATAGCCAAGCACGTGCGCAATTCCTCCCACTAGATTTGTTTGTCTTTATACGGATTGCTATGCTATTTGCCAATTATAATGTATTCTTTGCACTTGACTTGGCCCAGAAAAGTATCTCAGGTAATAAAAAATAAATAGAGGCGACTAAAAAATCCCATGCGATTTTTTTATTCAAAAGAATTGAGATAGAAATTTATTTAAACGAAAAAAAGGAAAAGAAACAAAAATACTTTTCAATCAATTAAGAGAACCAAAAAACAGACAGAGGTTGAGGGGAATGGCGCCTGGCAACATATTGCTTGCTATTGCTCTTTTTAATTGAGCGTGGGATGTTGTGACCTGAAAGAGGGGCAACGGCAACAGGGGGTTAAGCAAGCCCTTTAGCCGCTGATTGGAATTAGCAAGAGGGTCGTCCATTGGGAGTGGAAGGGTTCAGGGGCATGCGTGTTGGCGGTTTATAAAGTTTAAGCTATGACAAATGCTCGCCCACACTCGTCTGCTCTTTTTTCGCGTTAATTGAATTACAAATATTTGTGTGCCATTTTTAGTTAGTTGGAAAAATAATAATGTCACACAGTAAAAGTAGATTTTTAATTGTGAATGGTTTAAAATACGTTTTTTATAGACACTGGCTTAAATAAAAAAAACTATGGAAACTTTTAGAAAACGTTACAATATTTTATATTAAATTATATTATAATATTTTTATTTTTAAATATTAAATCCAGTCGTCTAGTGGAATAATATAAATAAATTACTTAAATTCCATTAATATTTCTCTTTAATACTGCAATGTCCTTGAATAAATAACATAACATTTACTTTAAAGAAATACCTAATAGTTTATTTAGTATCATAGCAAATTACTATTTTCCTTTTGTTTACTTAATTGCAAGCCATGTTTTTTCTACCACAAACCACTCTATAATTTTTTCATTGCCTTTTTCTGATCTACAAATTGACTTTTGCTTTGTGGCTGTTTGCTCTCATCGTCTGATAAGATATGCGGCTGTGGCTTCATTACTATTTGCCCTCCCGAGATGTGCTAACTGTTTCAATATTTGGATTTCACTGGGCATTCGTAATTGCTGGGCAAATAAGTAGAGATCCCCAAAGATCACTCCCCACTCTCTCTTATTTGCCTGTTAATTGTATTTGTATAATTTTTTCTTTTCTGCCTGTCATAATAAATTAGATACCACAAAAAATTCGCTGAGCTCTTACATTTGGCTTGTATTTTATTTCTGCACATTTGTGAAATTCCATTTCGGCTTTTGGCATTTGAAATTTGTGCGCAGCAGCTGTCAAATAAATTGTTTATATCATAAAATAATAAGTTGCATTACTTTCTGTAACGAAATTCGTGTATTTTTCGTTTGAGATGTTTTCTTCCGCCAAAAGAAATATAAGATTAATTAGGTTTCCTTATTTTTCGCCCCCCTTTTTCACAGAGAGCATAACTAATCGCTTATGCCTTGGCAGTTGTCAAATGAGATTTGCATTTACATTTTACAGTCACTGCCAAAAGTACGGAGACCACAAAAACTGCACTCATTGCCAGAGCAGATGCTTGGCTATAAAAAGCAGGCAACCCTCACCTCACCTTGACATGGTTGTAGGTGTTCTCTGTGGGTGGGGTTGGGGCGGTCCAAGATGAGGGGGGTTTTGGGTTGGCCGTGTAGAGCATGCAATATATTAATCCGAGTGCTCAGGTGCAATTTAATTGCTGCCAAGATTTGCTTTTTTTACGCGCCAAGTGTGGTGTCGGGAAAAGTGAATTAGAAAAGCAAACACACGGGTGGGAGCGAGAGAAAAATGGAGCACTGGAAAAAATTACTAAGAATACAAAAAAAATAGAAAAATTAAATTTATAAATATTTTGTATTTATTTATTTTCAAAGATAGAAGTAGGGAATTTATTGGGAATAGAATGTGGGATATGTTTATTAAAGATGGCTTAGGATTCTTCAGAGTTTTCAAATCACTAAGAGAGGCGCTTAAAAGTATGCAACTGTATATTTTGAATTAGGAAGGACACCGTTCCCTTTTCACTGCATACTTTTAGGCGCATTTTAAAAGCCAAGCCTGGTTGATTTCGTTGTCAGATAACTCATAAAAAAGATGTAAAATGTAATTAATTTATAATATGTTTACAAACAATATTCAATATAAAATCTATTAAATTAGAGTTTCTTGAAATTGTATAAAAATTATTTATTACTATATATAATATTTATATTTTATTTTTTTGTTGGTCTTATTTCTCATTTTGTCCATTGTAAAAGTCCCCAGTTGGGGGACATCTTGCCGCATTAAACGGAAATGCCATTAGGGGAAACGAGTTAACATTAATTTTTATTAAGCCCACTCTCACTCATGGTTCTTTTTCTCTTTCTCTCGTTTGCAGAAACCATTGCGGCCTCAAGTGACTTATCCACAGCACCTGCCACTGCCAAAACTAGCTGCCAGCCACCTGAGCCACAGCAATCGCAACAGAAGACCACCACCACCGTCAAGGATTCTTCAGATTCCAGTTCGCAAAAGTCTACTGGATATCGTGGTCAGCATCCGCACTTTCATCACCACACCACGCCCGCCTACTACACGGATCTCCAGCTGAGGATCCACACGCCGAATGCATCGGATGTGGGTGCCTTGAATGAGAACTATCGAAGTGTTTACAGTACTCCAAGTACGCAGCTAGTGGAGCAGCGTTCGTTTCCCAAGAGCTCTTCGGCCACCAAGGATCCACCTCTGCCTTCGATCAGTAATCCTGCAAGGACAACTTTTTTTCGTGGCGACTCTGCGTCCAGCGACAGTCACACAAGACTCCAGCGACGCAGCCAGCAGAGATTCGGCAGCGAACCGGGACGCTTCAACAGATACTCTCAGGGATCTGCGAGCCCTACCAAAGGTGAACTAGAATCCGAGACAGTCGTCCAGTCCAGTCACTCCCCCATCAACACATCCACCAATAGCACCACAGCCACTACCATTAGTAGTTGTAACCCCGTAGAGCAGGCTAGTCCAACCAATCAACCATCCAGTAGCGTAGCTAATCCCAGTGGATCCACATCTGGTCGCAACAGCCGGCACAAGCAGCGTTTCCACAGCCGATCCCGTCGAGCGGTGCGCGTGCGCAGTGAATCGCGTCCAATTAGCGCCCTCTACGACATAATATGCAAGGAGAAGAACCTGGACAACAGCAGCAGCAGCAGCAGCCAGGACGAGAAGGATCAGGAGAAGGGTCATCCTCCGAAGACGACGACTGATCAGGAGAAGTCGCCCACAACCGACAAGCTGGCGACCTTTTGGCCCCTGCACCATCACTACCTCAATCCCCCGATGAGCAGCGGCAATTCGGGCGGCCCATCCAAGAAGCAGCAGCAGGAGAAGCCACAGCAACAACCTGGTCACCACTTGGTGCAAGGAGCCAGCAAGGATTTGCCCGCCGGCAGCAGCAACAGCAGCAGCGATGATGAGCGGGCCCTGCACTCCAGTCGCAAGGTGACCAATCTGTCGAATGCCAAGGCCACTTCGCTGCCGCCGGAAGAGGGGTTGCCCACTGAGATTAGCCTTTCGCGATCCTCCTCCAACCGACTGAATCTCCGTTTGGCCAGGAGCTTGGAGCCCTCAGCTCGCAATATCCAAGCGACGGCTTCTCGGGAAGTTCAGAACTATGATGCCGGGGAGTCAGTGAATACGGATAGATTGTTTGTGGAACCCCCGAAAGTATCGCTTTCTGCTCTGAGGAATACCCTATACGATCATGATGATCTGGAGATTGAAGACTGCGATAGTACCACCCAATTCGATCAGGGCGATGTCCTTGATACCCTGGAACGCTGGAACCAGGAGGTCGGCAATTCCGGTTCGGGAGCTCAGCTAATGAATGGAGGAGCCAATGGCCACCATCATCAATCGGATCCCGAGGCAGACCATCACGATCACGAACCCGATCATCTCGAACAGAATGCACATCAATCATTGCCAGTAGAACCCAAGTCTCTTCATCACCATCATCATCAGGCCACCAATGCGCGCAGGTAAGCAGGAATTATTGAGACTCCCATCCCCGCATGAAATCCGAATCCGAATACACCTCTCTAACTCTTCTTCACTCTTTACCATGTACCCCTACCCTAAATGTATCTGTAACTATCTGTTTCGGGAGCAATTACCCGCATAATTAGTTCCTTTTTTGCCAGTCGTTAGCCAAGTATAGGTTGTCCTGATTACATCGTCAGGTGTTGGGTGTCCAACTTAACTCCTCCTTCTTGCATGTTGTTATTCCAAGCTCCTTAATTACGCTTCGATGAACAGTGGAGGTTAAGAAAATAGAAATCAACAAAAAAAAAGAAAAAGAAATAATTGTACTAACACCAGTTTTATGTTAATCAATATCATTTCAAACTACTGAACAAATTAAAAATAAAAAAATTTTTTTTCTGAATTCAGAAGGTACTATTTCCAATTTAATGATCATTTTGTTACAGTTTCTCGTAGAATTTAAAGGACTTAAAAAGATAAACAATTGACAACAATTTTCACAGCTTATAAAAGAAAAATGTAATATTAAAAAAAAAAAGTTTTCTTAAATCCAATATATATTTATATTTCACAAATTATTGTTATACTGTTTTATTTTTATTCTTATAAATTCTATAAGAGTCTTTAGAGTTAACAGTTTAATATAAATAGTTAATATTACTTTTTAAAGTCTTAAATATTTTCTTTGTCACTCCTATTTTGTTAGCCTCCACTGTGATTGTGTGTGCTTTGATTGGAATTACTCGGGGGTCATCAAGCTGATTATCGTTGAGGGTGAAAGCGGTTTGTTCTCGGAAGTTGCGGCTGATTAACCAGAAAATATAATGCGATTTTGGTTGTGTGCCTATATAATTTGTAATTTGTATGGACAATATTAAAGCTGTGACTTACTCGGGTCAAAGTTAAGCACCATTTCTCCATTTCTATGCAGACTAATCCGTTTTAAGGCTGTACCGACATAATCCTTGGCGCACAATCAAAACAAATTGCATGTATTGTGGGCCACCTTTTTCTTGTATGGGGAGACCCATATGCTATATGCTATCTTCACCCATATTGTTCGACGTCGTGTTATACAATGCGACTTGGCGGCTCTCTTTAAGCCGGGCCCCCAAACAAATCGAGATTCACAGAGGCAGGGGGCTTGTTAACAAACGAAATCCATGTATTGTTCGCTTTTTTTTTCCAACTCTCCTCTCTCTTCTTCTTCTTTCAGTCGAGTGTTACGTGGTCCATTGTTTTGGGGTTGGGATTGGAAATGGTCTTTGGTTTTTGGGATCATATCGCAGCGGCGACATCTTCGGCAATCGCATCAGTGCGTGGAGTGCAATTCGCAGCGGCAGACTCTTCCAGTCTGTGGTTCCATCAATTATAATGTGATATATCAAAGCGAATGTTGAATGACCCCCAACTTCGAACTTTTCCACCTCCTATACCCAAAATCCGTAGAAAGCACCTGTTTTACAGCCAAACCCGAAACTGGCGACAAGTTTTTTCCAATAGGCTTTCGCTACAAAAATGCCTCATAAAATAAAAAAAACAAAAAAAAGCCGCGTAGCATAAAAGAAATGAAGAGTGGAAACCAAGAGCCAAAGAGACAATTTTCTAAAAATGCATTCAATGTAGAATCTCGAGTCTCGAAGAGGAGAAAAAATTTGAATGCCCGGCAATTAAGTGTGGAATTTATCTGGGACCCCGTTTTTTGGTTTCGTCGTTTTGTGGTGTCAACACCGTCATCCGATCACCTGCTGCGTCTGCTTGGTTAGCCATTTAATGGCTAATAGCCAGTTAGCCTGGCCCAGATCGTCAATGGTCTAGTCCTGGTTTCGCTTTCATCGCAGCGCAGCTGCTAGACACCAAAAAAACTATAAAAAAAGGAAACACCAAAAACGAAACAGCATCCACAAAACTGGTTATTAACACTTTTCCTTTTTGGCCCCCGACTGTTTTTCCAACGGGTTGGAAAGTTCTCGGCACATCCCCATCCATTCCAGTAGCTAAAACGTCATATGTGTCGCTAGCAATTTATACAATTTATGGAAATTTCCATTTGACGGATGGGCAGAGTCAAGAATCAAGAATATAAAAAACTAAGTGATCAGGCATATGATGATCGTCAAAGCTGAGAGAGATTGAAGGCCCGGGGAATACCCTTGAAAAAGTGATTCCAAGAAGTCCAGCCCAAAAGATGATTGCTGAAATTACAGTCATGAAAACTAGAAAACAATTAAATTCAACCCAGTTTTTATTTTCTGTGAATTGCAATAATTTATTTCTTTGACATTATTTTATTCCATTTTTTTACTTAATGAAAAGTCTTTAATTTTTTTTAAATATTTATCTACTATTTTACGAATTTTATATTTCTTTGAAACATAGTTTATTTAACTTTTAACTTATTAAAGAATCTTATTCCTAACTTTCTTTTAAATTTTCAAAAATAAATATCATTTTGCTATTTCTATTTTCTGTGCCTTTTCTTAATTTATTTATTTTTATTTTATTTAATTAAAATTGTCTAGCTTAGTTTTCTTTTATGTATATATTTAATGATAGTTATTGTTATTTTCCGTCAACAAACCAATGTTAAAATTATTAAAATAAATCGGACTTCGTAATCTTCTTCTGAATAATAATCTTTAATCTCTTGAAAATCTGTCTAGTCTTTAAATGCTAAATGGTTAACTCTGAATGTCTGTATATAAATACAAATATTCCATTTCCCCTTTCAATTATTTTGGGTTTTCCACATCAAAATATTTTCCTAATGCCAGACATCTGATTTTCCTTTCGGGTTAATCCCTTAAACTACTTTCCGCTGACTAGAATATCACTCCCCCGGGATTTTTGTCCCATATTGACCATCGATATGATCTTGGCCTACCTCTCCACAAGGACGGACTGTAAGATATATTGTGTCTACTGGCATGTCTGCATGACTGCCTGGCACGAGGCATCATAAAGTACACAAAGCGAAAAGAAGTGACATTGATGCGTCGCGACATTTAAATGTGCAGCGACTGTCTGTCTACCTGGGAAAATAAAATAAAGCAGAACAAAAAAGTAACCCACAAATAGAAAAACTGGACAGCAAGTAGACAAAGTCTTGTGCTTGATTGAATGTCTGCGATCTGCGGACGACAAGCTGCAAAATTCTTCACTCTCTCGCTAAACAGAAATATGCGTACACTGTTAGAAAAAACGTAATAAATTTCATACTAAGTTTAAATAAGAAAATATTAAATATAACAATTATAGTTAATTTAAAAAATGTAAGCCTTGATTTTAATATGAAATTATATTTTTTATTGGCGTAAAATATTTATAGTAAACTTAACTAACATTGTATCTATGTTTCTGCCTTGATTTAAATATTATCAAATTAAATCATGCAACTTTATATGTTTTTTATAACATTTTTAAATATTTAATACAAATCTTTAAATTTAATATGCAGATGTTTATTTCAGTGTATGTATATCTGAGCAAAAGATGCATTGTCAGCGATGAGGAAGTGTAGTGTATATCATTTACATGGCAGACTTTGTTGAGATAGATTTACTTTGCTTGAGATACTTTTAGCTACCTGCGCATAGAGAAGTGCCAGCCTTTGCTTTTGCGCATGCGTGCAATAGTCACACCAATCCATAACAATAACAGACTTGTTACGCTTTGTTCTTTGACGGTCGGCGCAGAGATAATGCCATACAGATATATATATATATATCTTGTATCTGACAAATACCGCTGCTACCTGGCGCAAATGGGCGAATTTTGCGGCGCGCTCTCTTTTGAGTGATTTTCGGAGTGACTTTGTTGCTGTTTTGCTGCGGTGCTATGCTGTGTATCTGCAAGATACCAAAGCGGCAAAACCCAAAAAAAAAAAAGAAAAACAAAAACAAATAACTGAGGGGAATGGAAAAAAGCCGCTCTGTGGGTTTCCACTGTGTTTGCTGGGCGAGCCGGCGGCAGTTGCCGAGCGTGTTTGCTGCCGTCTAGCCGTGCCGCATTTAGCGGAACTCCGAACTCTCGAAAATATCTCGAAAATTGTATCTTTGTATCTCGTCGCATATCTCGTTTTGAAGCTAGACAACTATTTTGTTTTGGTGTTCTGATCATCGCGTGTTCATTTCCGTGTAACTTAATTAATTTATAAACTGTATACAATGTGAAGATCAATATAATATAATAAAAGTTCAAACCCAAAAACGCCTTCGCAGATTCATAACGCGCACCACGCGTTCCGCCAGTCGCCAGAGTTCCGCCGGACATTCGCCTCCACCACCGCTCCATCGCAGTGACGACTCCTCCAGCAGTTCACCCACCCATTCGCCCGCCACCCGTAGAAGGAATAAATTAGGTGGTGATCCCCCATCCTCCTCCGCGAATGGCAATAGCTCCGCTTATGAAACGGCAGCCACCACTGTGATGACCCATGACCACCACCACCAGCAGCAGCGACATCCTCCAGTTGAAGTTCCTAAGGCTCTAGCAGCCATCGATCCGCAGCCAGAACTAGCTATCAGCGTCCTGGGTTCGTGTCCCACTGCAGCTGTTAATTCAGGTGAGTTTTTTATACTTAAATCTTACCTCCATGTTTCCTTGTTGCTTGTGTGCCGTCTCTGTGTTGCCTGTTTGTGTGTTTCCAGTTCCAGTTTGTCCTTCAGATCTCGTTTTGTAATGTCCTAAATAGCCTGCTTACTCAACCTTCGCCTTGCCAAACTGCAGCTTCTCATGAACAGCTTCTTAGAAAATTCCATCTTTACCCTTGGGAACTTTTTCCCAAAACTCCACTTTTAAGAGTACTTCATGCATCCTGAAAAAAAATGTATTGTATAGGAGAGAAACCCTTTTCTTATGCTTACCCAATTTATAGAACTCTTTAGACATCATGGTCTTGGAATTTCAATATCAAGTTACTGATCTGTTTTTATTTATCCCAAGATCAATAGATTATCCGTTTTATAGAACTCTTTATCATAATAATATAATATCATACGATCCTCTATTTCCTGCCTAATTATTTTTTGGGCCAGCAAAGTTCAATTACATAGTTCAGTAGATCATTAAATTATCCCACGCTTTGGATCGATTGCTATTATAATGCTATTAAACCTCTCAACATATTTAGTACAAAGCCAACCCCCTTTTCAAGGCATAAGAGATCATATTATATCTTTTTTGACTAATGATCCATTTCTTATCCAACCAAATAATTAGTTTATCCTGTCAAACCACCCTTCTTATAAAAAATCCTTTACAGATCATTTATTGATCTTAAAATGTTCCCTTAGTAAAAAAGATCTCTAAATATCTTTATCAATTACTTTTCCCCTCTTTGCTTACCATTTAATGGGCTATTTCTCTTGATCGTTTTTTGATCTCACACTTTTATTTACCTTTGCTTTTCCCCTCTGATTTGCGAACATTACAAATTCATTAATTCTTGGTCGAAACTTTCCCAAACACCAAAGTTCGGTAATTAGACCGCCCCATACCGATTTTTAGCCCTGAACCGTTTTTAGCCTGTCAACTGCCTGTTTTTTTCGGTTTTCTGCAAATTAGCCGAGAAATCAAACCAAAACTCCATCATCGGAAGAGGCGAGTCGTAGTTTCTTCGTTTCTTTTCTGCACACTTAAAAGCAATTTAAACTAAATTAGATTTTTGTCGGCTTGCCAATCAAGCGAAAACGTTTTCTAGACAAATGTTAATTTGGCTCATGAAAGACCTTCGGTCGCAAAAACATTTAAATCAAATTGCAATTGAGCAACGCTATTAAGTCGAATCAATTCCGAAATGTTTTGACTAGCGAGGTTTTGGATGTCAGAAAAGTCTAAACAGCCCGAATTATATAAGATAATTTGCGCAATTTTAATTCGCATTATGATTCAGTGTTTCTGAAGTTTTTTTTTGCAAAACTCCCTTGTGTATAAATGAATAAAATTGTTTGTCATTTAATAAAATCGAGATGTCGAGATGTCCAGACTTCACGCAACTTAGGCAAATGAAAGATGCCATAAAATTGCTAATAGATCCCCGACTTCGAAGAGCCGTGCCCAATTTTTTTGTTGTATTTTATATTTTACTTATCAATGAATGGATCGGAATCGGGTTTATTATCAATGGCTGCTTGGACAAGGGTTTCATAAAAAATTTTGACAGTCTCCTCTGTGTATTTCTCTCGCATAACGGTTTTTATTTTCGGGGAGCTCTTGAGAAAGTCTCCCCGAAGATCGTTGACATAGATCTGCATATCACATGGTTCCGTTTAATCGGAAAGATTTAGTAAGCATTTGTGGCCACACAGAACGCGCAGCTGCCAAAAAACCAATAAACAACTATGATATGATATGATGATCGATCAAGCCATATCGATTTCATTTCAATTGTTTTCCGTCTTTGTTTTCCCACTGCCGCGTATTGATTTCAATATTTACCAATTTGGCAATTTCTTGATTCACTTTATGTGAAATTAATTTGATTTTTGTATTCGCCTCGGCTGTCTAGAGAGGGCCAACGATCGCCCCGGAAAGTTTAGAGCGTTCACTGATCTTTTGACAGACGAACAGAAGGCAATGAACGGGCGGTTCCCGGAGATGCTGGCAGATGATTTGCCGAAAAAATGTTTTATTTTTCGCCCATTTCTTTCGCCCCGTCTTCTGCGGGGATTATGAAATCTCTGGGGTTTTACATAAGCCACCACTTTAGGGGGCAAACCAAAGGTTGAGATAGATTACAGTGATTCAAGCTGTTTTCGTTTGAGAAGAATATTTTGGAATTGCCAAAGAAATTTATTTGACCATTTTTAGAAAGTTCTTATATGAGTTCTTAATAGATGTTATTATAAAATTGATTGTCTTTAGGACTTAAGACTTATAATTTTTAGATAATATTAAATTTATGATATTTTGCCATTCGTTAATAATGATATTTGAACATTTTAGGGGGCAAAACATAGTTTAGGATAGAAATCCTTAGGAATTCTTCTACAGGAACTTTTAGGATCCCTAAAAAAATCATTTTAAGTTAGCTTGCCAAAAATATTTTTAGCTAAAATATTTATATTCCACATGAATTTTGGGAATTCGATATTACTTATTATAATCAAGCTATAGCTACATTTTCCCACACTCACCTCTTCAGCGAGTCATAAATTCTGGTTTATTTGTGAGTGAAATCTAATCGCTGGACGATAATCTAATCGCTGACTTTGTCAGTGTTTACTGTCCAATAATGTTGACAAAGTTAATACATCATCGTTAAATAGAGACCTAATGACCTGTGAGATCGTCGAGGCTCAACGAAAACTTTCGTTTTGGGCTTAATGCTTTTCTTTTGTCACAAAAAAAAAAATCGACGACTTTCGCAACTATTTCGTGTTTGTCACCTCACCAATCAATCTTTGCCAGCTAGCCATTTAGATTGGAGCTGCGTTTTAGCTCCCAGGCCCCCTATATTTGCATTATGCAATCCCAAACCATTCACGCACACACCAAAAACAACAACAGCAGCAGCAGCAGCAACCACAACAAGCAGCAATCATAAGCTTTAATGTCTTACTAAAACAACAAAATCCACGCATTTTACCGTCTTTAAAAAAAACAAAAACCAAAACAACAGCCAGCCAAAGTCGAGAAAAAGCTGGCAAATGCAGTATTAATTGCACCTACAGCCACAGCAGCAGCAGCAACAACAACTGCAACGCGAGGCAACGCAACAGCAGCAGCAGCAACAGCAACAACAATAATACTAAACAACAGCAACACGCCACGCCCATGCCGCCCCTAGCTAATGCCAACAAAGCGCCGTTAATTGTGCTTAAGACAGCCGCCACATCTGCAGCAGCAGCAGCAACATCCATTGCAGTTGCAACAACAGCAGCAACATCCATCGGCACAGCAGCAACATCTGCTGCTGGTTCGCCCATTAAGCGTCGCAAGAATCCCCTATCGCCACTGCGTCTCGGTCACCAGTCCACCATTGCTCCTCCGCAGGCCATTGCCAGTCCGCTGCTCAGCGGCGGCAGCTGCTCCTCCTCGACCACCTCGCCCCAATCCTCGCCAGCGGTTCGCACCACCAAGGCGAGTCGCCTGCGCGCCGCCGCGCTTGGTGAGTCTCTCCTCCTTTCCTTTTCACTGCCCTCTGATCTCTCATCTGTCATCTTTATCCCTGCATCGGGTGGAGGTCATCAGGTTTTCCATCTCTACAAATCCATAACCCTGTTGTCTATAACCTCTGTAGTTTGTTTTTCTGTTTTTATGTTGAGTAGTTTAACACACAGAAAAAATTGTGAGGAAAAGCTCAACTTTCATTAACTTTTATTTGAAAATATTTTTAATTTTTATACCTACGATAATAAAATTAATAGATATTTTACAAATATTGTTTTTACACATTTTCTATAACAAATCATAATTTTTACAAAAAATGTTTAAATTTCGTGTAACTAAAAAGTTATTTATGTAAATTGAATGGTTTAGGCTAAAAAAGAAAGTTAAACAAATGCCTAAATGCCAAATACCAATTCTTTTTTAAAGTACTGAAGACTCTTGTAAAATTCTTTCAACAAAAAAGTATAAACTTTTTTCTCTGTGTAACCACACCCGCATTTCTCATCATCCTCAATATCGTGTGCGTTTTCCCTTTTGTTCCAAACCAACCCTCAGATAAAAAGAAGGAAGAGGAGCAGCGCCAGCGTTACAGTTCGCCAGTTTCACCAAGAATCCCCTCCAGCAACGGAGGAGGAGGAGGACCTGTAGCCCAACGTCGTCTCAGCAGCTCGGAGCTATCGCCCAAGTCGCAAGGTGCTGCTAGTGGATTCAACTCGGAGCCAGCCCCGTCAGCCACTTCATCGGGCAGTAGGATCCCGGCGAGATCTGCCTCTCAACCGGTGGACACACCGCCCACCCAACGAAGGCAACCTCTGGTGGCAGTAAGTTCGGGGATCTCCATGAAGCAGAGTCTCAGCGAACTGCACTTTACGGGCGGAGCTGTAAGTCCGCCCAAGGCAACGGCGGAATGCACTCTTCGGATGCGACCACGTAGCTCCACCATGAGCACCGAGAACACGGAGAATGGACGACGTGACCACTTGGCCAATCTGCAATTGAGTCCCGTGCAAAAGCACAAGAGAACGGTGAGTTTTATCCGGCTCGAAGGACCATTAAATTCAATTATATTTAATTAATATTATATTTTATTATTTAGCCCGAAGTTTCACCCCGTCGTTTGGGAGATCGCGACAAGTCGGCTAAACGGAAATCGAATTTAAATCGTTCGTTGACCGAGGAAGCCACCAAGGATGGCGGTAAGTTGGCTACAACGACTGGATGCAGTGCAGCAAAACGACAAAAAAGGAAGATAATCAGCATGGCACCAAATTTGGAACGCCTTCAAGCTTCAATAGGCATATCGAATGAGGCTGCAACAGAAATGAGAAAAGAATCATTCGATCTTCAATCGCCATGTGGCTGCCAACGTCCCAGAATAGTTCCCATTTTAAATACCATTTTCAACACATTCATTTAAATCATTTTGTGCTTCTCAAAGAATGCTTTTCCATTGAAAGAACTTGTGTAAAATATGTTAAAATCCAAGCTGTGCCAAGTCCTCAATTAATGTTATGCATGTATAATGTCCAGTGGCTGCTTTTTAAGCTAATAATATCTAAAGAATAGTTACTAATTCCTGTTTTTCTCTTGCAGATGAGGTTGCCACTTCAACGCGCCGACGACGACGTCGTGAACTGGGAATGGCTCGTCCTTTGGTTCCCGGAGATGATGAAGCTTTGAGGGACCTGCTGCAAACACCGCAGAAAAGTTCCTGCAGCGAGTCTACGAACTCGATTTCCGAGCCCTACCGTCAGTTTATACCTGCTGTTCGCCAACCGGAGGTTCCAGTGCGCACGATGACTGCTGTTTTGCCTGCTCCACGACCTCTCCATGCCCCAGTGGCCAGGAGTGTCACCCAGAAGTTTAATGAAAGGACCAAGACCGATCTGGCGGAGATCAAGAAGATTGCCGAGCAATCGGAACCGCAGACCGCAGTGGATGAGAGCCAGAAAATGGCGGCCATAGCGAGGAGGAAGAGCACGGATGAGGGAGGATTACCCAACCAGAATTCACCACCGGCGCCCAATCAAATTGTATCCATACTGAAGAAGAAGGAGCATGGACTGGGCGATTGCAACTCGAGTGCCTCGAGCAATCCTTCGCCGGTGACCTTCTCCTCGAGCGTTATGGATAACCCACTGGCGGGCGCCAGTCGCTGCAAAAGGCAGGGAATCCTGAAGAAGAGATCGAGCCTGGATGAATCACGCTACTATTCGCGATCACATTCACCCGATGAGCGGAGTATTCTCATCAAGTCGGCTAGGCGGAATTCCCTGGAGGAAGCGGGCACTGGATTGAGTCCAGCTCAGGCCCACGGGATTCTCAAGCAAAGCAGCTACGATAGCAGCAAGAGTGACGGTTGCCCCTCGGCCACGGAAAGTCAACCACATAGCATCCTAAAAAAGAAGGATTCGCTATCCACACCCTCGGATGGGGGATGCCACAAGCATGTTTCCATTTCGCAAGCTGTAACATTGGCTGCCGCCGAACTGGCCGCCCATGATGGCATCACCTTCGAGGATGGTGAAGAACACGATATACGACCCATCTTGAAGCAAGAGAGCACCTCCAGCGAGGAGGCAGTGCGTCCCCCGAAGCCCATACTCAAAAAGAAGTCCTTTGGCGAGGCGGATGAACACGAGATACGTCCCATACTAAAGAGTTCTCGCAAAAGCAGCCGCGAGGAGTTCGATTTAAGTGGTTTGGAGAGCAACGAAATCAACGATTCCCTATCCTCCATCCTCAAGTCGGATTCGCCCTCGAAGCGTCGATCTCTGGGCTCGGCTTCCCATGACTTGGAGGAGTCCAACACGTCTCCGAGTTTGCTGAAGAGGCGAACCCGCTCGCTGGAGCGACGTGATGTCCAGCCTGGCATGGATTTGGCAGCTGCACTGGATGCTATTGCCAACTCGCAGGCTGCTCCCAGTACTCCCGTGGATTTTGTGACCACACCATCGAGTATTTCGGTGGCCGAGCGGATTAAGCGCATGGAGATGCTCTCGACGCCCACTTCCCGTGCGGCGGGTGGAGCCAACAGCAGCTGGGAGTCCCCGCTGCAGGCTTCGACATCGGAGCAGGCAGGGAGGAAGTGGAAATGGAGGTCCTGCCACGCCAAGGGTACTCAAGCCCAGTGTCCTGCGCAGGGATTTGCAAAGGGAGCGGTACAAAACGCAACCCGTGACCAACGAGGAGATGAGCTTGTAAGTAAATAATAGATTTACTATACATTTTCCTAAAAAGTTCGGTTTTTTTATAAAACGAAGTAGGCATTTCTTTAGAAAAAATTAAATTAAACAAAAATTGCAGAGTATAAATCTAATTTTCTAAAAAAAATAGTTATTCCTTTCTTGCGTTTGACATATTAGAAGTATCAGGTTTAAATTAAAAGAAAAAGAAAACGAATTGTAAAGTATTTTAATAGATTTAACTTAAATTTAATATTCTAAAAAAATTAAAAGTCGTTCCTTTTCTTGTTTCAAAGTATTTTAAATTAATTCACTTTTTGATATAAATAAATAGAAAGGGATACTAAAAAAGTCTGAATGTATATAAACCATCAAGTTTTGGAAATGTAGAAGACAGACTATTGTAATTGGGTAAAGGATTAAAAGGATCATCAACCTAAACCCTTAAAACTTATACTCGTATACCTAATTGTTAATGTATAACATTTCTAGCTATATATATTCCGCATAATATCAAAACTACCAAAAGTACAAAACCTATAAATATCCTTTTTTCGGGGCAGTATTTTTTCGAGAATTCCCAATTCAAATTGCCACATTCTCTCCCTCACAAATTGCGCATACGTCGTGTGGCCTGTCAAGCTGTCAACTGATTCTGCAGCGGACGCCAGTTTACGCTTCGATGGTCCCAAGAATTCCAGCCCCGAATCCGAGTTCGTAGCCGAATCCGTATCTCCGTATCTGTGTGTTTTGCATGGAGCAATATTTGTCTATATACCCGCGTACATTCATTGCTATTTTTGGTCCGCCGAGCACATTTCTGGCTGGCACTTGGCCGAGCCTATAAATATTTATACCATCATGGTGATGGTGGTGCCCACAACAGACAGACTCACTGTCAACTGGAAAATGTTACAGTTGTTAGTCCATAGACATTATAATCCAGTCATGATCGGCTTAATTAACTTTATTGTGGACATACTTCGCTAACCACGCAGCCATAAATTAGCTGGATTCTGATGATGAAAATTTCATCATAGGGGATATTTTGGCAAATATTTTAGTTGCTTTTCCATTGCTCAGTTTCTGTTTTCCAAAAAGCCAATGAAATCCTCCAATGACTATTTGCTGACCTCAATTCGATTCGCTGTCATATAATTCACTTTTTCTTTGCCGCCTTTTATTTTTTATTGGCCCAAGTTGATGTTGTTGCCTAGTTGTTGTTGGTGTCACTTAAGCAGCTTATTGCTTGCCTAATTACCTGCGCGACTATTGAGGCCAACAAGAACACGAGAGTGCGCGAAATACAAATAAAGGTTAGTAATGGTCGGGCGATTATGGAAGGTCGATTGGTTTTAACAGGTTGGAGGTGGAGGGGATCCAGAGAAATAGGTTTAAATGGGTCGGAAAAAAGTAGAAAATATTATAAAAAAAGAACAAATATATTTAAAATTTCCTTTCATAAAATGATAATTATTTCGAAATATTATAGAGAATATTTCGTTAGAGAATAAATATTTTTTTAAAATTTTCTTTCATAATAGGATCATTAAAATTATTCATTTTATTCCAGTTAGTTTTATTAGAACCTGCAATTAAAAATATTAACTTACTAATTTTCTTATTATTTATTTTATTAATTTACTTTTACCTTTACTAAATCAAAATTTTTAGATACAAAATACAATATATTATAATTATAAATTTTAATAATCATAACTTCTGATCATTAAATCCTAGAAAATAGGGTATTAACTCCTTGAAACCAGGAAGTTCGAAAATAAAAACATATTGCGGATTTGATTATCTTCCTAAGATCTTAAGAACTAAGAACCGCAACCAAATCGCCCTATCATCAAGTACTATCATACCATCATTCCCAAAACAATTAGTTGTTAAATAAGCATGTTGCCCACAAATTCTCACCTGGGATGGGTAATTTCTGCGAATTGCGGATTGACATTGGCCAATCGTAAACCTAGTTTCTTCGCTAAAAGCATTTTAGAATTTCGACTAGAAGATAGAGAGGAGCACCTGCACCTCTTCCACTTCCACATCGCCACAAAGTTGCCCGTTCTTGTTTAACTGTGTTTTTATGTCAGCATTTTATGTGTGAGTGTTTTTCTGCTGTTATTATTATTGTTGGGTTTGTTTTTTGGGGGGCTTTTGTTCTGACACACTGGCACTCCCTTCCCCAAGCAGCAACAAAATCAACCAACAATAACAATATAAGCCAGGTTTGTTCTCTGAAAGGCTTTTGTTTTTTCACACTTTTACTGACTGTCACATTTGCATTCAGCGAACGGTGTATTGTCAATATCTTTTGCACTTTTGCCGACGCTTTGTGCCGTGAAATTTATGCTGCCCATACGTTCCACTAACCGTAGTTATATTCATACCCCATTCAGTTGCATTCGGTAGGTTGCACCAAGCGAACGCGTTCAGATACAGATACTTTTCGTACTTTTCGTATCTTTATCCAGTTCCGTGTCAACACGAGGAGGAGGATTTCCCAGTTCCATGTTGTTGCTGCAGCGACGTCAGAGCGAAAAAATGTTTGAGGCGTATATCAGAAAACGGTAACAACTAAGAAACCCAGAAATCGAACTTAATATCTATCAAAGTAAATATCGAAATAAAAATCGATAAAAAAAAATTGAACATAAAATCTGTCAAAGCAAAAAGCCAAAGAAAATCGAACAATAATCGCCGGCATTGAGATACTAAAAAAAAGTGCAAAGCAGACATGTGTTGGCCGCCGATTAAATCGATACAGCTCTCAATATATGTCCAATTCGAAGTTATGCTGTATCTTTCCTAATCTACCGATAAGATAAGTTACAGTCCAGACCACAAAGCGACTTTGCCTTTCATTTTACCAATTTACGGCTAAAAAAAGAATCGCTTTAATAGCCCAATCGTAAATATGTCAAAATACCCGAACGCTGTGGAGAAATCTTTGCACAGGTTTCCCTATGGGTGAAATAATTATTTTATGTGCCCATTGAGAAATATCTGGCAAGTCTATATGATCTATAAATAAATCATCCGTGTCACACCTCAGACGGTCCATTCACAAATACCAACTAAAAATAAAGTAAAAATTTAAGTGACTCAGGAAAAATAAAAGTACTCATTAAAAATTTATTTAAGTAGATAATAAATAGAGAACAAGAGTGATAGATATGATATTTAGTTCTAAATTAATGTCTTAATATTTATTGTTATTTAAAAAAGATTTATCATTATTTAGACATTTTTTATGACAACCGCATTTGATTTCGAATTTTTATAAATTTTGAAATACCTTTTCCGCCTGCTCTTTGCACTCTGAAAATTTCTCTTTCACAAAATTCAAGAGTCAATGAAAATCCACCGCAAAAGAAAAGCCAACCAAGACATTTCCCAGCCAGACGGCGGAAAAGAAGGAAAATACCATACCAAAATAAATACAAAAGCACGGGCAATAAAACAAAAAAAAAGGCAAGAAAACAAAGCTGAAAATATAATTTAAATTTGCCGACAGCGACGTCGACGCCGGCAGAGCACCACCGAACCACCAAACCACCGCACCACCACCCAACCCTCCTCAGTTTTTTTCTCTGCCGACGTTTTCTGCTCTTCTGCTCGGCGTTTTGTTTGTACAATTTTTGCGCTCAGTTGCTCGCGATCGCTTTTTCAATTTTCACGTATCCGCCAGCAGCAGCGCTATAATACTAACTATATTTTACGTAAAAAACCCCGAGAAAAACAAAAACAAATATTAGAAAAATATAGTTTTCCTACCCTTTAATAAACAGTGAATAGTGTGTGGAGTAGAAATCGAAACTAACTGATAAATTTATCAACTAAATCAAATCGCTGCCCGGTTCGGTTCGGTCGCGATCCATCGTTCGGTCTTCGTCTTATCAGGTGTAGAAGGTGCAGAACCAGATAGTATATAGATTCCTTACCCATATGTGTGTGCATAGTGAAAGAAAAACCACGTTCCCTACGGAAATTCCTAGCCAGTTGCCGGCAGACGGGCTCCCAAACCGCGTGTGAATTGGAAAAGGTAGTTACAATTAAATTGGGTTCTTTTGAAGAAGAAGAACCTATGAAAAACCATAAAAAACCCAGTGAAATGTGGGATGAATATATGAAAATATTTTCTGCCAGCTCTTTAAAAACCTATACATATTTCGTAATGTGCTAAAAATAAATTCCATGAAAACGAAAATGTGCAGCCAAACGAAAATTCCAATTTTCAAGTGCTACAAATTGTGCCAAATTTGCGAAAAATATTTAAATTATATAGGTATATCGTTGGAAAAACAATGCCAATGTCTGCATTTATTTTGTGTTTTTTGGGGCTGTGAAAAATTCTTTAAAGTGGCCTTTTGTGGTTTGTGTATTCGATAAGTGGGCAAAAATCGAGAAATGTTTTTTGGTTGTATATATATAGAGGGAACCTCTTTGATTAGATCACTCGAAATCTACAGTCATAAACTTTTTTATAATTCTCGCCAACTGTTGCCGCTAATCAACATGTTTTTTGTGTGTTTCGAATATATATATTTAAAATCTAAAAAGGGAGAATTCTCACGGATTCATTTCCCCCTTTCTCTCTCCCTCAACCTAAATCCAATTAGCTCAGTTGTTGCATTTAAATTTTTTGTATATTTTTAGTTTCTTGTCTTCTTATTTTTTGTTATTTTCCGCTTCCTCTTTTTTGAACATTCGATGTGCGCCAGGCATGGAAAGTGGAAAATTGGGCCTGATAAACAAAACAAATATTGGAAAAACTCAAGAGTCGAACAAGTTGTAGGTGAGGGCACTAAATATAGAAGGAAAATGTTCAAGAGGCTTGTTTGAGGGTGATAAACTTGCAAGTTTATGTGAGAGAGTGGAAAAATATACAAGCAGAGGATAGAGTATATATTTTCCTTCCTTCTCTTATCATTCCATTCAATTACCTTTCACTGGTTGGCGTTTTATTGCCAAATCATTTTGGCTAATTCTTTTGGCTTGTAAACTTTTACCTTCACTCCCCCTGGAGGCTACAAGCGAATCAAAACCAAAAGCCTCAGCCGCCAGCGCCAAAGTTTCACCACCAAAACATAATTAAGTTGGGCCAAAATTGCCTATAATTATGTCCGAGTATTGTTGTCAGTCGAGAGAGAATGATAGAGATGCGATGAGGAGGGTTCACAAAGAGATTCACAGTGTATTTAAGTGCCGTTGTTATGTAAATTTCTGCGAAACAGGTGAAAACAAAAGTTTCTTGATCCAATGTCAAAGCCGAGTGATTTCAAAACTTTAATATAGTTAAAAGATATCTTGGATAAACAAACAAATATTATTTGTAAAATACCTACTTAGCCTTATTAGGGCAAAAATTCAAGTTAACAAATACTTTTATAAATAAACAAATAACAATAAATATTTACCATCAAAAAAAACCAATATGAAATCATTTGATCATAGGTTTTGTGGTAAACTTATTTAGGTTGGTTTGTTTCTTTTGTGAGACACAATAATTGAGTTATCATTTTAATTTTCTTTGTTTCATCAGCTCAAACTAATATTTATATTATTCTTTTTGAAATGCCACAAGGCAACCACAAATTTGATGACCCATTTAGATGCTAATTTAAATATTTATTATTATTATTTATTAATCATATTTTTGGTTTCCCCTTTTTTGCAGCTTTAAAGCCAACTCCGCGCCTTTCGACATCTCGGCCTCGTCGGCCTTCAAGCCCACCAAACCGCTGGACATTCGCTTGAGCCACACGCCGCTGGCACCGCTGATTTCACCGATAACAGGACAACCACTGAGCCACGTGCCTGCTCCTTTGTTACTATCCTCATCCACGAATTCGGGAGTGGGTTCATCCTTCCGACTGGCTCGCAGTTCCACGCAGCCACTGCAATCGCCTAGAGTTGTTCATCTGGCCAGTCAGGCGACTCCTGGGGCATCATCATCCTCGCTGTTGGCACGCCAAAATTCAATCAACGACACCAGCAGCAGCGTCAATCTCAGCGAGCAGCTAACTTTATCCATTGGAACGGACAGTGAGCACATCTTCGAGATGTCCGCCTTGGAGGAGGATTCGGCCATTCAGTCGCTGAGCGATGAGACAGCCGCTTCCGCATCTTCAAGCTCAGCAACCACCGCAACCACTACGACGACCACCACTCCGCCTTCAAGTGGTTTAACGCGCAGCAACAGCGTTCGAGCCAGGGCCAATATGTTCCAGCAGTTGCAGGAGCAGTCGCGCAATCAGCGGGCAACGGGTTAGTAAAATAGCAAAAGGTCTAGATCCCATTCGCCCACCATTATCATCATCATCGTCATTCGCCGGCGATTGCAGAAAATTAGCATGAAGCAATAAAGCAGACGAGCAGCGACCGCTAAGTTGAACCGGTGCCACTGCGAACTTGGCTTAGGTTTTGGCCCATGTCGCAAACCGACCGTAACAAGAAGGCCAAGACCACAACAGTTTTGGCCAGAATGGGAGCAGATTGGAGCCAGAGAGTTGGGCTAGGGCCACAACAGTACTTTCCTATGAAACTAGAAGTACGGAAGTGCTGAGTTAGATGTATTATATCTTTAGGAAACAACGTAGAAAATAGTTGATAAGAAATATAAGTTGAGGTTTCTTTATTATTTGTTTTGTAAATTAGTTCTTGGATTTTGGCTGAATATCTAGATTTTTTTATGATAGAGAACTTGCTTGGAAAAAATGTTAAAGAAATATATTACACAGTATTTTTATAATTATGATAAAAGCATTTTATTTGATTGAATTTCTAGATTTATATGATAGCCAACTTGCCTGAAAAAAATCTTTTAAAAATATATTACAAAATATTTATTTAATTATTATAATAATAAAACTATTAGATATGATGTTTCTGATAGGTAACTTGCCTTGAAAAAATCGATAAAAAATATATTACAAAATATTAACTAAAAATTTGGTTAGACAAAAGTATAAAAACATCTCAAATGCTTAAGCCATAAATTCTGAAAAACAAACAGATAAAACTAATTAGCAAGTAAAGATATTTATTATTGTTAGTTATTAGAGATAATAAACAAACCTATGACATAAACACTTATTAGAAAAAGGAATATTTTAGGACTTAGGGCCTTACTTAATTAAATAGTCAATTTTCTGGAAAACTATAGGTAACTCCTAAGCAAACACTTAAATATTTGCTTAGTAACTTTTCAAAATCCCTTCGTAAAAACCCCATACCTTTTGCCAATTTTAATTAGTTAAATCTGGCTGACTGCTGGTCAGTGTGTGACTCTCTATTCCCGAGTGTTTGCCAGATTTTGCCATTAGCTTTTTGCTGTTGCTGCACAAGCACAGGCAGGCCTCTCATGGTTGTTGGCCAAGTTAATAAGCTGTAAAATGTATGTCACTTGCCTCACTCAACTCACTCTACTCACCCGCACTCTGAAAAGTCGCCGTCTCCGGCAATCAGCAACTAATTGAGGGGCTTGCGTGTTGGGTAACATTTGTGACCAGGTTCGTTTCGAAGGGGAGAAAGGGAATCCAGGGGTATATGGTCTACAGGTCACTTGAGATTAGACTTTCGTTATCGAAAGCGTATAAAAATCATGTAATAATAACTAGACCACCTTTGAGAAATATGACATTGTATTGTATATCTGTTTTAATTTAATCAGACACACAAACACAACTCCTAGTGAGAAATATGAGGAATCAACAGCTAGCGAAACCCAATTTTCCAAGGAACCATGTAATAAACATTCTAAAATTAACCATTTCAGGAGCCAACCGTCAATCTCCACCAGCTGCGGCGGAAGTGTCTTCAAATCAAACCGACAATTCCATGCAAAGTGAAGAGCTGTCCACGCCAAATGCAACGATAGATGCGGAATTTGGTAAGTTACTATCATTATCTATGGGTTTTAAAGAGAGAGGAGAGTTTGACTACCTAGATCAGCTACGAATATTCAAATAAATTCCAGCTTATCTAAATAGTTTTCAACTCTCTTCTATCTCAACCATTTTTACGTTTTTGTTTGATTTGCACGATTTGCTCATTTTGGAATGATAAAAATAAACATTTATAATTCATATAAAAATATTTATTGTTGTTGTTGCTTACTGTCTGTGTGTTTTCTTTGATTTTACATATTTTTTTTTATTCGCCTGCGACTAATTTATAATTAACTCGAACAAATTTGCAATGGCCGATAAAAATCAGTGCCAAATTCGAAAGAAAGAAAATAAATAAAAATGCAGCCACGCCAAATTGCGCAATGAAAGAAATGGAAAAACTGCTAAAACAAAAACAAAATCATACACTAATTTAGTTTTCCATGCATGTGCGTTCATTGGTTTTTCATTTACGACTTTTTCACATTATTTACGCCAGTTTGAGTTTTCTAACAAATGAATCAACTTCATGTTATTGTTGCTGTTTTTTGACTTGTTTTTTATTGATATTGTTGTTATTTGCGCATGAGAAAACTAATAACAATTCATATTCTCCACAACTGTATGTGTTTTATGTAATTTAAGACGCGCGTGATTTATTTATCCATATTTATTTATTTTGAGGTCTTTAGCGCAGTTAATTAAGCGTTCATAATTTTATGGCCTTTTTAGTTACAACATTTTTAACGCCCACGCGAAACGGATTGTCTTCCTTGAAAGTGATCCATAATAATAACTCCTGACACACTCTTGGAAAATGGGTGAAGCTAATGGTTGACCTTCTTTAAATTCAGTTATCAGTCTTTTTTTATGGCCCAAAGATGGGTGGGTAAAATGTTTAAGTGTGTTCTTTGTGGTTTCGCCCCGAAATAAAGGCTGTACAATTTATTACCGATAAGGCGGAATGACTTTGACCCTTGATAGACGGCAGTTAAATATATAATTCGCAACAGATTTGTTTAATACATTTTAACAAAGAAATATTTGCAAAAATTACTCAGTTAAACATCATTAAAGTCCTAAGTTATTGTGGAAATGATTGTTTAGGTGATTATAAAATTTAAATATGATAAAAAAAATTGTATTTCATTTTTTGTAAGTTGATTACAAGATTTATTATATTTAATTTTTAATTAATTTTTTTAAATCATTTTTGGATATTTAAAAAATGTTTTTTATTTTGGTCAGTCTCTTCCAAAAATCTTTGATAAAGACTTTAATAAAAATGTGATACATTTAATTTATTTCACCTTTTGTAAGATGAATTAAAAATTTAAATACTGTTTAAAATTTTAATAATCTTTTTTTTTTATTATTTATTTTGTTATTTTTAAAAATATTATTTTTGTTGTGGACTTTCTTTCAAAACTCTGTGCTAAATATCTTAACTAGTTTTATTAAAAGTAAATCTCTAGCTTTAAATCATGCTTACAAAATTTTCCATAGTTTCTTACCGACTTGTTTATCAGTTAAACCCCAGCCCACACACAAAAAAGTCACTCAAACGCTTACAAAGAAAGTTCAAATCAATTGAAAGCGTTTTGTGTGGAAGAACCAATATCGAAAGTTACAAATGAAAATGAAAATCGAGAGATACATAACATATACATATAAATATAATGGACAAAAGCGATTGCAAAAAAGTGGCAAATTATAGAAATTGCTTTATAAACGGCAGACGAGACGAACTTTCTATGATTCAGTTACGCGGGGGTAAGAAAAAAATCATCTCTTTTGTGATGGTCGGTCAGTTTGATAAAGGGCGGTTGGAGATGATAGCCTATAGCGTATAGAGCGGGAAATAAGTACATCATTATCGCAGCATTTTCGAGTGTGGGCAGCGGATATAACCGAATGCGCAGCTCGTCATTCGACTCTTGTAAGTCTTCGTCAGTCAAAGAAACCACAAGCAACCACAGCAGCAAAAGCAGCAATAAATATTTAAAATATCTAAAGTAGAGCCAACGTGCAAATGCAATAATGCGTAAGTGGTGATAAAAACCACAAGGATTTAGTCTACCAAAAACTAATCTCTAAAACTAAATTCCTAAATATATAGAACCCTCATCTCTGTCGCTGGCCGAGCGTCTGGCCTTCTTCAGCAATCTTTGCGAGAGCGGTGGAGGAGGAAATGGCAGCGCTAGTGGAAGGTATCGCAGTCGCACCAGCAGCTACTCAAGGAGTCCGCCCATCGATAGGACGACGCCGAGGAGCAGCACCACCGCCAGCAGCACCAGTGTGACGCCCACGCCCATGGATTACTCGCCCATTCCCCATGAAAAGGAGTTATCTAGTCTGACGCTAGAGAGCATCATTGAACCCGAGGAGAAGGAGGAGGAGCACGTGACGAAGGACCAGGTGGATCTAGAGGAGCAGGTTAAGCTAAGGAAAAAGGAGTCACCACCGCCGCCCGTTTTGAGGGAATCGCCCCTGCACAATGGCTTTCATGTTCTGACCAGATCCGCCACCGATCCGCCTTCAAGCCAATCTTCTCTCCGAGTTACAGTACGCACTCCTGGCAAGCTTATACTGCCCGATACTTTCCGTGGGGATCGGAATAATAATAGCGGGAGTGGCTCCACCAGCTGGAACTCCTGCCTGGTCAAATTGCAAACTTTAGAGCCTGTGAACCTCTCCGTTCAGCTGCGCACCATAGGCAAGGTGAAGTCGCCCTTTATAGAAAAGCAGCAGGAGAAGCAGCTAGCGAATGGCGGCACCACCAGTGACAGTGGCTCGGATTCGGGCAAGGAGAATTGCGCCTCCAATCAGCAGATAAATCATCAGGAAAATCATCAGGATCCCCAGGAGGAAGAGAATCGTCCACCACCCAGAGTATCCGAGATGAGGAGGAAGATCAGTCGATTGGTTCAACAACAGCTGGTGCAACCACAGCCCGTCAATCGGCGACACACCACCGAGATCACCTCGGTGACCATAGGAGCATCTCGATCTCCCAACGTAGACGATCGCTTTGCCAAGTATTTCGGGGTCAAAGAGAGCTTCAATAGCACCACCACCCTAATGAAAACTCAATCGCTGCCTTCCCAACAAGTAGAGGCCACCAACACCCTTGTTCGAGTACCTCCCATAACCACAGTGGTTTCCAAGCGACGAGAGCTGCTCAAGAGGACGCGACCCTTGTCCATGGATCACTATTCGAGTGGCTGCACCAGTCCCACGGCGATGCCAAGTCCGAAGAGAGCACATTCACCGGTGAATCGGCGAAAGGCCACCATTTCCAGCTACGAAGATATTGAGGTCACGCCCGATGAACTCCGTGCGGCTGGCAAGGAATTTAAGCTGTTGTACGGCGAGTTATTGGGCTGAAAAATTTGATATTTTGGCCAAGCATTCAAAATTTCCCAATTTTTCAAATCAAAACCAAACCCAAACCCCCTTTCATTTTCGAAACCCCAAAAAATTATGCTCTCTTCGTGTGGGTCCTGCGCTCAGTGTGATAGATGCGCCCGATCCCATTCCTGTCCACCTGTAGTAGTCTCGTAGTAATCCATTCCCAAAGAAAATAAATATAAAAACAAAAAGAACGAAACGACATGAAATGAAAATTCCATACAGAAATGTCAAACAAACGAAAAAAACAAAGTAATAAAAAAGAAAAACAAACTATAAATGTTAGGCATTGTATTTAAAAAACCAAGAGACAGTTTTATTCCCAACCGGCTCGTATATTATATGTCTGGCCAGCGAGAAAACCTTCCAGTTAACCCATATATCCTAAATAATTATTATGCGAAACTGCTTTTGTGCTTATTTATACATAAATCACTACTTTTTATTTACATTTAAAAACGAATTGTACCTTAAACGGAATTATATTATGATGAGTATGTATTACATTTATTATTATTATTGTAATATTTAATTAATGGAAGTTGTTAAACCAAGAAAATAAATCCAAGAAATGTGCTAAAGAAACGTTGATCTAAGGGGATATTTATGAAACTGCGTAAGTACAACGTGTTTAAGCATGTTTTTGGCTTTGCGCCTTTCTCTGCGCTTCTCAAGTTTTGAAACTAAGCATGTTGAGTATGATTTTTGCCTGCCTTTTTAATGGATTGATTTGCTGCATATTTACTTAATAAGCCTCATTATTTGGTCCCTTGAATGTGAATTAATGGTAAACATATATTCTATTTTATAGGAAAACCCACCGGCGAACCACTTAAGAGCATTCTTAAGACGGGCAAACCTATGCTGGGCATGGGACGCGGTCTAATGCCCGTGGATCTCAATGCCGAGCTGAAGAACCGCCTCAAACGCTCCACTCATGCTACCGTTTCCAATCTCCGCAAATCTGCCACCACAGCAGATGCCACTAGAGGAGGAACTAGTGATGAGGTGGATAATCCGCAAAGGAATTTAGCCCAGATATTGAGGAATGTCTCCAAGGAGAACTCCACGCCGAAGCACGATGATGCCGTGAATTTGGTGAGGAATCTCTCCACCTTGGGACAACCTCGTGCGGTAGCCAGTGAAGATGCAGCCGGCAATTGTGCCTCGGCATCGGAGGGCGAGAGTTCGGGGGGTCGCGAGATCGAGGCTATTATCAAGAATAGTGCTGTGGCCAGACGTCGTCGGCAGCAACAGCAGCAGCAGCAACATCAGCCAGATGGGTGAGTCCTGGTCCTGGTCGTCCTTCGTGCGCCCGTGCTCCGTGTGTTAGTGCACTAATCCCTAGCTACTAACAACCGAAAGGTCCCCGAGAGATCCGCTACCCATCATGGTTTTATACTCGTATATACATAACGTTTAGACAGCGCCATACATGCATCAAATGTGTGTGCTTCTCAAGACTGGTTCCCAAAAAAGTAAAACTAAATATTTACAATTAATGCAAAAAAAGTTGAGACGAAAATTTACATTAGTTAGAAAGTTCACACTGTTTTTTGTATCGAACATTTTGTAAATGTCTACGCATTCTCTTCACATCTTGTGTGTTTGTTTGCCGAAAAAAAGACTTTTGCTTTTCGATTAAAACAATTAAACAAAATTCTCCGCACTCGAACGCAAAAGATTCCTAAGAAGAGTGCAACCCGTGGCCAGGAGCTATTACTGCCCACTTGGCCAGAGGCCACAGCAAACGCAGTCGCAGCAGCAACACCAGCAGCAGCACAAAATTGCTGACACAGCAGCAACATGTGCAAATATTGCAGGTACAGCAGCAACAAATGCAAATATTGCAGGTACAGCAGCAACAATTGCAGCTACAGCAGCAACAATTGCTGGTACAGCAGCAACACCAACAGCCATTGCAACCGAAACCCTTTTACAAGCTTCTTCGACCGATAGATTTTGTAAAAAACTAGAAATTAAGTTTAAAACTTGCATTGCTTACTACTGTTTGTGCAAAAAAAACTAATTATACACTTGACAACAAAAAACAATATATATTTTATCGACAACTTGTTTAAACGATATATTATGCCACAATATATTTTTACGTGATGCCAAAGAGCTGATGAAAAACTATAAGAAACGAGTAAATAAAAAGAAACATTAATAAAGTTTACGGAAATCCTATTTAACTGTAGTTTTGTTTGGCCACTAACTGTTGTTCCTTACTAACTGTATGTTTAATAACAGCATGGAACTAAATATATTTTAACTGTATATTTCCCCGCTGAAAATTGAATTTAAAAGGTGTTATTTTGTGATTATATTACTTTTGGCGCCAAACTTTGAAATTTAAGGCTGCCACATGCTTGGTGACTTGGAGAGAGATGCCACCAAGTTTGAAATAGATTCCCATGGTGAATAGGAAAAATCGATGATACTATCGATATTTTTTACGCGCAAATATGTTTGAGATTTTTTAGGGGAAAGCAACATCACTGAATTGACAAGGGCGGTTGAAACAAAAAAATCGGATCGGCGAATTGACAAGACGTGCGCGGTTGTAACTAAAAACTCGCGCGTTTTCCCACGGTGGTTTTGTTTATAAAACATATCAATACGATTTATGGATATTATTGGATACTAGTGGCGCACAATACTCATACACATATATTTTTCTAGTAAATATACAACCAGTTTACAAGGTTCTAAGTGTTTTTACGACTTTGTTTACCTTTTAATTAAATTAAATTAAAATTATTTTGTGATCCCGAGACACATCACTGGTTTTGTGCGAAAGTGCACTTTCGCACAAAAGTGCACTTTCGCACAAAACCAATGATGGGTGAAAAATATTCGATATATATATTGAATATGATATTTTTTGAATATTAATCGGTGTTTCTAGCGGCAGTTATTTTTCTCGAAACAAAAAAATAAAAAAAGGTTTCATTAGATAATTCGTCATTGTTCCAAGGTTCCAAGGCAAAAAGAAATTCTTAGCTCATTCGGTTCGTAATTAAAACAATTGCTGGCAATTGAAAGTGCAAGTGCAAGTTGCGACGGAACAGAAACAGCGGCTTTTATTGCTCTCGCTTAAAGGTTTGTACAAATTATAGAGTTTTTCATCATAAAAACCAGATGGAAGTTGAAGTTCCTTTAGTTTGGTTGGTTTGGTTCGTGTTTTTGCCAAGGGTTCTTGCCGGCAAACAGCCGAAAAAACTGTAAAATGGTTGTTTTGTTTCCATTCAAACATTTTGCTGATTCACCGAAAACTCTGCAGACTGCGATGCACTGAGAAAAATGGGCTGGGATTTAAGTATTAAATAAATACATCACATTTTATCATGGATTTATAAGGTTTTTCCAGGCGGTTACATTCAGTTTAAATATCGAATGATTTTAAACTCAAGTTATTTAAAATGACAATTCGAAATTAAATCAGTAGGTTTTTTAAAGAAAAATTATTCAATAAAATCTCATAAACATAATTAAATCTTCAAATATTTTCAATGAAAAAATTTAAAAGCCTAATTTATGGTGGTTTTTGGTGAAAATGAATATCCTTATCAGTTTACCTTGACAAATATTTAAAATATTATTGAATTAAAATATGGTCATTTTATAAATTTTAATTATTTTTCTTTAAAAAATATATAGTTCTGATTTCTATAGATCTAAAAACAATAAAAAGTAATATATTTTTATAGTCGAACTATGAATTTATTCAAGTGTATCCCTCAGAGTCGCAGATTTTTATTGAAACGTTGTTGTTGTTTCTGTTTTTTTTTTTGCTATACTTCTTGTCCAGACATTGTTGTTGTTTTCGTGTTTGCTTGCACTTGGACTCTCCAATCTCCATCTCAATCCCAATCCCTATTGTATTTGTATTTCTCTCTCTGTCGCTCTGTATGAAAAAAGTTTGCAGCCGAATCTTTTGTTTTGGTTTTATTGTTTCCAGTTTTTTTTAATGTCCGCGACTCGCTTGAGCAATTTTAGCCAAATTTTGTTGATTTAGTCGATTTTAATTATCAAGTGTTTAATGTCTATTGTCTTTGGGTTCAAGGTCCCCAATTCAGGCCAGCATTTGCATCCAAAAGGCATGCACGTTCGAAAATTAAATCAATCAAAATGAAAAGAGTTTAATTTTAACCTCCAGCCAAATTATTTTTCCAATTATTATATTTGCCTATTCAAACATTTTTCTGATTTCAAATTGTATTGCATAATTTCGAACTCCCCCTCGAAACAGGTAATCCGAAAAAATCACAGCTAATGAATAATCAAATGCGGAGCGAATCAAATGTTTAAGGTGTTTCGGAGAATGCCTTTCGTTTTCCATGAATTTGCATAATTTGTGGTTTTATTTGTATTTATTTTTCTTTTTCGCTTTGGCCCGAGGCGAATTTCTTTTGGCGGTGCCATTTGAAATGAAAACGAAATTAGTTTGCAATTTGTTTTATTTTTTTTTTTTCAATTTAAATGCGAAGCGTGTCTGCCCAGAGAGCCAATTAAATAATAGTTAATCGACATGGAAAATAATGCAGTCAATGATTTTTCAGAGAAACTGATTAGTCTCATATTTCAGCAGTTTTGACTATTCAAATTGCAATTGCTACAAAAAAGAAATTAATACCTATTGGATTTCCAATTTGTTGAACAATAATTCGTGGAATTTAATTATAAACCTTATCAACTTTGTTTAAGTATTCAATAAGGCACCTTTTTCCCTGTTTACCTTAAATTTAAGTAGTGTAAACCAGGCGATAAAAATACTTCGAAAGTTATTTGAGTACCTAAAGGCCTATTTACTTGGAAAATATATTTCTATGGAGTTTACCCCGATAAGAAGTGGCTTCTTTCGATTTCCGTTTTTATGGCAAACTCTGCTCATTTGTAAACAAAACAAACGATTGGCCATAAATAGACAGTCGAGTGCCTGCTTATCGCTACGGATTTTTATGATAGTCAAGTGGACACTCGGGGTTAATTTCACTCTATGGGAAGTGTTGGATGTGCATTACCCCAAATCCCAATGCACAGGCACCCATAACTAAGTGGGAAAGAGACGGACGATGAAGGGGGATAGAGATAGCAATGTTCGATCACGTCGGTGTAGAGGAAAAACGTGAGTCCAAAACGCTAATGAGCCAAAGCAAATAAACGAAGCGGATTCGGTTTGAAACAAAGTTCTGCGGGAGCAGCAGTTCAGCTGAAAAACTAAGGGGCCTCGCCCAATACACTAAAAATAATCATAGAAATATTTGGTAGCCAAAGGTAAAAACCTATAAAAAGTAGGTTAAATTTAGGGAAAAGATTATAATTCATAATTATGAAAATTTTTTTTTAAGATCTGCTGATTTTTATAAAATTTTTACATTACAATAAATTATTTTGGAAAATGTTTGTAGGATCTATACATTCTTTAAAATATTTTTAAATTATATTTATTAAATTAATTGAAAATTTTTATTTGTGTTATTCAGAGCTTTACGATTTGTTACGTATATTTTCATTATTATATAATATTTATTTTTTTTCAAGTAATAGAACTGAAGAATATTTGTAATAGTGAACGAAAAACTGCTGGGATACATATTCATATTATAAGAAATGTTTGTCTCTCAGCAAATGATCTATGTATTTATAGATATTTGTGCTTAAAACCCATTTATCTGAGTGCATATGGCAGCTCGGATCGGTTTTGGATCGTCTGGCATTCATTAATTGAAAAATGCCGCCACCGCCATCGCCGCGTGATCGAATGATGCATTATCAAACAGAAAGCTTTGCGGCTGATCCGATCCCCCATAGCATCCCATAGCATATAAACTGTATACCCATTCCCAACCGATATCCCCGCCCCCATCTAAAGTAGAGAGAAACATTTCCATTTAGGGGCATGTTATTTGATGCTGCACTGCTGCGTGCTGGGAAATGCATTTCCAGAGATTACACAACCATTAAACTCACATAATTCCGAGGCACCGATCCATTAATTATGTTTTCGCTTCGGTTTGTTCTCGTTCCCTTTGAGGGGCTATAAATATTATTTTTACTGGAAAAAATCTGGTGAAGTTTTATGGATCCTTTAACCAATTCCCAAAGCAATCTAAAGTATTACACAATCTTTCAGCTCCAGTACATTGACTCTTTTTTGGTTTCAAACCCTGTTTGCTTAGCTGCTAGCCTCTTTCTGACTTTTTCGGTTACGGTTTGCTTTGCACAGCTGTTGTATCTTTGTATCTTTTATATCGGAAAATGTATCTACTGGCTGTATCTACTGGCTGTTACTGTCAGTTTCAAATGCTTCGCTTCCTCAATTTGTCTGGGCAAGTGCTTTTTTTTCTGTATTTTTCTGGGGGCAAATTGGCCTGTGGCGTTGATTGTTCAACTATCATTTAATTTTGGTTTTAGTGGGGAGATAAACCCTTGATTGAGCGGATTATGAAACACATCTCCCACACTTGCAGCTCATTAAATTTACCCCACACTATTTTTTACTCCACTTAATTTATGGCACACATATGTTTGGGCCTCCAAAAAACTTGAAGTTTTCGCAATTGGAAACGAATTACTTAAAAAAACAAAAAAAAACGTACAAACTAGAAAAACCATTCGACAGGAAATGATGAAATTTTGTAAATTGGCCTAGCCGATATGGCTGACTTAATATGATTTTAATGAGAACTAATTGCCAAGTGTTGGAGGCGATCGAAATGCTTTGAAAAGCTGTGGATTTTTACAGTTTTCTGGAGGAGAATTGAACATTGGAATTCTATTAATATTTAATTAGGGTGATTAATAGCTTTTTAATGTTTCGATATTTCACTCGTGGAATTTTAGGAAGATTAAAAAATTCCCTTATAAATAGCTACTCAATTCAAAAATTCAAGGCGTTAACCTAGTCATTTTCTACATTTTTATGAGTCACTTTTGGCCAACGCATCCATCGCATCCTTTTATGCTCGGACGCCACTACTAGCTTTAGTCATAAATCTAGACGGTTTTTTTATGGCCAGAAGCGGAAACGTGAGTCGCTTATTTTTTTCAGGGGGCAGGAGCCGCAATAGATGCACTTAAACTGTCACTTCACCATTCGCAGACCAGACAGAGTTTTTCTGCTTTTCTGACATTGACTTTGACACTCGCGAAGTCAGCAAACCAAACACTGAAAGCCCAAACCCAACGACAGGATAATATGCAAATCCCCGTGGCTCTTTAATTTTTTCACTATTTGCATGCCATGTTTGTCTGCGCTGTCTGGCTGGCAAATAAAACTCATCAGGCCAGTTGACAACTCATTAGCTGAGGCATTCATGGAGGGCCGGGCCTTTTTCGGGGGGAGGAAGAGGAGGTGGAGAAGGAGGATCCCTGGTTTAACCACCTCCTTCGCGTCCTCGTACAATGAACTCATTTCGGACAAAGTGCTGGCCTGCAACTTGGACTCCTCGTATTTGCTACTTTTGTTGTCTGACAAGCGCTCATAAATCTGCAGCTGCAGCTGGTCCACATACTTGGAGAAATATAATTGGTATTATTTTATAGGAATTTGAAAAAATAAAAAAAATGTGTTATGATCCTTTACAAAAATTAACATTGGAAATTAGTCAATAGCAAGTACAAAAAATTTAATATAATTTTTTTGAGGCATTTTTGGATATTTTCTTTAAGATGAATTTGAATGATATTATATACATATATTAAAAAAGATTCCTTTCAAGAATAATTTGTTTTGGTCATTTTCATGTTGGCTCTATTTAAAATTGATATTTTGTTGATTAAATATTTTAAAGAAAATAAAAAAGAATATCAATTATAATCTCGTAAGTAATGTTAAATATTTTCATTAAAATCGGGTGAAAGATTTAACCCTTATTCATTTCCTTTTTTACTTTTTAGACAAATACAAAGATTTTTAAAAATAATATTTTATTTACTGAAAAAGTATTATTAAAATATGTAAATATTAAATTGTAATATTTTCCTCTGTGCATCTTGCAGCGAATGCAAAGTGAGAGATGCCTCGTTTCTACTGCCCTCCATCTGCATCTCCTCCTCCCAATACCGAACTCCATCTTCCAGCAGCTGAAAGCAACTCTTTGTGCCTGGGCCTGCTGGCTTGGCTCCTTTGTCTGTCTGCCCTGTCATAGATATCATCATTGGGCATTTATTATTTCAGTCCTCTCGGATCGGTTGTGCATCTTCGTGCGCCTGGTTATTCAATTTCCTTTGTCTGGTCCGAGCAGCAGCCTCCTTGGAATAGGAATACGTAGTATTCAGGCCACACCGCCACTTGCTATCGCGTAGTATTGATTTCTGGGCGACAGAGTGACAAACAATGAGCTGTTTTCCTTTGATATATTGAATTGCATTGTTTGGCCCTGGCTGTCAGTGCATTGCCATTTCCATCTCTCCATCTCCATCCGGAGTTGCAACTCCCATCCGAACTTGCATCCAACTCCCAGACCCCCAATCATCCCATCTTGGCTGTCGACTGTCGCTTGTCAGTCAATCAATTAGACACCTGTTGCTCGGTGCTCACTGCTCAGGCTTCTATGCGAAAAGCGAGACAGCTGACATTAACTGCCGAACCTCCATAAATCTAATCACATCAAAATGTCGATTTAGTGAGCATTATAAATGTCAATAAAGTAAATAATATTAGAGATTTTTTTAGGAGTTTTAAATACATTTTAGCGGAAATTGTCCCGAGTTTGAGAATAGTTAAGGTGTCATAAAAAGTTGGTATTTTAGTTCAATTTTACCTTTTTCAAAATTCAGTACAGGGTTTTTAATGACTTTTCAATGATAGATCGCTGAAGGTTTTAAATTTGTATTTGATTTTTAAAATAAATATTTTATATAATATTTACCCCAAAAAATATCAAGATTTTCAACAAAGAAAGTAACTTAATTATAAACAATTTTCATTTGAATTTTAAGAAAGTTTTACGATATATTTATGGTCTATGGTTTAAGTGGCTTAAAATTAATTAATCTTTACTTCTTAAGTACTTTCACCAATCATATTTTGTGTAATAAACAGAACAGGATTTTTATTGACTTTACGATGATGGATCGCTGAATCATTTCCATGGCAGTTAATTTCCTAAATGACTCACTCTCTCTTTCTTAACCCGAAGGAAGCTTCCATCCACTTCCTTCCCCAGTTTCCTGCGACTCGAAACTCCCAGTTTCCATCTGCCATCATCGTCATCGGCATCCTCTCGCCATATACTGTTAATCGATTATTAATGACTTTGGCGCAATTAAGTAACAAACAAAGCAAAAATCGCTTCATCGGGGCAGCAGCAACATGCCATTACCCATTAGCAGGGGCTCCATAAAGGGGGCGTGGTCGGGGTACTGGGCTCTGTGTTCACTGACAGTAAAAGTTGCAACTTGCAATGTGCAACAGGTTGCAAGTCCAGAAATCTTAAGAAAAATCAACATGCAAAACCAAAAACAACTTACGCCTTAAAATGTGAAAATGCGAATGACCCGAATACACCGACACATAGATACATACACCCATACACCCATACAGTTGAGCTGAAATTGATAGCATACACGGCGCATGCGCAACACGCCAAAAAGCCTTAAAAGGCACCAAAGGCAACAACACCAACAACTTCGATGACGACGGGCGACGATTTCCTTTTCTGCGCTTTCAGTTGTTGGTTTTTTTGTATTTTTCAGCTCCAGGCAAACTAGTTTTACGTACAGTTGGTTAAATACCCTATAAACTTATGGAAGACAAAGGTATATCCAGTTAATTAAACGTTTAGGCTTTGAGGATAAATAAAATAAATAAATATACCTAGCAAACCTAAAAATGTTGTAAACAATATTGCAATTAAAACAATATACTTAATAAACAATAAATATTAATAAAAATAATTTCAGTGTCATATAAAAATTTTATGAATTAAAAATGGTTTTTAAATCTCTAGAAAATTATTTTCTTTTTTTCACAAAATACAAAAAATTCATGATCATTAAAAAAAAAAACATAAAATATATAATTTCACATTTTTAAGTGCCATTTAAAAATATCTGTATATTTTTCAAGCAACTAAAAAATCTCTAGAAATTCATTTTCTTTCCTCTACAAAATTCCATAAATATATATTCATAAAAATCCCATAATTTATACAGGATGTAGTGAATTCGTTGCCTCAATTACTTAAATGCCGCATTTTTTCTTAACTTTTGTTTTTGGCGACAACGATGCCGCCATCGCACTTGCAACTTTTGCCTTAATTGGCCAGGCTGCTTCGTTTTGGCATAGGCAATTTTCATTTATTTATGCAAAACATTTGCAAATATTTATTGAGCATTTTTCAGCTCTCTCACGTTGCATTAACACATTTCCCCCAATTTTCTGTCTGTCTCTGTGCCCCAATGAAAATGAAAAGTTCACGTTTTTCGTCCGAAGGAAAACTCGTTTCGATTGGTTATGCATAACGTTGACAAGCCTCAGATTTTTGTTTATTTTTGTTAGCTTTTTTCCTATTTTTTCGCCATGCTTGAGTGGGTTAGAGCCAGAGTTTTACATTTCGAGCATATCAAGTCAAAATTGATACCACATAACGTCAAATCGATCATCGTTTCATATCAAGTTTTTTTTGGGTGTATGGAGTGCTAAAATTAATAAACTTAAAAGAAGGCTTAGTAATTAAAATTTACTGCTTATAAATTACAATCTTTATCACCTTCACCATCTTAAACATAATCAACACTCCCCTTCACATTCCTCTCCGATTTTCACCGACAATTATCGCAGAACCCACATCGTAAACACCCAACTACAAGTTGCATTTTAATTAGTTTTGCAGCAAAAGTAAATTATAAATAGCCACTCCCCTTCCTTCCATCGTCTGCAATAAAACGCATCCCAGATTGACGTAATCGCATTCCGGGAATTACACATAAGTGGCATATTCCCCATACTCCTAAGATTTCTCGGTTCTTGCTGGGTCCATACAAAAATAAAGCTAGCGTCGAATGCCACGCCAATTGTGCTAATAAATGAGCCACTTGCTCTCCAGCCAACAGGTGTTTCTGTTTCCAGTGCTTCTTCTATGGCCATGTCTTTGTTTTCCCTCGAATCTTGTTCTTTTTTTCTTTCTGTCTTTTCAAAACCCTAGAAGGCGGAGGCATTCACAGAGAAAAGCCGACTTGGCCATCGACTTAAAAGGGAAAGAAGCAAATCAGAGAAAAAAAACAAAAAAAAACCCGAAAGCCATAAAAGCCAAACGTGTTCTTTTGATTGGTAAAAAGAGGCAGGGGGTTTGGGGATTGGCACCCAAAGGCGGCCAGCTTCAATGGCTTATGACCATTCTCCAGTTTGGTCAGGTCGCGTCTGTGAGCTCTTCTACTTTGATTTTCATTGCCATAAATGGCATAATAATTTCTGTATCTCAAGATCTCGTTGAATTATTTCGCATTTAGCTCATTATTGGCTTAAATAATTTCTTCATACGATGTCGATTAATCAAAAGTGTTTCCGTCTTGAGGTGTCGAAAACGGAAGACCCTCGGGTTGTGGAGTTTAAGATCTCTTTCTTTTGGAACTCATTAATCATAATCTTAAGTTGAGGTCTTTGAAAGAAGGGCGAGAGAAGTTTCAAGAGTTTCTAAATACTACAACATAATTTTAAAGTAGGGTTGCTAGAGCAAACGATAGATCTATCGATACTTTCGATTATTTGCTTTAAAATTTCTGATGATTAAATCATTAATTTTCCAAAAATTTGTTTTAAGCTTTCCATATTTTGTAATTTGTGGTTAATTTTTTTCACATTTCCGATAATATCGATAGTGCTACTTTAAAGGTTAAAACACTTAAAACCCTTTCAACTGACACAAGTAAATAGCCAGAACTTCCCCTTTTTTCCTGTCTAAATATTTTGCTAATTCCTTCCTCTTTTTTTCGTTTGCCATTTGCGAAATTCAATCCTTCAACCCCTTTTTGCAGGGTTAATTTATTTGCCTGAAGCCGAAAAGGGTTGAATTTCAAGTTGTGCAAATGTTTGCTTTAATTACGTAGCCGCTTCTTAAGAAAGTTGTACACTTTGGCGGGCATTAGTTTAACAAATTCAAAAGCTGCTTGAACTGATCGTCCAGGTTTAAAGGAGCCTCAGTAGTGGTTGGTGGTTCGGTGGGCGCCTCCGTGGTCGTGGTGGTGGTGGTGGTGCTCGTTGTGGAGGTCGTAGTTGTGGGCTTGGGCATGGGCTTCGGCTTAACGCGTCCATCCAAACAGGCCTGCAGGTGGTTGTAGTTCTTGGCCGTGGACTCCACGTAGTTGCGCTCCGCCTTGCGGCGACACTGGTCGTACTGCAGATCCACCACTCGGTAGCGTTCCTCCAGCAGACTGGCCGATTCGGAGGCATTGCCCGAGATGCTGTACGTGGAGACGGTGTTGTTGGAGCCCTGGAATATCAAAGATCATTATATTATAGTTCTAGGAATTTTAAATACTTGTATGAAATTGGAAAGAAGAGCATTCATGGTAACGGAGAATACTTAAAACAAACTCAGTTTTGGATTACTTTTATAAATTGGAGTAATTTTGAAGTATTTATATGGAATCTAATGAATATTTAAATGTAAAAAATTTAAAACTTTGTTTTTGCTTTCTGAAAATATTCAAAACGATATCAAAATTTGTATGAAATTTATTTGTATTTAAGTGTAGAAACCTTATAAAAAAATTGAAAATAATCAAGTACTCTGTTTTAAGCCAAATTTTGGTTTTACAAAGTCTTTAAAAATATTTCTTTATTATGTGTAGGATTCACTCACTGCATATTTAAATTTTCTCTAGAATATCTAATGTATTTTAACTTGAAGACTCCATAACTGGTTATTTTTTTGGTGACAGAAGGCAGTTCAAATGATTAAACAGTACCTCCAGATTTAATGGTTTAAATATTTAAAGATCCCAGATAAGAACAGCCTATTCCCAGATATATCGTAGACTTTACTCACCACACGTGCATGACAGTTGAAGGAGTCGAGGGTGCCGTTGATGCGATTGCAAACGCTGAGCTCCTGGCAAACCCTCTCCGAGGAGAGTCGGATGGTCCTGCGAGTGGCCAGGAAATCGGTATCAATGCCCCTCCTCGAATCCGCCGATGTCTTGGCACAGCCGGTGAAGTTGCTACTGTACAGTTCCGCGATTAGGTTGGATTCGCCGATGTAGCCACCGAAACAGGCCACCGAGGCGAAGGGATCGCGATGGGTGACCCGGGAGTTAAGGAACAACCGGGTGAGGCCGTCCTGGGTGGGCAGGCCCACGTAGGGAGGCAGAGGCCTGCTGATTCCTTCGGCAGGAGATAGAACCACCAAAGCGATCAGTAGCAGAGAGGCCAGCACTTTCACAGACTCCATTGCAGATATTCCAGATGTAGTAACCTATCAGAACTGAAGACAGAAGCTCTTTTGACGCACTGAAACCAACGGATGCCTCTTTTATATGTGCAAACCCGATGCGGCTGACAGGCGACGGTGATAAGAGATGTTATGTGATTTCCTTTCGCGATGATGCTCTTATCTGTTTTTGCAAACCTTTTCTATTGCCCTGGCGCATTATCTTTTGGCCAAACGATAAACCATATATAAACACGAGACTTAGGAGAAGTCTTGATTGAATTGGGATCGCGGAAAATTTACAGCTTCCGAGAAATGCATTCCTTCTTCTCATTTGCAAGATAGAACCTATGTTTCATATTTTATATGACGCTAAAAATCTCTAGAAAACAGCTTTCCACGGTGTGAACGCCTCCTAAGTAGCCGGTTAATATTGGCCCAAGGTAAATACAGTATTTTACGTTGATAAACTCGGGATTCTTTATGACGCGCCACGCTCATCCGCTGTTCAAATATCTTTTGTTTGGGGGCCTAATTTTATAATCACCGCAAATATTGGGGCAATCTTTTTGTGGCTAAGCCGTGCGAGTCGCATTGCGTTCAAGGGGTTGTAATAGAAGCCGAATGAGTAAGCGGTTTATTTATAAACGATCAACAGGTTTTGCACCCCAGAATTACTTCCAAGATTTATTATAACCAGTAGTCACTAAAGAAATCGGAAAAAATTTGTGCTTTCAGAATAATTATTTACTTTTATCTAAGATATAAATCTAATAAAGATGATATCTTATGATTTCCTATTATAAACATCCCGGAAATCCAAAAACTAAACATAATTTATTAGGGTTTTATAACAAAAAAGTCTTTATTTTAATAATCAACACGTTCTTAAGTACTTAAGTAAGTACTTAATGATTAGATAATAATGTCTTACTATACTATATATCACGAATATCCCAGTTACCTTAAACCGAAACCCTAAAACAATTTGAGTGTTAGTTGGCATTAAGTCCTCCTTAGTTTGAGTCCCACATTAATGCCCGAAGTGGAACGCAGGATAAAGTTCATCATCGGCTTGACTTCCTCTCCCAAAGGCAGCAGTTCGTAGAATCTCAGGACCTTGCTGATCAGAGATTTCATTTCCAAAACGGCAAACTTCTGGCCAATGCAGTTTTTGGGTCCAGCGCTAAAGGGAACATAGGAGAAGTTCTGATGGTTTTCCTCCTGACCATCCAAAAATCTCTCTGGTTTGAAGCTAAGAGGATCCGGAAAGTAATCCGGATCTCGATGGGCGAAGTATAGAACTAGGTAAATGCTGGTATTCGCTGGGATGGTTTTGTCACCAATCTTCAGTTCCTTGTGGGTGTGTCTTCCCACCGCAGGAACTGGAGGATAAAGCCGCATGGTCTCCTTGATCACACAATCTAGGTACTTGAGATCCTGCAACTGAGATTGAGTGACTGGAGCGTTGGGATCTCCACCCAGAACCTCTAGTAACTCCTCGTAAATCCTCTCCTGAACTTTGGGATGCCTGGCAATGGCATAGAGGGCATGGGAAACACCACTGCTGGTGGTATCATCGCCCTCGAACATAAAGGTATCCACCTCCTCGCGAATATCCGCATCGGTTAGGGGCTCATTATTGATGGTCGACTGGAGGAGAATGTCCAGCAGAGCCATTTGGGATTTCCTGCCAATTTCAGCATCGCCCAGACCTGCAAAAGAGATTAGGTAAAAGTCAGATTTATAGCTTCCTGGTGATTCACTGATTCAGTGCACCCACTCAGCGGTCGGTAGGTGCCGTCAGCCTTCGCCCGCTCCACAGTTTCTCGCCGCTCGCGGATGACCTTGTCAGTGAAGTCGTGCATGACGCGTATATCGCTCAGCAGTCGGCGGTGCAACAAAGGTGCCGCCAGCGGGAATAGCCAATTGTAGCGCTGCGAGAACTTGTACATGCGATCCGGTTGGATATAGACCACACTATGGAAAAAGAAGGGAGGGAGAAAGTGTTAACAAGAACTTGGTCTACTATAATAAACAATATAAACCCACCTCTTCAGCGCCTTTATGTAGGGAAAATCGGGGTCGTTCTGGGCATTCACCTGGACTCCCATGGCGGCCTCTGCAAGAGGGTTCAATAAATCAATACTCAACATAAGAAATAAAAGGTGTTGGATCTAAAATGTAATTTAGTAATAATAATATAATTGCCGAATTATATTTTGTAAAATATATTGAATTGATTTTTCAATTAATCAATACTCAATACAAGAGATGAAAGGTTTAGTCAGCATAAGAAATGAAAGGTGTAGGATCTAAAATGTAATTTAGTAATAATAATATAATTGCCGAATTATATTTTGTAAAATACATTGTATTGATTTTTCAATTAATCAATACTCAATACAAGAGATGAAAGGTTTAGTTAGTAAAGAACATATAATAATTATTAAAAGTCGCAATATAAAAATTCATAGTATTATTGTGTTTTCTTTATATTTTACTACCTTTTCAAAGAGAATCATCAGAAAAGATTATCTTTAGATTTATTAACTGAACAACCACGTTTTTAAGTAATGGCACTCTATAAGTAAATGTCTTATAGTATAAATTAGAAACACAAAAATAAAGAAAGGGAATTCACAGAATTCTAGGGAGAGCAAATTTCACAGTCAAGCCACAAATCTTATTTATTTTTAATGACTTTGTAATATATCTTAGCTAATCTGAAACGAGGACTAACCTGTTATCACATCCAAAGCCGCCAGGGAGACATACTTAAGCATATCCACTGTTGTTTTACCATCGGCTAACTTTCTCAGGTTCTCCACCATTACCCCACTATTGCGATCCATGATCTCCACATAGTGTTCGAGAACCTTGAAGTGAAAGGCGTGGGTGAAGATCTTCCGCCTCGCATGCCATTTTCTACCCGTGCTAACGAGTAGACCATCGTTTAGGAAGGGTCGCATATATTCGTATAGTTGACCCTTTGCCAGGAGGGTGGTGCTGCTGAAGATGGTCTCGAAATACTTGAGATCCTTTGTGTAGATCGAGGATTCGTTCAGGATCCAAAAGCGAAAGGTCTTGCCATATTCGTCGAACTTTTCGCCCACCCCGCTGATAATGTCTAAAAAAAAATATATATTGATTATTAGATGTTTTTTTAATAAGATTAGAATGGTGATTTAATATTATTAAAGGGATGTTTTCTTTATAATCATCATTATTCTGATAATAATAACAATATAATCTTGAACTTTATGAACAAGACACTTCGTTTACAATTTTAAGATTAAAAATAATAATCTAGATTTTTTAATCACAGGCAATTTAATGTTTATTATAATCTGATAATAGAGTATTTTTTTTTATATTTCGGAATAAATTCGTTTTAACGACGAGGACTTAAATACAATATTATTATTATACTATTCTATAATAGAATATATTATTTTTCGTATAAAACCCACTCTCTGCTCCTAAATTCAAAGCCTGAAGACCACAGCCCAGGATCGGAATAGAAATGGGTCCAGGTATCTTGGACTTCTCAAAGGCGATCACTCGCTGCCTTTTGCGTCCAAAGTCCCAGGTCAGGAGCAATATAAAAGCCCCAGTGATCAGGGTCAGCCACATTTTGCACTGCTACAACTACTGGATTGTGAACTTTTGGCGGCGATTAAAGCCAGGGATCAGAGTTGGATGTTTTTTCGATTTGGTTTCACTTTTTTGCGTTGTTGACACCGCCGCTTTTGTAGATCAACTGTTTGGGACGAGCGATGATAACCGGCCGCTTGACCAGCCAAGCGCAATTTCGGATTTCGGATTTCAAAACTATATATTGTCTGTAGAATTTGTACGTAGATTCTCTCGCTCTCAGTGAATTGCTCCTCTCCGGGGGAACTGGTTTTCTGGTTGAAACATATGAGTTGTATTTTGATTATGAGCTCTCGAGTGTTGCAACTCGGGGCGTGCGATTCGCATTCAAAGCGAGCTTTTCGTTCTGCCAGATAGTCGAAGTGACCATGTCGAGTAAGCAAGTGCTGATATTGAAAGTGTAAAATATATGTACATTAAACATACAGTGATCGATCGATGGAGGGAAATCAAAAGAATTCTGGTTAAGATTTGCCAAGAAAAAATATTAAAATTCTAGATTTGATCTAGGTAATTATAAAAATTATTACAGACTCAATAATTAAAAATACATTTGGGAAAAGTTATTTCTATTTCTATAATACCTTTCTTTGTTTTACTACTGTACATGACACATCTAGTATATTGTTAGCCTAATTAAAATGCGGCTCGTTTTTTTGAATTTGTTTATTTGTGCCTCGTAAACCAGCAACAATTACAAAGCTTTTTAATTCAAAGCAATTATTTCTAAATGGCCCAAGGAATTTGTAGTAGTGTATCAATCCACACCGATCGAGTTATAAGCTCAGACTGCAACAATGTTTTAAGCAATTAAAAGGTAAATTTATTCGCTAGAGGGAGGGCTTGGGCACCCAGGAAACGGTAGCATCTTTCGAACAAGACACTTGTCAAGCCACCAGTCCACCAAGCTCTCCAGTTCCCCATTCCCTCCATCACCACATCGCCACCTTCCCCGCCAGAAAAAACAGCTGTGACAATCGGAGCGAGGCGACAAGACACGAGACCAGACCTCGCGACTACACTCAGAGAACTGCACTGTGAATAATAATACAAATTATTACAAAATTTGTTCCAATAATTTAATTTGGAATTTTTCAGTTAGGAATGTAAATTTCCATTCTTCTTAAAAATAAAATGATTCTAAAATTCTGTAGACAAATTTGTACCTGTCTTTACAATATTTTAAATGTGTTTTTAACTATCAATAAAATATGTTAATTTGCTTTGTTATTTTTATAGCCCCTTTCTTACAAGATCGAATTTTTTTAAAATTACCTACATATTTTAACTGCATAAAACTCTATATTTAAAATATGCTATGAAATTTTAAACAATTATTTTTGGATAAGTAAATTTTAGATTTCTATAAGTTATTTTTTCCTGAGTGTATCAGGTCCCCAGTTGAATGGACTACCATTGCTGTTCGTAGTTCTGCTTGCCGTTGTTCCCGGTTAACTCGTTGAACTTGGCGGCGCAGAGTTCATTGGAGTTGAAGTAGAAGTAGAAGACCCGGGATGATGAGGGTACGGGTACGGGTACGGGTCTAAGAGATGGGCGGGGACAACTCAACTCGAAACACCGGAGACAGTCGTAGCAAGTACATTCACTTGGCGGTCAATTAAGGCACTCGGCGGATGACATCCGCACATGTTCTCGTGGGCCTGGCCACCAGAAATCCAAACAAGTTATCAAAACGTCGAAAGGCCGTAGGAAGTTTACCTTCTTTTTCCATGACGATGACGCTGTTTTCCTCTGACGCCAGCAGAAGGGTAAATGGGAGCGTCACATCGTTAATATATATATAGTATATATATATCTTCCATAGAAGATACCAGATATAAGCAGAAAGAAAAGCAAAACAGTCGGCCAAATTGTAGACCAACTAAAAAGCGTTGACTCACGTTATTCCCAGGGAAACTGAAGCAGAAAGCGGAAGAATTTCATGGTGGAGTAATAGAGGTAATTATGCGGGTCCATTAGATAGACGTGGGAAATGGTATTCTGCTATAGGAAAACTCAATCAATAAGTAAACGCCCCAACTGCAATCCAAAGGGAAAAGCCGTGACAGGCACGTAGCAAGTACAACCCCAAGCGAAATCCCCTTCATAAGATATAGCTAGCAGATCTTAACCATCTCTTCAAGAGCGATTCGACTTAACTCCTTTGTTTTTGCCCTGCCCAAAAAACGCATGTTTCCTGCTTCCGCTGCAGTCAAAACGAGGAGTCACTCAACTGCCATTTACCAATGGCTCCCAAACTCCCTGATTTCCCAAAAATAAACCACCCAATCTCCCCCTGATTCAACACCCCCTCCATAACCTCCATGGCCATTGACATCGAACAAAGGACAGAGGACTGGGTTTTGTTTTGACGCATTTTCGGTGTTACCCCGGCAACCGGCAAACCGAAGAACCGAAAGAATAACATGTCTGGGGATCCCTCAATGGGATGGGTCTTTGGATTTGGGATTTGGGTGGTGAAGGGGCCGAGGAGCTACTCACTGGAGGGTTGCTTCTGTCGACAGCACGTGTCTGGTTTAGTGCGCCTGCTCGTGGAAAAACAAAAGTCAGCTGATTGCAAAAGTCCGTCAGCAAATGTTGCAGGCACAAATGTTGCTAAAAATTAACCCCAGAAAGTTTTAGGGGAAAAAAACAATACATGTGATGGAAAAATAAGAAGTAAATTTAAATTATATTATTTTAATACTTAAATTAGAGATACTAACTTTTCCAACTTACTAGATTAGCAGTCTTTCAAAAAACAAATTGAAATATTTTTGAAATAATTATTATAATGGATAATTCCAATTTTCTAACTAAATATTATTAAACATTATTTAATATTAAAAAATTTCAATTATTTTAAGTTTGTTTCCAATAGTATAGACATCTTTTGATTGATTTAAAATTAAATTAAATTAAAATATTTTCCATAGATCACAAAATATGAAAGTTATCTCCAACAGCTAGTTCTAAAACAAATATTACAAATATAGGGTTAACCATTGCCAAATTTCGATTTCGCAAAGTCAAACCCCGAAAACTCGCGACACCTTGAACTTGAGGTGAAATTGTGGCTTTTAGCCCAGACAAACAATTAAGCAAGATTTTCAGCTGGCCAAACCGAGTGAAACAAAAGCCTCGAGAGTTGGCAACTACAAGACATATTTTTAAACCTGGCGCGGGGTCGGCCTAATGAAATGTCGAATGGCCAGACAAAAGAGCAAAATAGTCGAGCGCAAAGCAAAAAGCTGAAAAAGCGAAAAAGCTGTAAGCCCATGTTGACGTTGTAATTTTGCATCATTACCGCCGCCTTCAACTCGAAAGATCTCCTGGGACTTCAAAAGCGGGTAAACTGCGGCGTGGGAAAGTCAACCCGAAGCGAACTTGAATCTGCCCAACTCTGGGATCTTGTATCTCCGAGATCTCTTAGATCTCCTATGTCTCCGCTCATTGTCCGGATCTTCATTACCTTTCATTGCTCTCATCAACTTGGCTTTTCGCTTGGCGCCTTCGTGGGTAATTGTCGCTCTTTTGGGCCGCCCAAAATTCGCTGTTTGCGAATCCCATTCGCTTTCTGCCATAATTCATTGCATAAGTCAATTTCTGCTTACCTGGTGATTTATATGACGCGATACATTACCGCCAATTCACCTGAGCTTCATGTGGCGGCACTGGAAAAAAGATTGTGTCTTAAATTGCAAAAAGAAAACAATAAACTTACATTTTTTAATGGGTTCGATCGTAAAATTAACATTTAGACATACCAATAAGAAATATAATAATTTATACAACAACCTACCGAAATTAATAAGTCCTAAGAGGTCTGAGGTTCAATCCCCCCTATGAGTGCAAGTGTGTTGAAATGCTAATTAAATTGTGCTATAAAAAACAAAATCAACAATGACCTTAAGTTTGCTAAAACTTTTTAAATCATTTTTCTTCCGTTAAATTTTTTTTTAATTTTTATAATTTATTTTTCTGAGTGCTGCCACACGATCCAATCCAGCTTGATGGCTTTGCCTGATATAATATTTGCGGTTTGCCATCAAGTCTGATGCTTCTGTTGGAAATATATCATGTTTTAGTATTATTAGCTGTGAGATATTATTATTATTACTTTTTTCAGCCTCAACGGCTTGCTGTAACCTTGTTGAAAACCGCTCAGACTCAAACCCAGACCGTTGCCAATGCCGTTGATTTATTATTGCTTTTATATCTTATACATCTTATGTATCTCTCACCGCGAGCACTTGACACAGAGACAATGACAGAGACCCTCTAGAAACGGAGAGTTTTGCATTGCCGCAAGTGTTCTTCGCATAATTTACAAAGGTATTTCAGTTTTGCATACATTTTCGACACCTTGAGTGAATCTGTTGGAGTTTACAACTCCATTAGAGACGCAGATTTCGTGTGAGGGCCTCATAAAGATCCAAGGCTTGAATGGCGTGCAATTATTTATGCCGCGCCAAATAGTTTATAAAACAATTCATTTTGTTATATCATTAAGTCGCCATAAAGCATAAGCTATAAGCCAGCTGCCGCATTGCCAAACTGATCGCGTGATCACTCTCAGTCTCGCTTCGCATTCACTTTTGTCTAGAAAAAAAGAAAAGTTTTAATTACCGCACACTGGGTAATTCAATTACAAAACGCGAGTGAATGATGAGTGGATGGATGATCAACGATCCTTGGGATGGCTTCTAATTATATACAGAAAAGTAGTCTCTTTTTCGCGGAAACTGAAACTCTTAGCTGTCGGTCTTTAGGAAATGAAGGTACATAGTTTTCTGCCAAGTTTTTATAATTTTTTTTCATGGGTGTGTCTCGGCCATATTGACCACCGCACCCAGGAGTTTTGCCACTCAAACTAATTGCTTGCTAAACGCTTTCCAAAGGGCAATTACTGCATTAAAAACTATAGCTATTGGTTGGGGGAATGGGATTGGGAAACCGGAGAAGGAGAAGTTCAAGCCCAGGAGGAGCCATTCGCGTGTCTGCCCTCTGACCTACGACTCCTGGTCGGTCGAAAAGATAATCCCCTTCTCACTCCACAGTGTCTGCAATTTTAGCCATTATTCCATTAGCCAAGCTTTTACTTTGATTTCACGTCTCAGCGGTTGTGGCTAAACTTTGAACTTTACCAATGTGGTTTACCATTTCCATGTGGTTATGCATGGTAATTGAATTCCAGTTTGAGTTTCAATTGGAGTTTTGATTTGGGAGGGGAATTATTTTAACCAGATTCAGATGCTCCGATTTTATTGGTTTCTTAGTCGGAGAAATCTGAAATATCACCAGTTTTTAAATATTCAATCTATTTGGAATGATTTCCTGACTCTCCGTCATTCATAAATCCTTTAACTATTTATTTTCCATTTCTTTCAGTTGTCATACTAATTTTAAACAGTTCCGAAATTAAAAATTCATTTTTTCAATGTTGACATATGTATTTATTTATTGTTTTTTTCAATCTTTTTTATAATAATTTTTAACAGACCGGAAATTAAAAGGTTACATTTTTATAAATTGTTTATCTGTTAATTTTTTGGTTATATTTTGTTACCCATTATTTTAAAGATTCTTTCTTTAACACATTTTAAATAATCTCCTCTTGTACATATATATAGTAGATATTTCTTTTTTGTTCATATTTATATTAAAGGTGCTAAAACTCTGTTTATTAAAGGCTTATATTTTTTATAAAATTATACCTTTATTTACACTTAAATAATATTATCTTGTCTATATAGGACATATCTACATATTTTCATTCCTTCTTTATATTTAAGTATTTATAATAAAGGTGCTAAAACTCAGATTATATAGTTGTTACCCTACCCGTGAACAGATTTAAACGCGATCAGCAAACAGTGGTCAAAGTGCCCGGTGATTTCCCAGGTAGATGAGGTCCGAAACCCCAGCACCTGGTCAGTCGGCTAGGTTTGCCTGTCGCGGCTCTGTCAAAAATGTTTCCCAAATTAATATGCAATTTAGCTGTCAGCAGTTTGGCTGTTTGTTTACCTGCCGTCGTTTTGGTCGGCAGGTGATGAGCTTCTTCTTCGGGATTGAGATTCAGTTGGGTATTCAGTACTCAGTATACCTAAGTCTAAGTATCTTGGGACCCAGTCTTTGGGTGCCTGCTCATTCGTCTTTGTTAGCTCTTCGCGTGCAGTCCGCTTTTCATTCGCTTTTCCAGTGCCTCTGCAAAATAACAAAAAAAAAAACACGTGCTGTGATTTCCCAAATGTGAGTGCGCTTCGTTTTTCCATTGCCAAACCGAAAATCCAAACAAGTTCTTAGCGGTTTCTTAATGCCTCAAAAGCCTGTCGTTCCGAATAACCAGTGACATATATAAATGCCGGGCCTTTTTTCGTTGGCTTTTTCGTTTTTCACCCCACTTTTGACTCACGCTGCGAGATATATCGAGATATCTTAAGGCTCTCGGCATTCGGCATCCAGAAATCAAAATGTACCGAAACATGTCCGGTGACTAATAAGTGTGTCTGGTCAGAAGTTTATGAAAAATCTTCGAGTCGTTCTTAACGGTGCCTCTCAAAAAAAAGATAATAAAAAGCGACTGCGAGTTTACAAGGCGGTTTCCATTCGATACAGATAGGATCTCGTTTTGTTGAGACAAAGACCCGCTTTTGATCAATGGAAGTGCTGAGCGGAATGTGCGCGGAAATAACGTTATGCAATAATAGATCAAAAGATTTGACGAGGAATTCTATGCCGTTTTCATCAAGCTAAGATTGATCGGAGAATTAATGGGAGGTTAAAAATGGTTAGGGTTTTAAATAATAATAATAACTGCAAATAAATTTAATACATTTTAATCAAAGTAGGAAAATTAAATTTAAATCTCACATTTTATTTTATTTTATCTCTATTCTGAATATAAATGTAATACATTTTTATTAAAATCATAAAATAAAACGTATGTCTTCTGCAACATTTATTTAGTTCTAAAATAAATTCAAATCGTGTCTTTATTAAGAATGAAATTCTTTTAAATTTTTAAAATAATTTAAATTACTAAACTATAAAAACAATAATTTTGTTATGTTGCAAAAATGAATTTTAACTAGAGTATAAATACGTAAATATTTATTCTTCATACTTTTATTTTAATCTTCTTTATTAGCCAATCATTTTAAGGGACATAATTATACACCGATCCAATAACATTTTCCATTGCAAATTTGCTTGATAAATGCAGCAATATTTCTCTCCAATAATATTTACCATCCAACATACTTTTCCCTGTCAGTTGGTACTTGTAAACTCAATATCTTAGAGGATAATCCCCCTGAGCCAGGCAATCAACTTGTCTCATTAACCGCCCGCGGTTTGTTAACGTCAACCAATCTGACGGCCAATAAAAATGAGACCCAGCCAAAACAATAACCCATCCGGCGACCATTTGCAGAAGAAGAAAATTCCATAGCCATCTATGAGTAAAATCGCTGCCCAGCGACTAATAAATGGATGGTCCATGGATGATGGTCGGTCCCCCTATTAAAGGAGAAAGTTTCCATTGCTTTTGGTTTGCAGAGGAGAGCAAAAAAATCTTGGGAGAAATAAAAGGCCGACTGTCTGTCGATCGCTTCCTGTGCATTCTATTCGAAGGGGGACGTATTCGTAGACGAATAAGGCAGCTCAGTTCGCTCATTAGTGGCCAGGAAAATGCCATGTCACGAGTTTCCTATTAAGATGGGGGAAAATGGGAACGAATCCATTGAGGAAAACGCACGTTTTCCGTAATTCCCGAATGCATTCGTATCTGCACTCGAAGCTCTTTATCTTGTATCTCATGGATACCACGCACCTTAATTGCCACACTTTATGCACACTTTTCGCTTTTCTGTCTCTGTTGCAGAAATATCGTTGCGAAAAGCAAAAGTCTCTCGGGCATCGCAGCGGCACCCATCGGCCTTGGCCCCCAGCTACCACCCCTTCCCCTCGGCGGCGGCTTCGTGAAGTTGCGTCATGTAGCCAAGGAGGAGGAATCGACCAGTAGCAGCAGCACCACATCCTCCGCCAAGGAATCGCCAGATAAGCACAAGGATCAGGAGAAGGACCAGGAGCAGGGAGAAGCTTCGGGAGACTCATCTAACCCCACCGCTCTGCCAGAGTTTCTTCGAGGCGTCCAACGTTCATCAACAGAGGTGAGTGGGGATTATAAATAATAGATAGAAAACGGTCGAAAAAAATATAAGCATCGTATCCTAGTTAAAAAACTCACTTAGAATTCCATACCTTTAAAATAAGTTAAGTTTATTAGGAATTTTCTAGAAATTAATTGCATTTTAACAGATTTTAATTAGATATATAGTAGTCCTTGAATAAAGTGTTTATTTAAACAAAATTAAACAACAAATTCCTACATCTTCGAACTTTTTACATAGAATAAAAAATATATATTTTATTACCCGAAATCATATTTTATAAAATTGGAAAATCAGGAGATCCTTATAATCATTTTTGTTCAATATGGTAATTATGTTAAAAATTCATAATAATTTTAAAAATGGGTAAAAAGATTCTCTTAGCATTCAAACATTTTTTTTAGTAAATATAAAGAATATATTTATATTATCTAACGAAATCCGAACATTTAAATGAATATTTCAGCAGATGTAGAGAATATTTCGGAATAAATATGAGATATTTAAAAACTGGTAAATAATATACCTGAAGAGCATTTATTTTATAAAATTAAAAGTTTTAAGTTATATTTGTGAGACATAGTCACAGTTATAAATGCTGTAAAATACCCATTCAAAGCACTTATCATTTTCCCTTGGATAATTTCTATGCAGAACCCCCTTTAGTTGCATCTCTGACCCAGTGTCAATTAAACCGATGCACGTGTGAGTTGATCTTAACCATCCATTATCCATTTATCCAGGTCATGGGCCCCGATCAGCGGTCTATGGTGATCGCGAAGACCGGCTCCATTGCGGAGCGTTTGGCGGCGCTGCACAAGAGTGGCGAGGACGACTGGAAGAAGCGCATCTCGAAGCGCGACGAAGTCGACGATGTGCACCGTGAAAACTTCGTAAACGTGAGTACCCGTGTTATATATTTTATGTGTGTATGGTATCTCGAAGATGGGTTAAGCTGCAACGCATGCGCGGCGGTGGTGGTCTTCCGTGGACCGCAACGAATCCGATCTCGATCTCCAACTCGATCTCGCTCTCGATCGCAATTGCGTGAAAATGGTTTCCTTATTGCTAATCGTTTTGTTTATTAACGTTGTTGCACTTTTCTCTGCAATTTCTGCGCAATGTGGCCCGTTGTTCGTGCAATGCCGACCAACTGAGCGTTAAACCTGACGGCAATGACATAATAATGCGAGAAGTGCAAGTGATACCGATCTGCGGAGGGATAATGCGGGTGTTATCTGGTTGATATGATGTGTGTTGTGTGTGTTTTAGTGTGACTTACATCCCAGGCAGAGGCAGGCAGGAAAGTGACGTAATTGGAGTGAGTTCCGCGATAAGGTGGCTTGTTTGGACTTGCGTATATTTTTATTGTGATTAATCGGAATGGCTCATAACGCTACGAATGTTGAGATACCTGTAAATTGGCACAAGGCTAGTGCAACTCCTTCAAGAAATTCGCGATAAGAAACGATAAAGTTGATCCAAATTCCGAAAAATATAAGGAAATTTATTGATATTGTATATTATTATAAAATACTGAGTTACTATAAATTATATATTATTTTATTTTATTTTTGATATTATTTAAAGTAGCTAGCTAAATATTCTATTACATTTATTCTCTACAAATTAATTTATTAGTACAACAATTTCTTCACAATAAATTATTTATTAATTTTAATATTTTCTTATTTTTTGTTTAAAAATATTTACCAAAATCTTTTTAGAAATTTCTTGATTTACTTGACAATTTTTCATTACGTATACGTCTAGTAGACTACATGGCACATACACAATAAATGTAGCATACATTCAGGCAGACGCCCTCTATCGATTATATGTTCCATACTTTTCGGCAGAAAGTGCGCGAAATTTGAAATGCTTTTCAAATGAAAGCGAACTTTTTCGCTATTCGGTTTTTTTTTGGGGAAGTTCAAGTTTGGCCAGTTTATGTTTTCACTAACCTTACCCATTCAAGAGTTTCGCCTGCTTTTGGCTTATTATTTATGGGCATGGGCACTTTGCGGCTCAAATCAGTCCCGGGTTTTAAACCCAATTCCGTTTGGACTGACAATTAGCCGATCCATTCAAAGTTGCCGCTAGCTTTTGGCGAGACATCAAGTTTAGTGAACTCTCTCTATTAAACGGTTACTTCTGGTCCATAATTATGCGGGTAGTCGGCAGACTTTGCCCGCCCTTTTCGCGCCCTCCCCTCAATAAGTAATCCCCTGCAAGTAATCACACTTAATTACTGGGACTCCGCCTCCTTATATGGTATATATATGGGGAACCTACTGTTGGGAGAGAGAAATTGTGAGGAAATCGTGTCAGAGCGATCTTCTGACCCACACACCGAACAAAATGCATATTATATTCCCCACTCTCTCAGGCCAAATGAGTTTTCAAGTGCTGTCGCTTTTGTTATTGTTATTGTTGCTACAGCTGTTAGTGTTTCGAATTTGGTTCCTATTTTCTTGGTTGTTCGGTGCACTGAGGAAAATGTGTTGTATTTTAAAAAATTTAAGAAAAAATTACATGATTATTAAAATAATAATAATATATAAATCACGATATTTACTAACAAATAAAGCAATTAAATTCTTTAGAAATTTTTCAGACTCTTTAAAGGTTTTTTATGATAATAGACTTCTTAAAAATATTTAAGACCTCTAGAGATTTATCTGAGATCATCAGGTTTTAGGTTAAAATTAAAGATACATTTAGGAACCATCTGAAAATTGTTTTCTGTGTAATTGACGACAGAACAGTGGGACAAGGTCAATGTAGAGATCATATATTTAGAAAAGATACATCATCTGGGAAGGGAGTGCCCAATTTTCCCACTCTTCCCCTGAAGTTCTACCCTCATTTTTCGCCACACGACACTCGACCAACATTAAGCGTACAATTTATTAATAATTAAGATGAATTTCTGTTCTCTCTGCTCTGATGGACGCGAGACACTCGAATTCATGCGCTGTTTGGCAGGCATCCCAGGTGGCGTATGCGCAATTAGTCTGCCCAACTTCTGCGCCTTGACGCAGTCCCACAGCGTGTGTCAAAGCAGAAAGAGAGAAATCTTGTGCAATTTAGCACAATTTATCAGGCCACGATCGTCGCAGAAAGCCAACGAGCAGAGCAAATGAAAATGCGCATAATAATGAAGGGCACAGCAGAATGGGATGCTGCATCCAGAACTCAGACTTCAAGGAGTTTCTCTTCCAACAGGGCAGCTAAAAATATATATAGATAGACCGGGGTTTTCTTCTTGCTGCTCCTGCCTTCACAGTTTCGAGGCGGCTGCCAGCTTCCATTTTGCCATATTTTTCTAAACTCGCCTTGTGGGCTGTGTGGCAGGAGAAGCATCTGAAAAAGCAACAGCAAATGCAACGACACTGGGGAAAAAATAGAAGTGAAATTTATTAATTTACTATAAATAGTTCTAAAATTCAAGGAGGTTTTTATCACTAACAATTCTGGCTGTGAATTAATAAACTTAAAAATATTTTAGCTCCGATTTTAGACCTTTAAAAAGGTTTATAATTTCTAAAAATAATAAAAGAGCCCAAAATAACAGAAATAATTTCTAAAAATAATATTCCTCGTAAATCTTTGGCTTTTTAATTTAATTGTAAATCCATTAAAATTTTCTTGTAAATTTATATATATTTTTTTTGGTAAATTTTTAAAATTTCTGACATATTTTTCCTAAATGTAGCAACAATTACAAAGTGAAAAAATAAAGATGGGTAAAAGGAGGCGAGCGAAGGTTGCCTTTGGACTGCTTCTAACTGGCAGAAGTTGTTGTTTGTGGTGTGTACGTCTCTGGTCCATAGCATTTGATCTCTGTCTAGATCTTGAACGTGCTCATCTTCCAGCTGCAGGCCTCGCCTCATGCTGTTGTAAATTGTTTTGTAAATTTGATATACTTGCAGCTTTTTTTGCGGGGCTCCTCTGTCTACTTCATTATCATTGTTGCCTAGATGTTGTTGTTGTTGGATGTTGCTGCTGTACTTGTTCATTAGTCCATGCCCTTCTCTCAGCAGCAGCAGTGACAACAAGAGCTGAAATAAATAAATAAGAAGAAAAAACAGCAGTAGCCCGAGCTGTTCATAAACTTCTAAAATCAACTGCTGCTGCCCTCTGTTTTCTCCGCTTGAATCTGTATCTGTAGCTGTATTTGTATCTGTATCTGCCCGATGTATCTACAAGCTGCAAGAATGCCTGCTTATTGCTGATTACTTTTATTGCTTCTGTGTGTGATTCATTACTTTTCGAGATAAGGTGGCCTGTCGCCTGGGCTTTCATCGCTGCTCTCGTTCTTCCACCTTTTTGTCTTAGTTTCTCTGCTATTCAATTGAATTTTTAGACAATTACCTCATTGTATTTCATGGCTGTTGAACTTGCACTCGGTTTATTTTTAGTATAAGAAATTTCGCGTTAGGCTTGCTCGGGTTGCCGAAGAAGAGGAATCTGCTGGTGATTCATCAGCTTGGACCAGCAGATGTGTGGACCCAGCCCAAAAATTCCCTTGTCCCTTTTTATGTGGTCACATTCCAGCCACGAAAGTGTACAGAAAATTTAAATGTACAAAGATGATCAATTTTGGGTTGGGGTTAAATTTAAACCTCGCATTAAACATTTTGCCAACAATTATTTAGATTACAAATTCGAGATTTAACTTGTATTTATTTGGAACTAAAATATTTGATAATATTTATTGATGTTAAAAATTAGCTTTTATGGTTAAAATAAAAGAGGAACTATTTTCCTGTATTTTCATAAACATGACTTATTTTTTTTAAATTTTTATTAAATTAAATAAGATTGCTTATAATCAATAATAAAAACCATAAACTCAACATTTTCAGTTCAATAATACCCTAGCCTATTTATTATATCAGATTTAATAACCAAAAATCATAAGGTGGAAATTTAATCTGGTTTTTTCATTTATTTTAAATAATAAATATTTTTACAAGTTTAATGACGTTTCTTGAGGTCAAGCTACAAAAAGAACCCTATCTTCTGTTATTAAAACTCGAATGTCTATTTTTTCTATTCTCTCCTTAACTGTTTACCCTTTTTTCTGGTATGCCCACAATGATCTTGTTTATTACGCTTAGTTTAATTTAAAAAGCCTCCTTAGCTGACGTCTTCGCAGCTCCGTCTTCGTTTTCGTCATCGGAGCTCCGTTTCGTTTCCTTCGCTTCGAAAGGCCCGGAAGAATCCGATGCGAAGCGATACGATCCGAACTACCCGACTTTGTCAGTTTGTAAATTTACGATCCAGTATGAATCGCGACTTGGAGGCGAGTGGTTCGCACTTCGACTGGCGGCATTTTGACTTTGATTATCCCGACTTTGTTGCTATTGTTTATTAGTATGCATTATTATTACTCTCGGCTGCCGGTTTCAATTGACATTAAAATTGATAAGCGGCAAACTAAAAATAAATCCAGGGGCCCGTTGCGAGTTGCATAAAAAGTAATGCGAAGTGAAGTCGGTTTCCTGAGTTTGGGTTGCATAAACTGTCGAATGCAGCAGGAAGCGAATGGCGGTGTTTTTATTTATTATTTATTTTTTATACCAGCCACTCGCTTCGTACAGCTACGAGAAAAGAAAAAGTGAAATATGAAATTATGAAAAACGAGAAATATAAATACCAAAGTGTTTCAAGGCTGGCTATTCCACTTGTGTGCTCATAAATAACACAGAAAAATAAAAATAATAAAAAGAAATACCCACCTCCACCCACCTGCAAATGAAAACTTTCTCAAAGTGCGACTGTCAAAATATAAAATCTTTGAAATGAAATCTTCGAAGTGACCGCAATCCCGTTGGCCATTACAAATCGTGTAGAAAAGATTCGGAAACAGAAACAGAACCAAAAACCCACGCAAATGGCTCACAAATAAGCATTTCACTTTGCTCAGTACGAAATGTGTTCTGAAATCTAAAAGGCGCATCTGTTTTTACATCTATATGCGCTGCAGATACAGTTTATATTTCTATATTAGATGGGAACACAATTTACAGAAAGATGACACAAATTTCTAAGGGGCGCAGAATCAACAATTAGCAATTAAATCCCATAAATCACAAAGAGGCATCCCAGTTGTTGTTATTGTTGTTGTTTCTGTTGATCGTGCTGTTCTATATTTGGTTTATTTACCTACGTGAGCTGTTTGCCTTATGTCGCTTCTCTGATAAACCAGGCAAATAGTACTCAAGATGATACTGGGGCCACAGTGGAAATGTGGAAACCCCTGCAAATATTTACCTCACTTTTGCAAGAGATAAATAATTTAAAACGTATAAAAGCGCAAGTTTGCGAAAGGAAAATGGAAGAAATAAAAAAGTAATAAAATAGTTATTAATATACTATCATAAATAATATAGCATATATGATGTTAATTGTCTGTAGAACGCAAATTTAAATACGTTCCCATTGAAAAATATAATAATAGAGCAATGAATCAATAATGAGAAATAATTTTATCACAACTGTTAATATTCAATGGGAAAATAATTATTGCTTTGTTGTTTTTAATAATATGAATCATCATAATAATCAAATATAAAGAAAATAAATTAAACCTATCAATAGGAACTTTTCTTTTGTTTATAACAGGAACTGTAGAATTAAAAAAAACTTACTCACATTATAAAAAAGATTTAGTAGGTTTTTAAAAACTTTTCTTCTTGAAATACTAGAAATACAACAAAGGGCTCAAAAGGTTTTAAGGATATCCAAGGGTTAAGGTTTCTTTTTTTTTGCCAAGGAACTGAAAGAACTTCTTTGAAATGAAAGTTGCCCATCGGCCTTCTCCCTCGCACCCGCACGTTCTTATCAGACATAACAAAGTGCTTGACCCAAGGAGACCCAACCAGAACAGCAACAACAATAAAAGCAGCAGCAGCAACAACAACGAGAGCATAACAGCATCATCAGATTGCCAAACAGAATTCTGCGCAAGTGCAGCAGGCTGCTCTCCGCCAAAAGAGCGAGCGAGAGGCCAACAAACTGAACGAAAGAGAGAGCGGGCATCACAACGTTCCAATAAGAGAGGGAGAGAGAGCGGAGCGACGCGCGCAGCTTTCGTTGAGTTTTTGGGGAGCCGTTTGGATGGTATCGTTGGATTTCGCATCGGCACTTTACGCTCAAGTTTAAAACGAGGAGCCAAAGAGAAAAGAACGACCGCGAGGCGCAACGGAATACAAAAAGCGTCAAAGGAAATAAAAGAATCCAATTCGAAAAACGCTCGGAAAAAATAAAAACAAATTGCAAACTAAACAAATAAACAACACTCGGGATATCGAATGTCGTGGCGAGATAAAAATACGCACTAATCATATATATTTTAAAATATAAATATAAATATTAATGCCAACTGCAGCGCAAAGTGCAAAGCGCAGTGGACACCACTTGAAGAAAGGTGTGTGGGTGTGTGGGGATTTTAATCCTTGAAAAATCATAAAAAATAATTAAGAAACTTTGGTTTAGATTTTGCAATGTTTAATATTCGCTTATTAATTTGTACAAAATATTAGATAAATTAAACAAAAAAATTTTAAACATTTTGTAAAAAACTTTTCTTTTAAAAATAATATTTTAATTAAATTTAAATAAATCTAAAGTGGAAAAAACATTGCAAAATATAAATCAAGTTTCTTTCAAAATTATAAAAAAGCCATAAATCAATGAATAAATTGTTTCTAAAATCAATAAATAAAAAAGACAAAACTCAACAAACTGTATAATTTTGTATAAACAAAATAGTTTTAAAATCATTTAGACATATTTTAACCGTTTTGCAATAAACGCAAATTAAAAACCCTAACAAAGGAAATAAACCAGTCACGGAAGACATTGCTAAATAAACAAAACCTCCAAGTAAATATTTAGCAATATGTTCCGTTCTGCAGCCGAGTGAATGCCAGCCGTGAAAACAATAAATAAATAAAGAATTCCACTATATTTAACCAATCCCCTTTGTAGAGTGATGTGATGTCATAATAAAACTTTGCCCTTATCGACATTGCAAAAAAAAGAAACGATATCAGCGGAAAAGCGAGGTAAAAGTTAATAAATACCCGCGCAAACGAAATCAAATTGCAATTTTTGTGATAAACAAATCGACGAGCATGACGGACTACACGGATTACCTGGAAACCGCCTGGGAAATGGCCTTGGAGTATGGAGAATATCTGCCCTACCTGCTAATCACCTACGTGATGGTCACCCTGCTCCCAAAGTCCCTCATCCGGATGAAGCGCTTCGCGGATGCGGATTACGAGGCGAACAGGAACAAGTTCCATCGCTGCTATGGTCCCGAGCTCTGCTGTCATGTGCTGGCCCAGGATGGCAAGGTGAAGCAGAAGGCCAGGAAACCGGTGACCCGGGTTTATCCCAAGCGTCAGGTGGTTCCTTCAAAAGCAGAGCTACCTCCTCCGAGTCCAGCGCCCGTGAAGAGGAGTAACGTGACCAAGATAGCCAGGATGTTTGAGACGGGCAACACTCGCAAGGTCCAGGTCAACAGGGTGGCCCCCGTAACCCTGCCCGAGATCAGGATGTTCGGAGCGAGTGATGAATCCAGGGACTCCACACCCTGTGCCTCGAGGAAGACCAGCATTGCCAGCCAGCTCTCCGCTCAACTGCAGCACATTGAGCAGACGATGCATCTGTGGCAGGAACTGGAGGAGGAGCCTTCGAAGAAGGGACCATCAAACAACAACGATTGGGAACCCATGGCAGTGCCTGTTCCAAGGAGAACTAGGGGAACCTCAGCTACTCCCTCTACAGCTTCACCTTTGTCCAGCTCGCCGGAACCAGAGCACTCGAGATCACCAGTTCTCCTGAGGAAACCGCCCTCCCTGTGCCTGCAAACCAGCATGGAGGATATATTCCAAGTAATAGCGAGGAGTGCCGAGGAGCCAGAGTCAGATTGTCCGGATTGCCAGTGTCTCTCCCCAGTGACCAGCATAGATGATATACTCTCCGAGAGAAGGTTCTCGCGTCCTTTATCAGCCTACTCCATCACCGATCTCCTCAACGAAGAGCAGGCCTCCTGTGTGGAGGAGACCACCTACATCAACGACACCAGATGAGCAGCCTAAAGGGACTGGAGAGCCAGTTTATAGTGCCATCCCAAAGGGTCAGATGGAATCACCAGGGACAAAGCCTCGGGAGACCTTGCCAAGAATCAAGTTTCCTATAGAAGAACCAACCTCCCCTTCATTTTGTTTGTTAAATCTATTGAAAACTTAAGCAAATCAAAGTAAAAACTCCTCAACTCAAATCGCAATCAAAACCTGTACTTAGTAAACCCCATTGTATAAAATGTTTTTTGTAATATCCCGAGAATCCCAAATTGCGAAGCATCTCATCAATAGAGAAAACAGTACTGCTAAACTAATATGATGATTGTATGTATTAACTTATAAACAAATATGAATTTGTATGCTAGTATTACTTATCGTTAAATGTAATATATGTATGTTATAAATAAATATTGTATCAAATGCAACGTAATAATAAAGAGAAAACACAGCTGCTAGAAGCATTTGACAAATTTTAGATGATCGTGTTTAGTATATCTATTATTTGCACTTTTACCTGCTTTTCAGCTGCCAACTAATTTATTTCGCCTTTTTTTTGGCAAGTCTCCAACCATCGAAGCGAAACATTCAATTTGTCAAATAAATTGACGCAAATCAAAACGTTGGAGCGCTGATCATTAATTATAAATTGGGGAGAGAGATGGGAAAAGTTTTCGACCACAAAATGATTGTGATGTGAGGTAATTTTGGTGTAGCTGTGGCTTTTGATTGATTGAAGGCACTGAAGCGGATTTATAATGTCGAGGAGCTTAAAAGTTATGGAAGATACCCTATACACCAGAAAAAAATAACTCTCTAAAAATATACTAGATATACTAAATATATATAAATATACTAGTATACTAGACATACTAAATATGCTAATATACTAAATTTCATACTAGATATTATAAAGTTTCATTTCTATACCGAAATTTTCAATTTAATAATTTCGAAAGTATAATTTCCTACTCATCCTAATGATGCAAATTTGACATTTAATAGTGTGGAATTTATGTAAGAACAGTGTCGTTTATATCACCACTTTTTCTTTGGGTGTAGTGAAAGGTCTCTGTGGGGAGTGTAAGATCTGTGATTCCTGGACCATTGAACCTTGTACATTGCAACAAGTAGCCACTGCAACAATAATAAATAAGAAAGAAAGAATAGTAATAATAAATCCACAGCTGGCGACCTTATCAATCCCATTCTGTGCGCCTCTCGAGTGGATTTTGCCGCACCCATGGAACTATGGATAAAGTAGCCCCGGTTCCGGGGAAAATTTCCAGTTTACTTATCCACAATTAAGCCGCAAAATTAGTCAGATGCCCACGCATTCCGCACTTGAACTTGAAACTTAACAATGAATATCCAAATTGGCAACCTTAACTTGGCCTAATTGGCTTTCGATTCGATTCGGTTTGGCTTGGTTTAGTTTTACCGGTTGCCAAATATTCAAACCAAAAAAGAAAAACGAATATGTTCATATGCTAATTTTAACATTTTCTGTAGTTTCGAATACATTTTTCAGCGCATGCAAAAATCAAATGTCAATAAAGGAACGCAAATAAGCCAATAAAAATATTGTAAATTGGCCTTTATTAGTTGAGATTGTTGTGGCGTCATACCTTTTGGTTGATGTGTTTTTAGCATTTTTTTGGGGCTCATTCTCTAGCGGAAGAATTCTACCTTTCAATTTCCATCACATCATCGGTTAATCAAATTATTGTCGCGCTTTGTTTGTTTTCCTTGTTCATTTGCCCGCCAGCTTTTACCCAGTTTTTATGTGTGTTTTATCAATTTTTATATGTGAGATGATGTGGATTTGGATGATTCACTCAGAGAGGTTCGAATTCATTGATAGGTGGCTTTATGTGGATGACACACGCTGAAATTCAAGAGAAATACGCCGCCGTTGTGAGGGAAAGAGTTTAGGGGGTCTCTTGAGGACCTTGGCTACTATATTTGTCTCTTTAAATTATCATAATTAAAGGTAATGCAGATTTAACCACAATATAAGTCAGTATATAGGGTTGAAGTGGGTCAGCAAACATAAACAGAAATTCCTAAACATTGCATAAGCATATTAAACATAAATTTAACAGCATTAAGCAAGATATCACAGTTTCAGTTTCAAGATAAGATTCGTTTGTCTTTATCGATATTCCTGTCACGCCATATAACTTATGCTGATGCCCATGTAAACACACAAATTAAGTTTTCGCTTGGCACTGACAGTTTATAAACTACAAAACAAAATAACTACAGGAAAGTAAACAAATCGAGGCGAGTGCAGGGAAGTCGAATGAACGATGATTCCCATATCGGTAGCTATTCGCTTCTTATCTTTCCGAGAAACTTGGAGCACAAAACACCCAGAGAAAGAAATATGCACAAGAACCGCATAACAAGATTATTGACTTAAGACCAGTGCGTTTATAAGAGGTATACTGAGATAAACACAAAAAAAGGAAATTAAATATTTAAAGTGCATTGTTTTTGCTTTAAAGATTTATTTTATATTTATTTTATCTTTTAAAAGTAACTGACTCCAAACTGTTCCCAATAACAGGTATTTATTAAAACAAAAATATTTAATTCTAATAATATTTTATTATAATTAACAGACGAATTTGGAGAAATATATTCTCCTTTTCATAAATTATTTAAAGCAATTTTTTAACATTTAAAAGCAAATTAATAAGTTTGACTTTCAGAAGACTTTTTTCATATTTTTTATCCAAATTGTTTTAGAAATTTTTATTAAAATTGTAAATATATCTTATAACCTTTAAAAATGGATTGACAGATTTCTATATAAGATTGGAACTTTTTGCACTATCAACAGGCAACATTTGGTCTTAAATGAAGCATGAGTTTCAGAAATTCCTAAGTTTTAGTAAATACTATTTACTAAAGAGGTATCAATACTTTTTCTGCCTTGGCTAGAACCTATTGCTTTGTTAGCCTGGCATTTCGCAGTGCAGCCTTATCTAATCGCATGACTCGCACTGTCTCCCTTACGAGCTCTCCGGTTTTCCAGCTGGCGGGCGTAGAGGTCTAGAGCTCTAGAGCTTCGCCGAAGGTGCGCAATTAGCCAGGCGGCGATTGGCAGTCGCCAGATTGGCATTGTGCTGGCTGGCAGCAAAAGCGAACTTGAGTTCCCGTTCCCGATACATCAGCCCGTTCATTTGCTCATCCATCGCGGGTCACTAATGGAGCGTACTTGGCTCTGAAAGGCCTTCAGATTTCGAGGTGTGCCAGTGGGAAGTGCGACGCAGCAGCAGCTGGAAAATCGCGCTATTCGCTTAATAATAAACAAATATAGAAACAAACAAGCTATTAAATCGCCGGCATGGAAAAAGTACAACTGGTAAAAGCTCTCTTTCCTTACCTTTATTTTCCTTACCTCAAACTATAAAAACTGTTGACAAACAGAAGCGTTTTGTGTGACTCATCACACTCATTTAAAATTGGGAACAACCCAGGCGATAAGGCCGCCAGATTGTTGACCATCTATACGAGGCTATTAAAATGTTGTTAATTTCTTTATAAACGCATATTCATATTTGGGGCTTAGAGCGTGGGTGGTCTTGAGTATTTTTTGGAAAGTGAACGTAATCACGAATCTCGTCTATTTTTTGTGTGTTTTTCAGGAATCACTGTCTCTGGCCCACTCGCTGTCGGACAAACCACTGCCTCCATCGCCTTTGATACCCACAAGCTTGGAGGGCGGCAAGGTCTCGGATCGTTTGAGCAAACTCAAGTGCAACTCGGAGAACTGGAAGCAGAGGATAGGTAATAATATAGGGGTTAAACAAACCTGAAACTCTATTAATAAAATCTGAAATCCCCAGAACAAACCGATGCCAAGAAGTTCACAGTCGCTGGCCGACTGCAAAAGAAGGCCCAATCCCCCGTGGAGCTCCAGTTCGAGCGTTCGGCCAATGATGCGGCCAAGAAGTGTCCCATGCTGGAGGTGCGCAGCGCCAATCAGCCGCAATTGGGACTGGCCAAGAGCCCCTCCATGATGGTGACCTCTAGTACCAACAATAAAACCACAGCCCTTCGCAGTTTGAGTGTGAATCCCGAGGAGGAGGTGGTGCCCCCCAACTTGAGTCGCTCCAACAGCAGCAGCTCGGAATCGGATGGCGAGAGGAGCTCGCCCCAGAATGCCAAGCAGAACAAGGAGCTGGCCAACAACAAGAGTGCCGCTGCTCCCACCAATGTGGGCGCCAGGATTCAAGTGCCCCGACTGGACGACAAGGAGACCTTCGAGAACTTCTTCGCCTCCAAGCCGAAGAAAGAGGAGAACGTGGAGCTGGAGATCAGTGCTTTTGATGATATCAAACCTACAGAACGGTGAGTTCAATACCTAAAACTAAAAAAACGATAAAAAACATGAGGTTCGACTTTAATAACTCGATTTATTAGCATCTGCATTCAATTAAAGATAATAAACCCAAAAAACTATTTTTTGAAAGTAGAAAAGTATTTTTAAATAGCTTGAACATTTTCATTAATGTGTAATTTTTTATAATAATAAATTATAATACATTTTTTACATAAACTAATTTTTTAATTTAGGGAAAATTTCTATTTTTTTATAACAAATTTCTTGAATAAAAAATATTTTTTTTAGTTCTTTTAAAAATTAGGAATAGTTTCAATGGTGATTTCGTTTAAAATTACTTTGAGTAAGGGTAGTTCCGTAAAAATAAGACCTAGCATAAGTAAACAGGCATAATGAATTCCAAATTCTAAACAAAAATCCCCCTTTTCGAACAGTTTGGTGAGCAAGCGCCACGTGCAGGGTCCCAAGGGACGGCGGGCCGCACGCAATCCTCTCAAGAGTTTGGCTGCTCGTGAGGACATTACTTCGGAGTACACGGAAATGAGGTCGGGCATTGCTGAAAGGGAACTGCGACGCCTCAAGCTGGAGTCATGTAAGTTGACCTAAGTAACCCCTATTAAATTAAAGACCTAAAGATTATATTTTCCTCCAATAGATGGCCACAATGCCAACCTGGCTGCCGAGGCCATAGCTGGCTTAGCCTCCATTGAGGACTTCAAGTCGGTGGCCTTGCGCTCCTCGTCGATTCCCCTGCAGCAGATGTGGCTGCCGCACAAGCCGGTGATGCTGCTCCACGTGAAGGGACGCACCCATGTGCAAACGAGATTGGTGGAACCTGTGCACACCTCACTGAATCGTGGAGATTGCTTCATCTTAGTGGCAGGATCCCAGCTTTTCCGCTACGTTGGTTCCTTTGCCAATGTAATTGAGATCTCGCGGAGCAAGAAGATCTGCGCAGCCATTGTGGAGAACAAGGATCTCGGATGCACAGCCAGCCAGGAGGTGATCCTCACCGATGGCAAGTACTTGAAGGAGCGACAGTGGCGTCAATTCTGGCAGCTTTTAGGAAAGAAAGAGGATGACCCATCGGAAATGGCTGAATGTGGACATGCCGACGAGGATGATGTCTTCGAAAGCAGTTTGATCGAGACCAACAAGATCTACGAGTACCAGGATGAGGCTCTCGTGCCCATGGAGAAGTTCTGGGGCTGCATACCCAAGGTGGACATGCTGGACACCCGCAAGGTTTTGGTCTTTGACTTTGGCGCCGAGCTGTATGTGTGGAATGGCAAGAATGCCCCCTCCGATGCCAAGCGGGCTGCGATGCGGTTGGCCCAGGAACACTTTGGTGCCGAGGATTCGGCGGACTATGCCGAGTGCTATCTGAATCCCCTGAACTATGTGGCCATCGTGGGTCGTCGTGAGAATGCCAAGTATGCCAAGAGGTCGGCTCAACGTCCCGAGTGGTGCGTTCTCGGCAAGATTACCCAGAATATGGAGACGGTGCTGTTCAAGGAGAAGTTTAGCGACTGGCCGGAGTTGGAACGCGAGGATCTGGAGAAGGATTACCTGTCGAATGGAGTGCATGTGGTGCGGGCCTTGAACGGAGTCGCTCTACACAAGGGAGAACCCTACCAGGAACCCAATTTGGTGCTCGAGCAGGCCAACCTGGGTCGTGGCAATTTCTACTATGATACGGACACCATGCGGCACTTTGATGTGATCACCAAGTCCACGGACAAGTGGCAGATCCACGAGTTTAACTTTGATGCAGCCAATAACCAGGAGGACTATGGTCACTTTTACTCCGCTGAGAGCTACATAGTCCGCTGGATCTACCAAATTTCCGTCACTGTTCGGGAGCTAAGTGGCAAGGTGTCCAACAGGAGCACTGTGGGCCGGGATAGGTGTGTCTACTTCACCTGGCAGGGTCAGGATTCGAGTGCTAATGAGAAGGGAGCTGCTGCTCTGCTGACCGTGGAGTTGGACAAGGAGAAGGGCGCTCAGATGAGGGTTTCCCAGGGCGACGAGTGCACAGCCTTTGTCAGGCTCTTCCGGCAAATGTGGCACCATAGCGGACGCAAGGAGCAGTGTCTGGAGAGGCGCAGCCAGTGGAGACTCTACCAGCTGCAGGGCAATGTCAACGAAGAGACGCTTCTCAAAGAAGTCGATTGCCAATCCAGTCAATTGAGATCCCGCAGTTCCATGCTGCTGATTCATGGCAGTCAGGGGGAGGTAATTGTCTGGCATGGAGCCAAGAGTGCTCCTCACACACGCAAGGTGGCCTTGGAGGCTGCTCAGGATCTGATCAAGCTGCTGCCCAAGGATCTCTTTAGCAGCGAATCAGCCAGCTTAACTGAGGCGGAGGAGGGCTCCGAGGAAGAGCAGTGCAAGAAGGCTTTGGGATTGAAGGGGTCAAGGGATGACTATGGCAGTCTGCTTAACTCGAACAGGAGTTTTGATTACCAAATAAGGATCTTCAACTTCTCCAGCACCCAGGGTGTATTTAAGGCCTTGGAACTGAGCGATCCCCTGCGTTGTCAGGATCTCTGTTCTCCGTATCCCTTCAGTCAGGCTCAGCTGTACAATGCCAGGCAGCCAACGATCTTTCTGCTGGACGATGGCGATGAGCTGTGGCTCTGGATGGGCTGGTGGCCCCTGGAGGATGTGAAAAGTAAGTATACACATCTAGTAGTAATATCCAACTGAAAAAAGGCTTGACATGGAATTCTAAAAACAAAAACCGAAATTTAAAAAGAATTTATTTATTAATTCTGTTTTAAATTTTGCCACATTTTTTAAAATTAATATTTATATTTTATTTTCAGTAAACACCGATGAGCGAAGCAGTCCCACCAACGACAACCGGGCTGGAGTAAATCGCTGGATCTCAGAGAGACGCGCTGCCCTCGAGACAGCCGTCGACTATTGGCGTGCCAAGCACGGCGAGAACGACAAGGAGCCCTTCCATGGCATCAAGGGCCAGGTGGTGTGGGCAGGCCTGGAGCCACTGGCCTTCAAGGCACTCTTTCCCTATTGGACAGAGCGTCCGGATGTGAGGGAAATCAACGAAGAGGTGGGTTAAAAAGCTATAAACCATTTACAAATATATATTATATATCTTTTATTTCACCCTGCAGGATGGACGAACTGATGCTTCCATAACCATCGGCACAATGCTGGCACAAATGACCCAGACCGAGTATCCGCTGGAGGTCCTGAAAGCGCGTCCTTTGCCCGAGGGAGTGGAGCCCACCCGGCTGGAGGTCTATCTGAACTCGGAGGACTTCCAGGCGGCACTGGGTTGCAGCCGGGCGGAATTCGAGCAGCTGCCCATCTGGAAACAGACCAAGCTGAAGAAGGAGCGCGGGCTGTTCTAGGAGAGAGGCACAATGCAAACTTATAGACTTGAACACACAATCACAAATCACTTTTCTAAGCACTTTTTCGTAGGCGGCGATGCTTTTGCAGCGGAACTATCGTATTCTATAGGCCTATATAGTATAGCATATACACACACGTGCGCATATCCCTATGTACTCTCTATTTTACACATATATATTACATAGCCTTTAAATATGTAACGACTTTTATACACAAGTGCACGATGGCAGGCAATAAATTTCAACTCGCTTCATTCGATAGCTGTTCGGAGTTCGAAGTTCTTCGATTTTACCTGTACATAATATTAAGTTGAGTTGTTTTACCATTATTTTATTTACTATTTTATCGATTTAACGAAATTGCATTTGTTTAATCTCTGCAAACACCAAAAAAGAAAAAGAAACCAACGAGCTCTCTCGTTTTATCATTGTTTTCAATTCGATATCATTTTAATGTTAGCTTTATTTTCCTAATTTTATAACTATGTATTTGTGTTTTTATTATGTTAAAAACTATTGCGTATATTTAATTTTTATTAAATAACATTTTATTGTACTTTAACTTTGTGTTTAAGTATTACTTTTTTGGGGCAATTTGTAGGACTGGACTGTTTTTTGAAATCACTCTTTTTCCCAGAGTTCTTTCCTTATAACTTGTCGAAATTTTAATCCACAACCGAATATCATACGGTTTTATACAGCATAGGACCAAGCCTATCGATCCTTATAACTTTCTGGCTGATTTTGTAAAAAAAATATTTTGATCAAATTTGGTTTTTTTAATGATGTAACCATCATGATTTTTTGCTAAAAATGGACGAAATTTAAAATGTCCAGTTTAAAATTGGAATCGATAGGGAATTTAATTACGAGTTCAACGAGGTGTGACATTTGATATTTGGATCATTATTTCCATTGTTACAGCTAAAAAACACAAATAACAAGTGTTATTTTGCCCAAAAGCCAGTTCCTGATTTTCCACACAAAAAATTCAGTATTTTGGCCGAAACAATGGAAATAATGATCCAAATATTGAGTGTCATACATCGTTGAACTCGTAATTAAATTCCCCATCGATTTGCATTCAAACCTGGAAATTTTAAAATTGGTAAATTTTTAGCAAAAAATCATGATGGTTACATCATTAAAAAAACCAAATATGATCAAAATTTTTTTTTATTAATTCAGCCGGAAAGTTATGGGAATCGGTAGGTTTGGTCGTACGCTGTATAAAACAGTATGATATTCGGTTGTGGATGGGACTTTTTGCGCAAGTTATAAAGAAAAAACTCCCAATTCAATACTGATCTACTCCTATTTATTGCGCATCACTGATAGTCAAACAAATTTCTTCCACCCAGGAAGTATGCAACATATTACAGTGAATCGGTCAGCCAAAAAGTTTGCTCCAATAAGGGAAAACTACTCTTATAAAATTCGAAATCAAAAGAAAACTAATTTTTTTAATTTTGTTATATTTCTAGTTTATTTTACATAATTTAGTTAAACTATTCCCTAGGCTTATACTGTAAATTTTGGGACAATCCGAGTGTCATGTGAGTCTTAGATGGCGAGTCTAGTGAATTAACTAATGTTAAATTTAGAATCCAACGCTATTATCCTCGTTCGCTGCCTAAACGGATGCCGAGTGGATTTCCCGGATGAGTCGAGCGACCAGTTCGCAGCAGGCCTTCTGTCTGTTCTTGGCCACAGCCATGACCTGTGAAAATGGGAATTATTTTAGTAAGTCTTTCAACTATCATTATATTGATATAATATACCTCCTCGTGGTTGGCCTCCTCATCCTTCTTATCGCTGTACTCGGTGGCGCACTTATTCGTGATCAGGCTGAAGGCGAACACCTTCATGTCGCAGTGCCGGGCGGTGATGACCTCGTGGACGGTGGACATGCCCACCGCATCCACGCCCATCATGCGCAGAGCCTTCAGCTCGGCGATGGTCTCGTAGTTGGGACCTCCCAGGCAGGAGTAGACGCCCACATGGATATTGGACTCGATGCCCATGGCCTTGCCGATCTCGATGGCCTTGTTGATCAGGTCCTTGTTGTAAGAGTTTACTAGAGCAGGGAAACGGGGTCCAAACCGGGGATCATTGGGTCCCTGGAGGGGAGAGTTGCCCGCGAATCCCAGCATATTGACATGGTCATGCATCAGCATAATGTCGCCCACCGCGAAACGTGGATTGATGCCACCCGCCGCATTGGTGGCGAACAGGTACTCCACGCCACACAGCTTCATCACACGCACCGGCATTGAGCACTTGGCCAGAGGATATCCCTCGTAGAAGTGGAACCTGCCCTGCATCGCCATCACAGTGGCGCCCTCCAGGGTGCCGACCACCAGTCGTCCGGCATGGCCCTCAACTGTGGACACCGGGAAGTTGGGAATCTTCTCGTACTCGAAGATCTTCGGGTCCTGGATGATATCGGCCAGAGAGCCGAGCCCAGAGCCGCAAATGATGCCGATCTTAGGACGCATGCCGGAGCCCTTGGTGATGAAATCGGCGATCTCCTCGATGACCTCATAGGGATACCTATGAAAGTACGATAGAGTAATTAGTTGTTTGTTAATAATGATAATTTAGTTTTCTACTTATAAAAGTGGAAAGAATACACAAGTGGACTGATATTATGGTACATGGTACACGGGCAAGAGATCCTTTTTATCTGATTGCCACGATGATAAACAAAGTACTGAAGAAATGGAATTCCCAAGGGGAACAGATACCAATTGATGAAGTTCCCCTAGGAAATATAAACAGATACCAAAAACCAATCAATGTTTTATCAAAACAAATAAATTTGATGATAATAAAAACGACAGAGGTACAACACAAAAATAGATGTACTTTAAACTGTTATAACTCTGAAGAATGGAAGTACTCTTCCTTGAGATTTTTTAAATGAAAATGGAGATATGAAATTTATCACACATATTAATGTTGCGAAATAATATTTTAATGACGAAAACATAAATCGAATTTATAGACTCCGAAGAATGGGAACACTCTTCGTTGAGATAACTTTTTTCACTGCCAATCACATTGTAATGGAAACAAATTAAACACAGAGAAACAGAACGCAGAAGAATTGGTCTACAAACGTGTCTTCGTTGAGAACCCGCAAGGCCCTTAACTCTTCGGGCGTAATTTCGCATAGGATTTTTCCATTTCCGCTGCAATTGTGGAGAATAAAACGGTTTTGCTAAGTAGGTTACCAAAAGTTTTATGATAAACAGATATGAAGCTGAAAAAATGTCAACAAAACAACGAGATAAGGACCCCCTCGTATTATTTATGGTTCTCTTTCTGCTAGGCAATCACAAGAATGAGGTAGAGTCTATTATCGAGTTAGTTGGAACCAGCAATTAAGTTCTATTATGGCCATAAAGAATTCAGCTGGTTCGAGGTTGAACCACAACGAACTTGAACTGCAAGTCGAGTTATGTTAAGATGTTGTTACCACAAGTGATCCCATATGAACCCCCCACGTGTTTGTTTTCGGATCAGTTCGAAATTAATTGATAAGCCTCGTTGCCTGATGATGCTGTGTATTATCAATATTACATCGGGGGGAAAACAAAAACAAGCCTCTAGTAAACATAAAGTGCGTCATTAAAATGGGTAGCCAGAATCAGAATCACGGATAACTTACACTAATTGGCGAACATTAACCATAATCCCATCATCCCTTTAATGAAATGAATTGATCTTTCGGTAGCCAGAAATTTATGGAAATTCGATCTGAACACGCGACGCGGCATTTTTCGCCGCTTCATCAATATTCAGCACTCTCATTCTGATTCTGATTTCGACTGACTGCTGTTTCTGTTTCCATCGAAACAAAAAACAAGTTTCGAAACTAATCAATGCGGCAACATGTTTTAGCTGCGTTCTTTATCGGACGGACCATTTGCCAATTACCCGTATCTGTAGTAAAGATTACGATGTGGAAGGCCTATGTCAAGATCATGGGAACACACCCGCTTTGCGCAGCCAATCAGAGGGAACTGATTGCCCACCAGTTAACTGGGCCATTAAACACTTATATAAGCAGGTGGCAATCTTGGGCTTTTTATCAGCAAAGGTTTGCTACACAGAAAAAAACATTAACAAAAATATTACAAAACGTGTAAGATCTTCAAGCTTTGGAAAACGTGCTTTAAACAATATTCACTAGATAATTAATATGGAAAAAATCATAAAAAGTTGCATTTGTTAAAATGATAAGTTTAAATATTATCTTAAATATTATTGGTACACAGAAAAAATATATTTAAAATATAACAACAAATGTAAGATCATAAAGCATTGGAAAACGTGATTGAAAAAATATTTACTGTAAAATTAACATAGAAAATAGCTTTTAAAAACTAAAAATATAAATATTTTCTAAACAAAAAAAACATTTATTATTTTCTGTGTACTAAACGGGAATGAACCCAAGCCAAGCGAAAACCACTTCAAAATTTAATTTAAATCGTATGCAGATTAAAGATGTTTCGAATGGGACTTTAATGACTAGCGAGAGTCGAATGACGAAAATTGATAAGCCGCCTGGAATACTGGAATGTCTTAATTTAAATTCAAGAGATCCAAGTTGAGCTCATTTCTTGATAGCAGAAAGCGGAAAGATCAAGGACAGTTTCTAGCCGTGTCCGCTGAATTTTGATTTAGGTTTAGGTAAGCAGTAAGCACAGAGAACGAACTTACAGTTTACTATCGGGAGTGGGTACTGTATATGACAACTTGGCGGGTTCATTGATGGTTTTGGTGCCAGCCTTGCCTTTGGGATTCGAACAGCAGTCGGTGTTACACATTTTGAAGCCAGGGACTAGAGCCTTTTTCGGGTTGGTATGGGATTCGAAAAGTATAAAACAGACTGACAGGTAAGGCAGGGACCCCTTACTTAACCCTTCAACTTACAGCAGACTCTGTGGAGTGGGTATGATCTTCTCGCCAGTGAGACTTCCCCCTTTGCCGCCCTTCTTGTCCGTACAGGTGTTGCCTTTGTGGGAGCCACCTGGTCCGGAGCAACATTCGCGGGAGCACATTCTGTTGGTTAGTTTTCAAGAGAGATCTTAGCCGCGAAAGCGAAGGCAGCGAATTTTGGATGGAGCGTTTTCTGGTCTGAACTTGGTTTTCCTGTAGGCCCGAGCGTGTTTTCGAAAGTGACTAAAAGTCAGACACCGAATGAAGCTACTGGCACGGCCTACTGGATAGCCAAGGCCATATCGATTTGGTCGCCCCGATAAAAAAGCGGGTCAGAAAGTAAAAGCTTTGAAGGGTAAGGAAAAGGACAGGTGGCGCAGTGGGGTTAATGCGAAACCATAAAGGAATATTGAAAGCCAAGCACTCGATTGGAAGTTTCAATTAAAGCTGATTGCAGTTAACGAGCCTGTGGCGTGAGGCCCTACCATATAGTACAGTATATAATAGAACCCCTATATCAACTTACGTGGGATTCTCCTGGGCTGTGTACTCCGCTGACTGGCTGTGTCCATTGGAGTTGCCATTGGTCTTTCCCTTCGAGTTTCCATTGGTTGTGTTATTGCCATTGGCCACCTTGTAACCCGTCATTTTGCGAATGGAGATGGAGATACTCTTGTTCAATCGATGATATCAATTATATAATCGCCTGAGACGCGCGGCGCTTCTTCTGGTTATGCAAATCTAACTTTCACGCCTTACGATACGAACTATGTCGCAAAATTCGCGAATCAAAACTAATTTAGAAATCTGGAAATGGAACTGGAATCTCCTTTGTAATCTCGTTACGTTTCACCAATAATATTTTATGGTCGCGTTAAGAACTCGAATTCTATGGTAGATATAAGTACACTATGTGGTATTTTCTTAAGCGTTTGTATTGCCTGCTCGACCGCTGATTGTAAAATGAACGCTGCCGACTGATGGACGAGGGTTTATAAACTGGAGGCCCGACGAAGCCGACGTCGTTTTTTGTTGCTTCAGGAAAAGATTCTCTGCTTCGGTTTCAGAATCGGAATCTCGGGGATCCAGATCGACGCTCTGCCGTCGCTGATTGTTCAGCATTCAATTTAAAATCGTTTAGCGCGTATGGGTGTCGCATATTGTTGGACTGCCGGAATCGTTGCTCCTAACTAATTGAATTGAGCGAATTTAAATATATTTCAAACAAAGTGTGTTCGCCGGAGGAGAGGATAAGCAACTCTTTTAGTTACACATTATTCGATGGGGAACGTTGACGAGAACCATAAATGATTCCGCAAAATGTTAGCTGATAAGTTTTTTATGGACTTTTTGATATGGGCTGTAAGGTTTTTGAGAAAACACCTGGAATTCCTGAGTGGGTAAAGTCATTATAAAAGAAAAGAATATTGAAATAAGAGATTTTCTTCTAAATTTAGGGTTATTTTAGAGAAACAAGATAGAAGATAATATTTGTATCATAATATTTTAAGTTATAAAGTAAGACAATAAATGTTCTGTTGCAAAAATATTCGATATAATAAAAATTAGGGTTTTTAAACAGATTGTAAAAGTATTTTTAGTTTTCATGTTAGAAAGACTGTTTAAAGTTATCAATGGATCCTAAGATACATAAAAATTTATTTTAATGTTCTAGCTATAGGTTCCAAAACGAAAATGACTTATCAAAATTACTCAAATCACTGGTCAAACAAAATAATCAGTCATGCTATTTTTAAATAATTTTCAAAACATGCCACTTGCCGAGAATTTTCTATAATTCGTACACTAACCTTTGACAGGGCTTATCGGTCGACTAGTCGGAAAGTTTTACCAGATCTTCGGTTTCCAGCCAGACACCTTAGAGTCAACACGAGTGGATTATGCCTGTTGTAATAGGGATTGGTTTTTGAATCACCCAGCAACCCATTCATCCCCCTGATAAGAAATTCGCAAATAGATCCAAGTCGCACCCGTAAGTACTTAACCCATTAAACGATTTCCTAAGAACAACAAGTGAACTACAATGTTAAATGAAGTAACAACACAACACTGATAAGGATGCAACATCTATGTTGAAGAGCTTATCACTTCATGGGGGGTACATAATTCGCAGTGACGACGATCCGTTTAACAAAGCCTGAAATCGGTAAACAACTTTATGGCATTACGCAAAAGTGCAATCGGTATCAGATGCAAATGCAAAATATTATTTAAATTGGTACAGGACCCAGACAGAGTAAAAAATTACAGCTAATTTAGTCAAGGCTAAAACATATAGCTTATAGTAATCCCACAGACTAGACTAATTAATCTTTTCGAATTGGAAAAATAAAAATAACTAAAATATATATTACCGTTTGTTGCTAGGCTCTCAATTTCACTAATCGACGTCAGTTAAAATTTAATCAAAACAAGATTGTGTGAGAACTAAATAATGTCATTGTAATAAAACCGAACATTGAATACTCTAATCACGCGGTATAAAATTACATTTAAAATGCCAGAAAATTAATAGCCCAAAAAACCAAAAGAAGACCATGAAAATTGACCTCTTCGCAAGATGCAGGCCACCAAAGTGAGTGGAAAATTCCCAGATGATAAGAAAAAACCCCACGAGTGCTGAAAAATGTTCCATTCATGTTTCCATGGAAGATTGGAAAAGGCAGCATTCCGATTTTTGTATCTGTTGGTGGCTTCTTCCCAAGAAGATCTCTCTTTCTATGTTCGATTTGCGACAGAGTTTCCCATTTTCCCCGTTTGTGCAGTACAACAAACCCATTAAGATGTTGTTTTTAAAACCAGGATTACTGAACAGGCAGATAAGAGATTACTGAGGCGAGTAAACAAGAAATGCATTTCATATTTAGGTTTATTTCAGAGTATATTTATTAGCACTGTTTTTTGTTTGTGATTTATTATTTTCCATGATTTGTAAGATTTTATTGCAATTTATGTATACTTTTCAATTTACTTGTTTAGCTAATTGCGGTGTTGTCATCAATATTAATTGGCTAGTCGCTGTAATTGCATAGTGTAGTGTTTATTTTATGAACTTTTACAATCCTTTTTGCGCTGGCCAATTCTATTATATTTTTAATTTTTTAATTTATTGGAAGGGTAATCTTAATTCCGATTCATATATGTGAAAGTAGTAATAATATGGCAACACACATTCTCGCAAGTTAATCATGTTATCGATTTATTCAGTTGGAAAAAATCGATTATTTTATAAATACATCCATGAAATTGTAAATTTATTTAATGAACAACTTGCACACAAAGTAAACGGAAAGGAAACTATATTCAAAAAAAACAATAGAAAAAACCAACTGATAAGGAGAACAAAAGAAAAGACCAAATCAAATAAAAAATCACTTGAGGTGGGAAAACACAATTAAAACATTAGCATTTTCGGAATATTTCAAAGAGAGAAATGGTTTTCAAACCTCCCGATGGATTCACACCTCTTCTTGTCGTAGCCACAAAATCCAGCCAACTTTGTTTGCAAACGGAGAACTAAAACAAGTATTTCGAAAATGTTTAAAAACCTACAAGCAAACTGAAAAGTGTTGAATATCTAATGGGTAATATAATTTTCTTGATTTAAGGCATTTGCGGGATTTTAAATGTTTCAACGTATTCGTGACAGAGGATTTCGGGGCCCTTAAAGTTCGGAAGTTGGCTTTATCCACTATATAGAGACCCGATTAGATGGTCGTACTAAATCCTCTGCTCAATTATTATGGTTGGGACGGTTTTTCGCAATGAAAAAGGCACGAATGTGTTCTGTAGGTGTCATACATTTCGTTTTTTTGTTTTGGGGTTTAGTGTCTGGCCCCTACTCTTTGAGAATTTCGGGGCTACAGCTAAATTACTTTTATCTTTTAATTTGATTTAATTTTACGAATTTTAAACTGGTTTTTGATTGTTAGTCATTTTTTTTCGCTTTTTGGTTTTTTGAGTGTGTTAAATACGGTGTAAAAAACGCTTACAAACAATTACCCAAAAATAAACTTTAACTGAAGTACATTTTCAAAAAAATAACAATTATCTTGAAATACGGCACGCGTGCGATTTGAATCCGGTTTTTTGTTTGGAAAAGGCTCACGCCCACAAAAAAGAAATGAAGCGGAAGTTTTTTTCGAACGCGTGCAGCATCTGAGAATTTACTGATTTCGTTATTTGGTTTTAAAGGTGTTTTTATCATCGTTTTTAGTAAGTAATAACGGTTGATTTTGTTTTCTTTTTTTTTTGGTTGGTGGCACTGTTTAGAGGCGAGCTTTTCAAAAGCTATATTAAGGACTTGCGACGAGACGATTGAGACACATGCGGTGATTATGCGCTGCCGGCCATCGGATCCATGGGATCGTCCACCTTTCCATCAGGGGATAGGATGGATTCTCCTTATGGCCACGGCCGGGGTCTTAAAGTCAAATAGAGAGACAGAGTGATAGAGAGAAAGAGAGTATTCGTATATACGTATGTTGATAAGTAGACGTGGGATTTTATTAGAAATCTTTTTTTCAAATCCGATTTCCAGCCACATTTATTTGGTTCAAAAATGTTTTCATAAAATCAAAATTAGATTTAAAGCTAAACTAATTTCGGTTTTATAAAAAAATGAGAGCACTGAAATTCGGATTTAAAAATAATTAGATTTCCCATTAAATCCCACCTCTATTGATAAGTATTATATATGCTAATTGGTAATCCAAACCAAGGACTAGTTGCTAAATTTGGTTTTTCCTCGATAAATCAAAGTCGGCTAGATTGTTGTGGCCTTCGCTGGCTGTGGGGTGATTTATCCAGTAGGGAGTGGAAAGTTTCGATAAGAACGAGAGCCTTGGTTTATCATCGTACATACACCGGCATATGTGTATGCGGTTTTATTGCAACATTTCGAAATTATAAGGTAAATAAAACTACGTACACAACACAAGTACACGAAGTAAATACAAACAACTAAGAATACGAAATACGAATACTAAAGGTTCTATAAATATGTATTATACAAAGTAAAAACAAGGTGAAAACAAAGGTGCACTCACGCCCATTCACACACAGACATACTAGCTAACGAATAGAAATCGCTCTTGAAGCTTGCTTTCATTTTTTTTTTTTGCTTTTTTTGGCTGCTTAACAAATTTTGGGTGGACATTTTGCATTGATTTGGCTGCTAAGGTTGCTAGGAAAGTAAACGGCATACAAGATATACTATCTTTATCGGTAACTTTCCCAGCAGCCCGCTTGGTAACAGAAAACACACACTTCCACTAGCTTCTCTACTTAAGTACTTAAATGACTTTCAGGCATAGCATACAGTACAATACTTTAGCATTAATTTTAGGGGGTTAGGGATAGTACAGTACATTCCATAGATGTCTTGTTGTATATCTAGAATTGAATATTATTGAATATGCGCTAGTCATTAAATTACACACAGATTAATAATTAGAAAAAAACGAGATATTAACTTAAACGTTATTACAATGTTATCTTTATAATCTGTATTTTTTTGTTTGAAGCAGCTCCTTAAAACCGTTCAAGTCTGTTCAGCGAATTCCTTAAGTGTTATACGCCTTCGTTTGCATTCTCAATTCAAGTGGTTCTTTTTGGTTTTTGGTTGGCTTTTAAAAAAGAATTCCTTTCGTTTTGTTTTTTTTTTCGTTTATTTATTTTTTTGTTTTGTTTTTAAATTAATCATAAAAATCAGTCAGTCCAACGCCTTTTTGTTAGTTACTTAGCTTCTTCTTTTGGTTGTGAGTTCTGTTTTTTGTTTGTCGGGGAAGTCTGAGTGCCATCGGTTGGATGTTGGGCCCGGTTTTTGAGTCAGGGTTGAGTCGGGGTTTCAATTCTAACCGAGATCTACTGCTACTCTATCGCTCCTGACCTTCTCTACTCGCTGCTTTCCTTGCTATTCCCTTCCTTTAGAATAATTACGTCTAGTTGCCATTAGGTTCGATAGGTTAAAATTTAGTACGTATGTATAATAGATGTGTGTGTGTGTTGTACAAATAAATTATATTATCATTACATGCATATAAATATATATAACCGAATAGATATATGTTTTTATATACGCTTTTTCTTGTGGGTGTTGTGTATGCATATATATCTATATATATAGACTACAATATATACTGCGTATGCTTTTGGTTTTTGGCTACTTTTTGATGCTTATCAACTAGAATTCAACTACTTCTTTTTGGCCGCCTTCTTCTCGGCCTTCCGTATGGCCTTCTCGCGCTCCCTTCTCTCCCGCTCCATGTCCTTGCGCTCCTTCTCGATGTTGGCCTTTAGATCCTTGAGGCGCTTCTTTAGCCGGTGCTTGTCGTCGCCGCAAACGCCCAGGGTCTTGAAGTCCTTCGAGTCCAGGGTAAGCAGAGCGCCACCCTCCACGTTGTGCTCCTTGAAGACGGGGATGTAGCGCTCCAGCTCGATGCCCATTAGCCAGTGGCCCACCTTTAAGGGGTGCAACAAGTTATTAATGATATTATTTGATCCAAAGTTGTATTCATTTTTTGAACCTACCTGATCCTTAGTCCATTCGTGAACGGGACCACCCTTGTAGGTGTAGCCAGCGGCCAACGCCTTGCGATCGGAGAAGCTAGAACTGGATCCGGAGAGATCCAAAGTCCTGCTGGGCGAGTATCCTGGCGAGGAGCAGCCCGAGGACATGCTGGTGGGCGATGGAGGACCGGTGGTGTGGGCGGAGGGCTGCTGCTGGATCTGCTGGTGGTGCTGCTGCTGCCAGGGCACTGTGCCGGGCGGGGAGAGTGATTGTGGAACGACTTGTTTAACTAACGGTTGGTTTAAGTACGGGTTAGTCGAGAGAGAAAGAGAGAAGAGGATAGAGAGATAGAAAAGTCTGGGTTAGTAAAGATCGCACTGGATCCGATCCTTTTTGGCATTGCGACGCAGAGCACATGGTATGGTATCAGTTTAGACATTCATATAGATATTTATAGAGATATATATATATGGGGGAAATGCGAGTAATGTAAACGGATAAACGGATAGCTGCAATGAACTCTCAACACCTTCGCATAATATATAATGGTTATAACGAAATAACAGTGTTTGATTAGTTTTTAGGCCTTTAGAACAGTAAACATATGTACAGATCTGTATGAAATGAGATGATGGGCATGATATGTAGGTCTTTCGTTTTTTCGGGGATCGTTGGGGATAGGTTCGAACTACTATGGTTAGTCTACGTTCTGGCTAAGAGAGAGATTCGGAGGATTGTGCTGGTCTGGTTGGTTGGTTGGTCATAGTTCACCTTTGGGCTGTGCTTCGTTCACCGCCTGGCGGATCTCGTTGATCAGCGTCTTGCAGTTGATGGCCGCGGCGCTCTGGCTCTTGTTAATCTCCGTGTAATCGTCGCTGGAATGTCGCGATGATCCATCGCCGAGTCGCCTGCAAAGGTCGAGCAACCGTATAACAGAGTGCATAATATTTTGTGTGTGTGTTTGGCCCATTTAAAATTATTTTCTAATGTTTCTCATTTTACTTTCTAATAAAATCTATTAACTTCGAATACCTAAACCTCTCAAATGGGCTTATATCTTTACTTTTGAAAAATCTATAATAATAAACATATGACCTATTTATTTCCTGAATCTTTTTACATTTGAATACTAAAGTTAGTTTGAATTTGTCATATTCTATGCTTCCTTAAATTTATTTTATTATTTATTTTATGTCTACTTATTTAAATATTAATATGCTGTTATTAAGTTTAATGCACATGATGTAAAATATTTTAATAAATATTTCAAAAAATATTATAATAAATATTTTAACGCAAAATATCGTTGGAACTATCTAAATTAGAGCTTTAATTGAATTGATAAACTTTATTTATTAAGATTAATGAATTTATTGATTTATCGATATTACCACATGTCAAATGAGAAATCACCTAGTAATCCTTAACCCTTAATCCCACCAACTCTCTAGAGAGCTCTCTTAACCCACCTCTCGCGATCGGACAGCGCCTGGTTGAGTTGGTCCGTAAAACTGGATCCGGGCAGTGGTACTTTGCTGCCATTCGGTGCCACTCGCCTCCTTGATGGGTACATCCAACTCTCCGCCGGCTCGTTCTCCGCCAACTTATCGTTGGAGCCCAGGATGGAGTCGTACGAGCTGTTGAGATCACGATTGCTGCTGGTGGCTGGCCCCTGGCCAAAGGTGGTCATGCTGCCGCGATGGAAGTCATTGAGTCCATTGTCCGCCGGCGAACCCAAAGCGTTCTTGAAAATGCTGGGAATACTGGTGGTCACTGCCTGCTGAGCCACCTGCTGCTGTTGCTGCTGTTGTTGCTGCTGCTGCTGCTGATGTTGCTGCTTGCTGGGATCCTTGTGCACCTGGGCGTACAGCTGATTGATCTGTGCCTCGCGAGCCGTCGACTGGTTGGATGAACTGGACGAGGCGGAGGAGGTGGAGTTCAGCAGAATGGCCGTGGTGGTGCCCAGATGGCCATTCGAAGGGGTGCTGACCACCACACTGGCCATGGCTGGCGGATGATGCTGGAGGAGATTGTTCACGTTGGCCAGCAGATGCGAGTTGCCATTGGACAGGCTGCTGCTGATGGTTTCATGCGAGGTAGGCGGAGCATTGGCCAGATTCAAGGCCGATCCCTCGCGCTCCTCCTCCTCCTCCTCATCGGTGTCGTCCAGGGTGCAGTCCGAACTGCGGCTGTTGCTGCGGCTGCGCTTGAGGAGATTACCGTTCGAAAGCTGGCCAAGATCACCGGCGGCGGCGGCTCCTCCATTCGAAGTACTATTTCCATTGGCTGAGGGCAACTGGCGATTGGCTAAACCACCACGGGAGGCTTTTGTTTTAGAAACCGATTTTGGATTGGCAGGGTGCGTATTTTGATTTTTTGGTGTTTTTTTTTTTCAAATTGATTTTGATTTTTCGATTTTTTTGTAGTTGGGCAAAATGAGGGCGCAGCGTGTAGGCGTGGCAGTCACAAAAACACAACGAGCAAAGAACGTATAACAAACATGAACAACGATATAGGAACGAACGTGAACAGACGGCACACAGAGATCAAAAATAAAGTCGAGAGAAATGGAAAGAAAGAGAATAACAATTAGCACGAGATGACAATGACGGAGCACAAAAGAAGAAGAAAGTGGCAAAGGGAAATCAAGAGGAGGAGCAGGTGATTGAAGCTTAGCCCAGGTGCAGGGCTCAAAGCACAAAGAACAAAACGCTCAGTTCAAAAGAAGATTATCATGGTTGAAAAAAGTGTTTTTTGAAATGGATTTTGGAATGTTTAAAAGATTGTAAATCTCTAGAGCTTTGAAATCGCCAGAAAATCTATCTAAAAGTATGCTACAATATTTTTTGACAGCTGAATACATGTTGATATTTTTGCAGCTTAATTTTGGTTGAATTTTAAAAGGTTTCAAAACTCCAGAATTTGTGATAAAAATGTCTTTATAATTTAAAAAATTCTATAAATTAAAGAACTTAAATTTGGTTAAAAGCAGAACAAGAACTTCGTTTTTTTTCTCATCCCCAGTGCACAAGTTAACTTTTAAGCATATTTTCGTTCATAAACCATGACAATCTTGTAGAATAATGAGTAAACAGGTGCTTGGGTAAGATTATGTGCTGTGGCGCGGACTCACCCAGATCGATTTTGGTCTTGTTAACCGAGTTATCCAGCAGCTCGTGCTGCGGCACTGCCGCATCCAGTTCGTCCTTCACGGGAACCTTACGCTCCACCGTTGCTGTCTTCACACCATCGCCATCGGGAGAGAGATCGGAGATCTCAGTGTCCGATAGCTCCGTTTCCAGCTTATGGAAAAGGGGTTTTGGCGGCGTCTTACGCATCATCTGCGGGGTCAACTTCAGGGTGGCACTGTCGTAGGGCAGTCCCACGGGAAAGCCAGCCTTTCGCTGCGTCTCCTGCAGCTCGTGCTCCAGATTGATCACCCGATCCTTGAGCTTCTTCACCAGCGCATTGTACTCGGTGTCCTTCTCCTGTAGCAGCTGCTGATAGAACTCCTCACGATGGCACATGTCCAGCTCCCTTTGCTGATACTCCCTCACCAGCCGCTTGGCCTTGTTGTACTTCTTGTCCAGAGCCATGTACTGACCCTGGGACTGCTGCAGCATGTTCTGCAGATTGGCCGCCTCCTTTCGAATATTTCCCAGCTCCCTTTCGCTCTGCCGGAGCCGCTCGCTAAGCAGCTCATTCTCATTTCCCGTCGTCTCGAGCTTGACCAGCTGGGAAGGTGATCAAAAAATATATATTAGTATTCTATACTTTTCAATCTCAAAGAGTAGTGCAATTGATGGATGAGATGATGGTTGGGTAAATAATAAGTAATACAACAGAAAACCAACCTTTCGTTTTAGGTTTTGTATAATCTCCTCCTTTACCAGGCAACCCATTTCGCTCTGGGAAAATAAAAAATAATAATAATAAAATAAATTAAATACAGAAATCATAAAACTAAATACAACAATTCAAAGATAAATTCTCTGAAACTATATTCAACTAATTACCAAGTTACAAAAACTCAAACGCAATCAAAGTGTTTTGATTAATGTGCTCTACAATTTTTTCGATTATCTAAAATTTTGTTTTCAATGATATTTTCAAATCCAATTACCGCTTTGTGCTGCATTTCAATATCCACACAATTTTGAAATTCAGCAAAAGGAGAGAGAAGAGAACACACAAACACACAAGTAGTTGTTAAGCAAGGCTGCAAGAGAGATTCTTTCTGGGATTGGGAGTCCCATCAAGCCCTTGAGTCCTTACCTCCTGTAGCAGCCGCTTGAGCGACTCTACCTCCTGCGAATGGGTGGCCTCCACCTCCATGGGATGCTCCACTTGGACGGGACTCGAGGGTCCCTCGCAGACACTCGAATTGGCCGAAACCGGCTGGGTGGAGTCCTCCGAATAGTCGAGAGTGCGACGCAGGTACTCCTCTTGTTGGCTAAAATAACTTTAGATCATGTAATATTTATTGATTAGACTATAAGCCTGACTAACTAACCGCTTCAAGCGCTCCTCCTTCTCGCGATCCGCCTGCAAACTCAGTCGTATGAGCTGGGCTACCTCTGAGTTCTCGGGATCACGTTCGCGTCCGATTTGGAATTTGACTAGACCGGAAGTATTGCGCAGCACCGAAGCTGCATATGCCTGTGTGACGCCCACGAGACTCTTGCCGTCCACCTCAATGATCTGATCGTTGACCTGGAGATTAGAAAAAATATTATTAAATTATTTAAAGTACTTAAATACATTTCCTAAACCAAAAACCCACCTGAATGCGACCGTCTCTGGCTGCTGCTCCGTTATCGGTTATGGTTTTCACAAAGATTCCTAGTTTCTCTAAGCCTGCATCGGCGCCAACGCCCATGCCAATTATACTGAGACCCAGACCCTCGGGACCCTTCATCAATTCCACTGGGAAGACATGCATCTTCTCCACGCGCTTCTCGAGCTCGTATTCCGCCGAAGCGGCCACAGGATCGACATCCTCATTCCGGCGATCGTAATCGTTAACCGAGAAAGTGGAGTACACGTGGATGGGTCCGGAACTGAAGCGAACTTTGGGATTCTTGCGCACAGTGATGGGCGGATAAGAGCAGTCGTCGTCGTCAAAGTCTAGGAGACCTAGAAAAAATATATACAATATTAATAAAACAGTCTCTATAAGGAAGAGCTCTCCCAACTCACCCGGCACTTCCATCCAGAAGTTGCCATCCTCGAAGTAGTGCACTCCCGCCTCTACAAGAACCTCCTTGCTCCTCACAGGCGGATACTCGGGAATATAGTACTGACTATCGTCTAGTTCGGTGACGCCAGTACTGAGCACTGTTGAATTGGTGGCCTGTTCGGCATCTGCCAGGGAGTAGGTGGAATTATGCTTGCTGGAGATGATGCTGTCGTCGATAGTTGTCGTCTGATTGAGTGTGGCATCCGATTGCGTGGATTCCACGGATACAATCGATTCGTGCAGCGATTCTCCGCCGGTGACGTAGGTGTGATTCAGATCGGAATGTTTCTCTTGTAGATCGTAGCCGTTTTCCAGCTCTTCCCGCTGACCAGGTCCTCTTCCTGAAGTTGCCGAGGTGATTAGCAGATTTTCCAGACTGCGCTTGGGTGCCTAAAAAGGGGGAATATTTTAAATTAATATTTCTCAAATTACAAAAAAATATTCAGCACACTACAGAAATCTTTTCCAAACGAATTTTTTCTTTCAACTTTGATAAAACATTTATAGACTTTAAAGGTAGAGCTTGGATATTATAGACATTATCGACATTTTTCAAACATAAATGTTTATCGGAAAAATCGATGTTTTCGATTATAATAATTTTTCCTTGAAAATATCGATATTTTTCTAGCTATACTTTAAAAGTCTAATTTTTGTCAGAGATTTCTGGTACAGTTCCCTATATAAAAACAGATCCCACCTCAAGGACATCCCTTAGCCACTCGGGCTCGTCGTCGTCGTGGCGAGTGGTGGCTGTGGTCGCCGTCGAGGGGGTGGTTGTAGTGGTCTCTGTCTCTGTGCTGTCGGCCTTGACGAAGGTGGCATTCAGAGAGGTGGCGGCATGTCCATAGCCCACAATGTCCACGGCTTCAACGTCATCGGAATCGCCGTCAGCCTCGCCGCCATTCACATCGAACTCGGCCCTGGCGTGGTCCTCCTCCTCGTCGTCGTCCTCCTCCTCCTCCTGGAACTGCTGCTGCTCCTGCTCCTCCTCTTCGTCCTCGTCCTCCTCGACAATCGCTGGGACAGCTGCAATTTGGATATCCTGCTCCCCGTTGGCAGCAACTGATACAGATGATGCTACAGATGATTGCCCGGGCAAATCCTCAATGAGATTCTTGATGCTGGTCGGCGATGTTGCTGTGGCAACAACGGCAGCAACTGCCACGCCCACGCTGGGGGCGGCGTTGAGTATTTGCTCGACTTCCTTGGCCTGTTCGTCCGACAGCAGCGACTGTTGTCTATATTTAAGATCGGAAAAGGGAATAAAAATATATAAAGAGTTAAATCAAAAGTTCCTTTGAGATCAGGAGATAAAATAGGTTGAAAAATACAGAAAAACAGGAGACCAACCTGATTTTGTTTTCCAAAATGCTACGCAGACAGGTTGCAAAACGGGACAGGACAGTACAGGATACACAAGCACAACACAATAACAGGCAATTTACGATAAATAAATGAAAGTAAACAAAATGGGAAATGCTAAAATTATGAAATATTTATAGAGAGACATGCAAATCATTTTAAATAATATAAATAAAAAAATGCATACAATTACGTGCGTCGCTTAAAGATTTATAAACGTTGCAAACGAGCATGTAAATAAAATTAAAGTGCATATAACAACAGTAATTAAGTGGAGAGCCCAGCAGAGTCGACAAGAGTGCGCAATTAAAATGTAATGCAGTTTTAATTCACACTATCCAGCGGTTGGCCATTTCCATTTACCAGCTACCATTTGCCGCTTCCGATACCAATTTGTCACCCAAAAAATTGGTTTTAATTTGTGGTCGAGTTTTCGTAAACAATTTGCAGACTATCTATATTCGATTGCCTCACCGCTTCTCCTTGCGCGAATTCTTGAGCATCATTTATATTGTTGATAGAGTCATAGATTTATTTGCAGCTCTTGGGAATTACGCGAATTCTTAAGCATCATTAATATTATCGATAGTCTAACAGCCATACTTCAATAGGCGAATTATTTAGCTTTATTGGTATTATATCAAGTGCTTTAGATTGTTCGCTGTTCTTATCTGAGATACCTTACTATTTAATCTTAAATTAATAACAAGCCGCCCTCTTTAATTGCACATATAATAATAAAGTAAACTTGAGGACATGAAATGCAGTCAGCGACGCGCCGCAAAGTACGCAATGCCAAATTAAACATGCACGCTTACACGAGCACGTAGCCCAGAGCGAGTTGGGTGGAAAATCGGGTGAAAAGTTATGTCGCATACGCCGTGTTGCACACGCAATGGCACCTGAAGTGAGGAAAACAGGTAGGAAAACAGCCAGCAGACAGGCAGTTGTCAGTTCGGCTCAGTTCAGTTCAGTTAGCTGGGTGCATTTAACGTTTAAGTGTTTGTCACTCTCACTTGTGCGTGACGTCACGTGTAAGGTGGATATATCTCCTCATCGCAGTGTTTGTTAATTACTGCCAACAATTTCCAGCGACAACGACAACGAGGACGAGTCGACACATGGAGAAAATTAGGGATTAATAATGATCCTTTATATAAGTATATTGTTTTCCCAAGAAAAAAAATACTTCTGTCTTCAAATTGTATATTAAATGATTTTATATGATTTAATATATTATTACAATTTTTAAATAACTTTTGTGTGATCTTGCAATATTTTTTTCATTATATTAATTTTTTTTTTATTATTATTATATTTTATCGTAAATATTTATTTTCTGTTCCCTAAGAACACGGCTAATCATTGAAACTAACACACAGAGCCTTAGTTGTTGCAAGTGGTTGATTATGTTGTTGATAATGAGAGCCAAGTGGCAGACACTGAGGCAACAACAAACAAACAGAGTCGTCGGGCGAAGGCCCAAAGTGGCCACTTTCCCGCTTTTCCACTTTTCCCATTTGCCCGCTTTTCCCCGCAGGTGGTGCCGTCTGTGTGTGCCATGCATTTAAATGAGTTTTTCAGCAGACTTTCAGTGCATTTATGTAATCGCAATTGCAATGGCAATTGGCATTTTCACACGCAAGCCAACAGACTGTAATTAGCTTGGGCTTCAAAAACATATTGCAAAATCGCCTAAAATCTAACGATATTTTCCGACAGTTGACGGCAATTTCGGTGTGGGGGTCCATTGGAAAACAATTCGGATATTTCGATAACCCCAATGCAATCCAATAAAATGCAATAAAACAATTAGCCAGCGATTTGCGAATCAAATCTCTATATTTCTCTCCACTATTTCGTGACCACTCAAACAAAAAACTAACAATCAACAAAAGCAATTGAAATGGCCCAAACTTATTCCAGGGGGTTAAACTAAGCGGCTTATGGGTGAGTTTCAAATGTGGAGGTGGATCTAGTTGGGGGTTACGGGGCGGTTGGGCTACCTGATGATCCCCCCTGCAGTCAGGAAAACGAAACGAAAAGGAATTAGCATAAAGTTATGGCTTTATAATTAAAATAAAAATAACACGCTACCGTTTTTAATTGCTGGGGAATGTGGGACAACAATCCCCTTTGCTTTTTTAACCACACCTCTGTGGTGCAGGGGGGTCGCCTAAAGCGAACGCAGTTGCATGCATAACAAAATATTACGCATACGCCGCGTGTGACGCGCGAAACAACGATGACAAAGTTTCGTCAGGCGGCGGCGGCGGCAGAGGGAAAATAATTACGGGCAAAAAAAAGAAAAACACAGGGAGTGGGCAACAACTTTAACGATATTTAAATAACAGATACGAAGGATGTTTTGGAAATTTTTGACTAAGGAAACTTTGATTGTTTAAATGGAAAACTTAAAAAATATATATAAAATAAATAAATATTAAAAACAAATTTTAAATTAAATGTTTTCTCCAATTAACAGTTAATAAATAAACATTTACATATTTTAAAAATATTTTTTTGTCAATCTCTGTTTTTTAAAACCCCGTTTTAGTTTTTTCTCAAATATATTTATTTTTTCCCATGGTGCTTCAAGTAAAAACAAAGAAAAATGCGAAAGACAAATGCAATTATGCGACGCTTGGAATTTTCCGTTTGTCTCGTGCAAACAAAAGCGGAAAAGCCGGAAAACCCAGAAAGGAAGAGCGTGTGTGTGCTTCAACACTTTTCGTTGCCTATTTATTGGAGCACAAGTTGATTAGGAAAAACGCAGCGACAGACATATGGAAAGTGCCACAAAGAACGCGTTTCCACACACAGAGAGAGCCACAAAAACAAGGTCAGTCTGCTTATTGTTTCGTCATACATTTTTAATTAATTTAAATAACAAACGGGAAACCAAAGGGAAACCGCAAAGCAAAAGCCTTGCCCCACAAATTTTCAGAGCGGATTAAACTCACTCAAGAGAGGATTTTCTGTCCGCTCTCCGAGTGAGTTTTCCCATGTGCTCCTAGCTGTTCGCTTTTGGCCCTGGCCCACAATGACGTCATGTGTCTGACTCGGTCAGCCGTCCATTGTTGTGATAAATTTAACAGAATTTATGTTTAGTCATTCGAGAGTTTTACAGCGAAAGCGAGCATTTTCGTTTATTAATAGCTGTTGGCTTGGATTAGGAAGCGGTGGACTGGTGGACTAGACTATCCTATACATCCTATCCATCCGGCATTTCGCATCCGTCCACAGTTTGCCAGGCACTTTTCAAAGTCACTTGTGTGCTTGGCAAGGAGAAAATAGAGAAAGTTTTGGCCTGGTTGAACCTGCAGTCGAAAAAACCAAGTCAAGGTGAGCTATGACGATGATAATGTGGCGAAGCAGGTGGGAAAAATTGTCTATTCTTTGTTGTGGGTTGAGATATATTTGAGATTTGATTTAAAATGTAAAATAATTAGAAGAAATAAAATGATAGATGTACCAAAATCTCAATTCAAAATTATCTAAAAATGGTGTCTAAAAGTATGCAGTGAAAAAAGGACGATTCAAAATAAATTAAAATGTGATTTTTATTTAATTCATAATATTATTTAAAATTAAAAATAATTAATTAAAAATCAAAATGGTAAATGAAAAAAATATCTAGGAACTCAAGTATGGAGAAGTAAGGCCTTACCTTTAGACTCAAATAATTTGTTGCATACTTTTAGACACCTTTGTAATTATTTCTTAATTTTTTTTTTAGTATTCTAAATCAAACAGTTTTTGGTGCTTTGGTCTTGCCATTTAAAATATAGCTTCTTTTAAAGTAATAATTTATAATCTTTTGAAATATTTCCCACAGAAAATTTACGCATATGCATAGGAAATCTCTGCTTTTGACTTTTCAATTGTTTGGTGTCATTATCGTTTCGGATTTATTTGCATAAATTGGGCCAGCACATCAGAGGTTAACCCGTTTAGCTCTTAATCATATGCAATATCAATTTGAATGCACACAACAGAGGGAACAGTACAGAAAAGCGACCGACTGACTGGCTGTGAAAATTGAAAAACCCCATTTTATCATGGCGAACACGTACGTAGAGAAGAGCAGCACAAATTCCACAGCACAGAGAATTCATAGGAGAAACAACAATCAGGCAGGAACAATATTTACTGCGTGCGCACCAAAGTATGCAGCAAGAAAAATCACAAACGCAGGATAACTCAGGACAAAGGACATCGGGGAAAGGCTGGAAGAGGGAGCTGAAATGCCAGATACCAATGACAATGTTGAAAATGACAACTTGGCAACAATTATATTCCAGTATGAGCGCTGAGCACATGTGTGTGTGTGTTGGCCCGCATATGAACAAGAAAATGGAAACAACAATGTCAACAGGATCAACATGGCGTATGAGCAACGTTCAATTGAAAACCCATTCGATTCAAGTGGCACGACAATGCGACAATACGATAGACTGTTCCAACGGGGTTCCCCCTTATTCATTGGTAGATTGTGCAGGAAATTGAGGTAATTAAACGCTCGAAGAATCTGCGGGGAAAATGAAATGAAAAACTTTGCCTCCTTTTAATCAGTTCAGAGCAAAAAAAAGTTACCTGCCTACATTATTTTCTACTATTAGATACCCCTTACTCAGCTCAGGAAAGTGCGAGGGAGATGGAGATATACGAGCAGCAAAGCGACTGCTTGCACTGCTTTAATTCCATTGTTTGCTCATAACTTTTTAGAGAATGGTCCGCTTTGGACCATTTCTTCTACATTTCGATAGGTATTAATAAAAACAACAAAATTGCATTTCTACTATTTCGAAATTTTGTAAGCTTTGCCACCTTTTAATCAGTTTAGAGCAAAAAGCTACCTGCCTACATTATTTTCTACTTTTTTCCAAGGGCTTTTCGGTGTGCCAGATGCCAACTACTTAAGTGCTATGCACACACAAATATGCATACAGTTTATAAAAAAAACCGTTTTAAATATAATTTTGGCACAACTTCGGGTGGCCACTCCCATCTGGAGGATAAAAATTCCATAACTTGCTACTAAAATGCGAAACTTTCGCCAGAAAACTTTTCGTCCGGGCAAAGTGAATGCAACACTTTTGGCACACTGGCAGCATTCCCACTTGCAGGCAATCAACGTGGTAAATGAAAAATACAAAAAACACCCCAGCTGCTTGGAGCTCTTCACCTATTTATCTTTATCACCCCGGCTTTATCTACCGAATTAGTAGAAACTTCACACATCGCTACGGCCATAAATTCCAGTATTTGCCTCAAACTGAAACTTATGCGAACAACTGAGTAAACAGAGAGTCACCAGGATGCCAGGACTGCAGGATTCCAGGACATCGGGACAAAACAAAGTGCTAAAGGTGCGTCGTCCCAACCATAAACTCGCCTTTCGGAGAGCTGAAACTGCTTTTATATCGCTCGGGGGGAAGCATTAGTGGACCGACGACGTTGAAGGAATCGCTAAAGACTAAAGGAGTTGGGAGTTAGGGGGTTGGAAAACTTCACCGAGTCGCAAGTCGCAGGAAGATCACCCTCTGGGTCTTTAGCATTCATTTCTGAGCCTTTGAATGCTGGACTTTTCACAAAACTTTTCGTTATTAATGGGGTAAATCATTTATATTTGCATTTACTACTCTCATTATCTTGGAAATAAGTTATTGCAAAGTCAACTTTTTCTTTTATAGTCGAACTATAATCAATTACTGTCTTTGAATATTTTACTCAGAAATCCTCTTTAAAAAGAAAGAAATTAATTGATGCTGAATTCAAAAATATTTACTACATTTATTAGGGCTGGTATGAAAAAAACGTCAAGAATTTTGTTTCATATGAAGTTTTTTGTTTTGGACGACTTTTTGTTAGGTTGAATACCAACCCTTACCTGGAAAATAAATCATTGCAGAGTCATCCTTTTCTATTTAATTATTTTTCATTTCAGATTTTATTCTACTTAACAACCGCCTTCAAATAGTCACCATTTTCTTGAGCACCCCTTCTAAAACGTAGAGTATCTCAAGAACTATTGAAATAAATACCAACAAATGGGCCAAAGCGTCATTCGTGCTCCATTTCCAAGTTGCCTTCGAAACTTTTGCGTTGCACTTGCAGTGCACTTCCGCTCGCCACCCGTTTGCCCACCCACTTTGTTGCCATTTTTTGTTGCAATTGAGAGGGAGGAAAAATAAAAACACTAAAAAATAAATATAAACAAAAAAATAGTGGCGGGACAGGGGCGTGCGATAAGCCAAGCACACAAATAAGATTACAACGCCCGAGCAAAGCAGGGGCAACAATAATAAAAGCGAAAGAAATACTACCACTAAAAACGCGAAACCAAAAACTTTTTTTAAATGCAGTCAAAAGCAAAAGTTCAAGCTAACCAAAAAAAAAAGGAAGGAAAGGAAAGGAATAGAAAAAGGGGGAGCTGCTAACCGAAATGAAAATAGAAGCCAAAGTTAAAACCGCCGAAACAAAAAATTATTGAGAAAGCGTGAAAAGAGCGAGGAGAAACTTGCCAAAGCGAAAAGGCAGCGGAAAAAATGTTGAAAGCAAAGGGCCAAGTTAACTAGAAAATGGCCAACGGCTAGAGTCATCCAAAAATGGAGCCAACAGAAGTAGCAGCCGCTAAGAAAGTTAATCCTCCAATCAGTTGCAGTTCTATATTCCACTTGTAACAAAGGCACTTTGAAAAAAAGCCCAGTAATTTATAAACATTTAACAATATTCATTGTAAAATCGCTAGATTTTTGAAATCACTTTTAAAAGTCAAAATAGGTGTCTAAAAGTATGCAACAATATATTTTAAACTCAAAAGAGCTATGAATTTACTCAGGAAGACTACTCTTCTTTATTTAGACTCATATTTTAAAAGTGATTTTAGAACTCCAGTGGTTTCTGTAACACTCCCTATATTTTCTTTGCACTCTAAGATTATTTTGGAACAGCAAAAAAATATGATAAGATATTTGCATCTTTGAAGATCCGAAAAATACGTTTCATACTTGTAGTTCTGTTTTAATAGTGGAATTATTCTTCAAGCTTCATTTAAAATTGTGAGGGATTTAACAGGAACACAAACTCTTTATTATTACTAAACGGATATTATTACAAAAGGATATCAATTTTTACGTTTCAGTTTGTAAGGAACGCAAACTATTTCCCGAACTTTTGGATACTTTCTCATAGTGCAGTTGAAAGTACTTTGCAATTACACAGGCCAATGCCGAAAATGGTCCACAATTGACCAGCAAATTGCCCGAAAATTTGGCCCACTTCCCATCCTCACTCCCCCTAGAAAAAAAAGGATAAGGGAGGAGTTTGAGAACAGGCCTTGTGTCAAGGACAAACGTTTTGGGGACACAGCGAGCTCAGCTGGGCAGGCTGCCAAAAACAAAAAGCCAGAAAGAAGAGTTGCTCCTGTTGAGCCCCAAACATTTGGCTGAAAGATAAATGAGAGTTGGACTTGCAGCTGGGCCCCGCTACTACTACTTCTTCTTCCTCCTTTTTGGCCACACAACGACGACTTTTGGCCAAGGACGACAAGGACATCATCAACACATGGCCGTAACGGCTGTCGCTGCTGCAATTTATGTAAATTGCGGGCTAGTTGCAAGAGGGAGAGAGTGCTGAATGCCAAAAAGGCGAGATCAGAGAGTTAAGCAATTGCCACTTGCGACAACGCTGCGTATGTGTGATTTCTCTGGGCCCTTTTCACTTTTCTACCAACTGCAGAGCTGCAAATGAATTTCAATTTTGCATTTCGAAAAGCGTTTTCCCAGGGGGCGTGAAGTTTTTCAATTAGTTGACCAACTTGCACTTTTGCCGCTCGCAGGCAAATTGTTTCTTCTTCTTCCTCTTCATTTTTTTTCCAGGCTGAAATTATGCAATTTATTTCCAGTCCATGTGAAAAGTTCGAGCGCCTGATAAAATCATATTTTTCAGCCCTGAAGTTATGCTAATTGTACAGGGCGATAATCATGGGGAAATTTCGCATTTTAACAAAGGGACTGCTTCGAATATGAGATTCTCTTATAGTAGGGGAGAAATGCTTGTATTTCTTTTGAAGGGGAGAAATTGTGCAGAAAATGATGCAATAACAACTTGGGAGAAAAGTTTCGAGCTGATTGCCCTTTCTTTGATGGTTATACCCGTTACTCGTAGAGTAAAAGGGTATATTGTATTCGTGCAAAAGTATGTAACAGCTAGAAGGAAGCGTTTCCGACCCCATAAAGTATATATATTCTTGATCAGGATCACTAGCCGAGTCGATCTAGCCATGTCCGTCTGTCCGTCTGTCTGTCCGTCTGTCTGTCCGTCTGTCTGTATGAACGCTGAGATCTCGGAAACTATAAAAGCTAGAAGGTTGAGATTTCACACACATATTCTTGGGCTTCCTACGCAGCGCACGATTTTCAAATGTGTCTGGAGGCCACATCTTTTAAGATTTTAAAAATATATAAACGCCATTTTATAGTGTTTATTAATACCTATCGAAATGTAGAAGACATTTTTCAAATCGGACCATTCATTAAAAAGTTATACGCAATCAAAATTGTTTATATATCTATCTCCCTCGCACTCCCTTTAGCCCCAATAGATAGTCGGGACACCAACCCGAGTACAGCGTTCGCACTCCCTTTAGCTGAGTGACGGGTATTAGATAGTCGGGACACCAACCCGACTATAGCGTTCCCTCTTGTTTTATATGAAATGTTTACAGTTTCTAGTGGTAGAAATTGCTAGGGATTTTTGAAATCACTTTAAAAGATGTCTACAAGTATGCAGTGAAAAGGGAACGGAGTTTTTTGGAATTAAAAATAATTTGTAGCATACTTTTATACACCTATAAAATGATATTAAGGTCCTAGTGATTTTTGTAGCACACTTTTAGACACCTTTAAATTCCCAAGGATTTCTTTAGCACCCTTCTTTCAATATTGTATCAAAAAATCCCTTTTACTGCTTTATATTCCCGCGACAAATCCCCAACTTATCCGATCCCACATTAACTCATTTCCCGCTGCTGTCACTTGAATGTAAAAAGAGACACTTGTACAATTTAACTAAGCACAGAAGCCACTTGCACAATGCACTTATAGCCCACTATTCATTTCCCAGCCACACCACTCGAGAGCCACTGAACCACCACTGCACCACCCACCCCTTAACCCACACAAACCACCAGACCAGACCAGCCTTTAACCCACCCACAGCCCCTGTGGCTTAAGTCGCCACCGCAATTTAAATAAGCTTAAAAGCGCAGCCAAGACTAAAAGCAAACTTGACTGAAATGCATTTTCCCCGCTCGCTTCTTTCCTTTTCGCTACCGAAAAAAGCAAAGAAGGTGGGGGGAAAACCCAGAGATTCGGGAGGGAAAAGAAAACCCGAGCATATTGAATGCCAAATGAGCGATTAGCACTTGTCGCCCTGTTGATGCCTTTGGCAATGTCTGCCAGGATGTGACGATGATGAAGGAGCTAGAGGAGCCACCAGGATAAAATAAGCAGGGGAATCCCTCCCTCCTGTTTGTTGGTTTTTTCGTGATTGCGCTTAAATTATACTTAACACAAATTCCATTTGAATAAACTAAATGCAGTGCACAAGCAAAGCAGACACAAGCTGCATATAATCAGCAAAGAAAACTCATTAAAATGTTTAATCAGCAAAATGGGTTGTAAGCCAAGTTGGCTGTCCTAATGGCGGACTAGGCAAATTAGTTATTTTTAATTGGAAGAATTATAAAAAGACGTGATAAAGGGTGATAAACAGAAAATCATTGTAACTTATTAATATATGAGACATTAATTAGTATAAAATATTTATCATAGGCATAACTGATATTTTCAACTGATTAACGTTAATATGCAGTCAATCGCCAAATTATGTAAATAGGGAGAATTATGAATAGCAACTGGATTTATGTCTATAAAAAATTAATTAAGTCTAATGAAACAAATGGCAACTGATTAACGTAATATTAATGTGGATAAATATTTAATATTTAAGCAAAAAACTTCTTTAATCCGAAATTTCCTCACACATGTGATTAGTCTAATCGACTTGTCGTGCCCCAAAATATTTGGTAATTCGACCGCAAAAGCCTTGAATGCAATATCTTTGCAGTACACGAGGATGTCAGACCACAAAAGCGTCCTCTATCGGCAAACAAATCATCATGAGGAAGCCCAGAACCAATTGCCATTAATGCATGCGAAGGGAAAACTACAGAAATGGGTGAAAACCAGAGAGAGATGGTGAAGGGGAGAAATGGAGAAATGTAGAAATGGACATGACGTTGGGATGGTAAGTGCGCTGCTTATTGACAGGCTGGACTTTGGACTGAAAACTGGTGAAAGCTGGCCACTAACGAGACTCTCGTGTGTGTGCGATTCTCGTCCCAGCACGACGACAGTTGTCTAATTAAAAGCCAACAACAAGAAGGGCAACCCACTGACTGACCAACTGATAATGCCAGCCCATAAGGAACCGGATATGTCACCAGAAATGGGATCCCTTCATCATCATCATCAGCAGGCAGCAAATAAAATTGCCAGCGATGATGGCAAACATTAAATATTGATAATAATATTTTTCCACCTACCAAAAGACGAGGCTCCTTCTTCGCACTCTGTTGACACTTCAGTTTCGGTTTCAGTTTCAGCTGCTCTCCTGTTTCCCGGACTTAAAGTTTAATTAAAACTTATTTCCTGCGCTCCAGCACGAAAATGTTAATTAAAACGATGGTTCAGCGGAGAGATTGCCTCACATTTCGTACGTTTTTCCCAGCCAGCATAAAACGGATTTCGTTTCGCGCGCGGAATTTCCTTTTTGCTTTTTGCCGTTTTTCCGATTTTCTATTTGTAGGTTTTTTTGTGTTTTTCCTGTGCCAAAAGCGTTACGATTTTCCAGCCATGCGACAGGATGAACGAGCGGCGGGCATGTGATTCGAGTGGCTCCGCAAATGCAGGACAAAACTGCACAGGAGACAAAATGAGTGGAAATATGCAGGAGTCTCCACCGAGAGCGAAAACGAAACCCGAGTGGAAAATGCGAGTGCGGCTCGGAGAATGTGCTCGTTTTCACTCCAAGTTGAGTCGCGTCGTCACACGGAAAACGTTCATAAATAAAAGGCCAAAAAACGGTCGACTAATTGACGTATGCAGCGCAGCAAACAGCACACATATTGCCAAAAGAAACTACGGCTAAGAGTAATTTTTCCGCGGCTAAAACGAAATTGGTTATTTGCGTGCGAAACGTGAAAAGTTCCCCAAAGGCAAGGCTACGTAATTCCTGGTAATGGCTCATAATAAATTGCCCCAAAAAATACAAAAGCGTCGAAGGAGCGAAAAGGAACGCAAATAAGCGCAAAATGGCGAAGCATAAAAACTATAACGATTGAAAATACAGGGGGGAAAATGAAAATACTTGTGCTGGGGAATCGTTTGAAAATTGCATTTTAATATGTGGAGTAGGAGGAGGATTGGAGGTTTCAGGTTCCTCTCTTTGCCTTCAAACAATAAATCAATGGCAAGTCAATTCTCGGGGAGCAGCCACGAATCGCTCGCAGAAAGCCGGGCCAAGAATAAATGACTGCGAAAATCTAGATATACTTAAAAGGCACACACAAAAACCTTTAACCGCCCTCTGCGAACTCAAACATATTGAGCTCACCTGCAAAATGGCTGTCAGTGATGGGAAAAAAACAATAAACTGTAGAAATGGGTGAAATGTCTACTAGGAACTCAACTAAGACTTAAGTAATAAATGTAGACTATTTTAGAAAATTAATGGAAATATTTAAATATTTTGCCTAAAAGTATGCAGTGATTAAAGGATAATCGACTTCCTGAATAAATTCAAGGCACTTATGAGCTAAAAGTACATTGTTGCATACTTTTAGACACCCATTTAAAAGTTATTTCAAAAACTCAGGGATATATAAAGGAGAAATTAACTTATGTTTATCCTTTATAATAAAAAATAAATATAAATCTTAACAATCAAATCATATAGATGGAAAGGAAAATTAGATAACTTTCTAATAACTTTAAAATAATAAAAAAATGTGAAAAAATCGAATAATAAATAGTTCCCATCACTATTTAAAGCTACAAAGTACGGAATAATCGGAAAACTCTAAACCAGGCAAAATCCCTTGGCTGAAAAGCTCACACTCATTAAACAAACAGATGCCTTAAAGTCCCTGGGCCAGTTGAATGGCTCAGAGTTGGGAATAGTTAAGCAAGTTTGGCAGTTTAAAGTGGCACCAGCTTAGACCCAGACCATCTACTCAGCTGCACAAAGGGCAGTATTCACATGCTACATCTCAACCTATCCCTCTACCTCCATCTTCATCAACAACTCCAACTTGAACTCCAATCTCATCCTTCCTCCTCCGCCGGAGTCAACACTTCCGGGCGGAACTGAAGGCGGATGGCGAGTGCATCAGCAGTTGACAAGCGACAGATTAGCTTACAATTACAACAAAGCTGGCGCTGAAAGGTGACTAAGCCGATGATGAATAGTAACTTGGCAGAGACGACGAAGAGTCCACAAAATCCAGAGATGGAGAATGTGGGGTAAATGTAAATATTTGCTCAATATGTGAGTGAGAGCGAGTGAATAAAGTTCAGGAGGAGGTGCACATGGCCAGGAAAATCCAAGGAAAACTGCAATACCTGGATTTCCATGATTAATTATTGGCTACAAGTAATACACATAAAATGCTAATGAGATGGCTACTTAATATCAACAAAAAGGATAAAGGTAAATGTTGGTATTTTGTGTGGGTTTAGGACTGATTAGAGTTACAAGGTCTTAATGCTGATGAACTGGCAATAATTGAGATTTCTGAATATGAATAGAGAGAAAATGTTGAGAGTTTAGTGCTTTAGAAAATCAATTAATAATAAATCAGATACTAAATATAACAAGAGAGAACGCTATAGTCGGGTTGGTGTCCCGACTATCTAATACCCGTCACTCAGCTAAAGGGAGTGCGAACGCTGTACTCGGGTTGGTGTCCCGACTATCTATTGGGGCTAAAGGGAGTGCGAGGGAGATAGATATATAAACAATTTTGATTGCGTATAACTTTTGAATGAATGGTCCGATTTGAAAAATTTCTTCTACATTTCGATAGGTATTGATAAACACAATAAAACTGCATTTTTACTTTTCCGAAATATTGAAATTTTTAAAATCGTATATAAGCGATTGTGGGCGTTAGAGGGGGCGTGGCACCTTTTTGAAACAAACTTGCGCTGCGTAGGAACTCCTAGAATCTGTATGCAAAATGCCAATCTTCTAGCTTTTATAGTTTCCGAGATCTCAGCGTTCATACGGACAGACGGACAGACAGACAGACAGACAGACAGACAGACAGACGGACAGACGGACAGACGGACATGGCTAGATCGACTCGGCTAGTGATCCTGATCAAGAATATATATACTTTATGGGGTCGGAAACGCTTCCTTCTAGCTGTTACATACTTTTGCACGAATACAATATACCCTTTTACTCTACGAGTAACGGGTATAAA
>JBAMCF010000752.1:0-19430 GCA_037075285.1 Drosophila lutescens | reverse complement strand
TTGCGCTGCGTAGGAAGCCCAAGAATTTGTGTTGCTAATGCCGAATCTCTAGCGTTTGTAGTTTCCGAGATCTCAGTGTTCATACTGACAGACAGACAGACGGACAGACAGACGGACATGGCTAGATCGACTCGGCTAGTGACCCTGATAAAGAATATATAAACTTTATAGGGCCGAAAATGCTGTTACATACTTTTGCACGAATACAATGAACCCTTTTACTCTACGAGTAAACATATCGAAGCTAAGAGAAATCATTTAAAATTTAAAGCCAGCAATCTACATTGGCTAATTAACGCCCGCTCGCCACTAAAATTAGAGTACAAAATACTTTTGTATAATGCAGTCCTAAAACCAATTTGGACATATGGCTCCGAGCTATGGGGAAACGCATGTGCCAGCAACTTAGAAATAATCCAGAGAGCTCAATCAAAGATATTGAGAACCATAACAGTATATAACAGTATATACGGCATGAAAATATTCATAAAGATCTAAACGTAGGCTTAATTAAAGACGAACTCGACAAAGCGAAAGCAAAGAAGCTCCAGGCCCATCCTAATGACCTTGCGCGGTCTCTAATCTGGACCACAAGCTATACACGACTCCGGCGAAGAGACCTCCCCACCCAGCAACAATAGTTAGGGCCGTTCTTCTAAATAATTAATTTGTAATTAATTAAAATATTTAAAATAGATTAAGATTTGCAAACTTGTCGTTAGTCTCTAAGAGAGAAGATTCGATAAATAAAATACCGTTTAATAAAGAAAAAAGTATCGGGTATAACCAGCACAAAGCATCCTTTGTGGAGAGCCCACCCAAATTTAAGCTCTCCGATAGAATCAGTCACTCCGATTAGAAACTCCTCGGGTACTTGGGCCCGCAGTGACGAAGACAGAGCCGAAACATTTGCTTTGCACCTAAATGTCTTTTGAAATTTAACACAAAACAAATCAAACGGCCGAGGTCCTCGGTTCAACCCACAGTCTCTGTAAATTATTTTTTTGTTTGCTAGGTGATGCTTTAGTCTTATTTTAAACTTAGTTTAATCTGTCAGAGGCAATATAGATGTGAAAAATCACTGTGTTTGAACTATTTCACACTAAAATTCATAAATCTTGTTAGAGCATTACAAAATGTGATGCGTGTGTGGCTTAATCAGTTAGTGTGTCTACAAATCCAAAGGTCCCGGGTTCAAGTCTTAGAGAAAGCGACTTGCCTCAAAGAAAGTAAGTTTGTTAAACCCGTTACTCGTAGAGTAAAAGGGTATATTGTATTCGTGCAAAAGTATGTAACAGGGAGAAGGAAACGTTTTCGACCCTGTTCACGCCAAAAGGGCGTTTAATTTCGGTAGGCAGTGTCGAGCGGCAGTTTTCTCCAGATCTCCACATCTCGCTCGCTCGCACTGCCCTTCGCTCTCCCTCTCCAACTCTCCCCCAAGTCTCCGCTCCGCTCAGGAGCCTCTAAGCTAAGATTATTGTAACCAGTTCTATTTTCAAGTGTCAAATAAACAGCCGCACGTCGCGCAAAACCCCGAAAGTTCTCCCGTGTTTTCGATTATAATTTCTACGCGGGTTTCCACCGTTTTTCCTGGGACTCAGCAACTACTTCAATCAAGCCACCCCCGCCCCAACATTTGGTCCATCGAGCCGGATTTCAAATTTTGGATTTTTCCTCTCCTGGAATTTTCCTGGATTTTGTCCAGCGCCTACGGTGGCTTGAACCGCTTCAGCTAAGTTCCATTTCCAATTCCTATTATTTGCCGGTCATACAGCCAGTTGTTCGAACCCTATTTCGTTCAACTTGTTGTATGATTTCTTGTCTAAATCCAAAAGAGATTTAATCCGACGCAACGGCATTTAATATATATATTCCAATATATTGCAATTCCTTTGTGACCGAATTTCGTACACTCGAAATTATTCCGAGCCCACATTTCCAATTCCGCAGTGCTTATTTATTTAAATAAGAAATATAAATTCCTATAACTATATGATTTACTCCAAGTGTGTGTAAAAATATTACCCAGCCACAGTAAATATTTACGATTTTTAAAATTGTTTTGCAAAAATTGCACTCTGTGTTTTTACTGTGTTCCAGCTGCGTGTATATATTTTTACATAAATATTCCAGTAAAGTCCAATTCTACTACTCTGCACTGCTACATAAATTCCAAGACCCTAATAACACAAACACAATACATATATCCTATTTTTTAAAATATATATTCGTGGTCTATAAACTAAATTTTTCCTTGTGTAAAAAATATATAATCCAGCCACAGTGAATATTTCAAAATAAAAGTGATCCGCCAAAATTGGCAGCTTTTGTGTTTTTACTGTGTTTCCTGCTGCGTGCATATATTTTTGCATAAATATTCAAAAAATACAGTCCACTCTATCTACTTACATTTTGAGCTAATTGTTTCAATTTTGAGAAATTCCCGCAAACATATTTTGCTTTTCAACGCCATTCCGTTATTCGTCTCCAAAACTCCCGCAATCGGTGCCCTTACCCTGTCCCGCTGTTCGTACATACATACACACGTATAGACATAACGTACTTACACACATTCCGAACCGCACCGTGGTTCAAGGGTATTCAGAAAATTAAAATATATTATTTTTTTCAAATATATTTAACCAAAAATTCAAAATTACTAATAAAGTTCCAAAATTAATATACGCTTCCACGAGTGTCAGTGTGACCATATTATACTAGTCTGGTCTCCATTAAATATTTTAATTAATATTTTTGCGCCCACCTTAAATATTTTCTGTCGAAATTATTTCTAAAAATTTATATTACGGTTCCATAAAACCTCCACAGTACAATCCAGTGTGACCGTATATCCTTACGGACTTTTCAATTGGTTCCTAAATTCCAAATTGTTTATTAATTTTTTACCCACCTCTATAAATAGTTATTATTTGACATGGCATCCCAAGCAAAATCCGCTTTAAATAAATTTATTGTCACAGCTGACACTCTGATCCATTTTGAAGCTATCATTACTGTTCCGGGTGCATCCACCCCTACCTTATCCGTCCTCAAAATCCGTAGGGAGCATGTCAGTTCCTTGTGGCAAAAGGTCAAGGAATCATATGACATATGCTCCGATTGCATTTTGGCTGCAGGCGATAGCGCCGCAGATACGAAATCTATGCTCAAGGCGAAATACAATATAACGTACGATGTATACGAAAAGGTCGCCGCTCAGATCCTCGAGCAAATCGAAATCCAACAGGGCTCCTCCCAAAAATCTCAAGCTCCAGTAACTCCGTCCCAAAGTGTATTATCTTATGGCTGTCGGCTCCCTCCTATCGACACAGAGGTTTTTTCGGGCGATTATCTTCGCTGGCCTACTTTCCGGGACCTTTTCACGGCGATATATATAGACAATCCGAGTCTAACGCCCGTTGAAAAATTATTCCATTTAAATTCAAAAACTAGTGGCGAAGCTAATTCCATAGTTTCAAAATCCCCACTCACCAATGATGGCTTCCGCTCAGCTTGGACAAATCTAACTGAGCGTTTCGAAAATAAGCGATTCCAGGTGAACAGCCACCTGAAAACTCTTTTCAATGTGCAGTCTATAGCACAAGAATCTGGAGATGCCTTGAAGGAACTTCAAAACACCATTCAAGGGTGTTTAACTGCCCTTAAACTATCCGGCATTCAAATTGAGAATTGGGACCCTATCCTCGTCTACATGTGCTCAACGAAGCTACCAAAGCTCACGCTCTCATTATGGGAGCAATCCATTCAAAATAAAGCCGAAATTCCAACTTGGCTAGAGCTTGATTCCTTTTTAACTGAGCGCCATCGAACTCTAGAGGCCGTCGATAGTATCCGGTCTGCTATTCACTCCATGTCCCGCCCAAAGCAGACACATCGAATGGCAGAACTTGCCAAAAATAAATTCTTTCACTACGAGGGTAGTTCCGATACCCAAAGTTTGCGATCTATGTTCCAAAGAAGAACCATCCCGTGCGTATATGTCCACGCTTCCTACAATTGACGGTGAATGATCGTTCAGCCTATATCCACGACAAACAGTTGTGCTCCAATTGCTTTGCAAGCAGCCACCAGCTCAGGATTGCACAAGCGTCCAAAATTGTTTCACTTGCCAAAGTCGGCATCATACGCTGTTGCATCCAAGCAACAATTCTCCATTGACTTCGATTCCATCCAAACCTCCAGGGCCAGTGTCCGCCTCAATCCCATACAGAATTTCGTCCTTCTCAGCGCGTGTTTCCAACGCGTGTGGGACTAATAGAATTTCCGATCCGGACCCGATTATAAGGGTCCTTCCTACAAAGAATTCCGACTATTGGGTTCCATATCCCGCCTTGGATGGCAGACGTTCCCGAGGTATTAAATCCTACCAATGCCGAGTCTGCCATAAGATCCATCCGCTACGGAAATGCCATCGTTTTCTGCGGCTTAGTGCTGAGAAACGGCTCCAGGAAGTACGTATCCACAAGTACTGCTCCAATTGCTTGGCCCACGATCATTCCGAGGACTCATGCCGCAGTGATGACCACTGCCACAAGTGTGGAAAGGACCACCACACGCTGCTACACATGGACCACCGATCTTCGCTTCAATCATGTACCTGAGCCTACTATCCTGAGGTTCTTGCTACGGAGGTCCTCGCAAGGGGGGGGAGAATGTTCACGCCAAAAAGGCGTTTAATTTCTGGAGGCAGTGTCAAACGGCAGTTTTCTCCAGATCTCCACATCTCGCTCGCTCGCACTGCCCTTCGCTCTCCCTCTCCAACTCTCCGCTCCGCTCTGGAGCCACTAAGCTTACATTCATGTAGTTAGTTCATATTTCCAAGTGCACCAATAAAGACACGCACGTCGCGTAATACCCGAAAGTTCTACCCGTGTTTTCGATTATAATTTCTACGCGGGTTTCCACCGTTTTTCCTGGGACTCAGCAGCTACTTCAATCAAGCCACCCCCGCCCCAACAGGCTAGTTTTTAGTTTATTAATAGTTTATAGGATTTCCCTTAGATTTTCCAACACAAAACATCCTTTTTTTCATCGACTCTGTTAAGTTTTTTAAGAGGCCAACATCAAGTTTTTCCCATTCCTTAAGAATCGACGTTTTTAGCTCTTTAGTGTTACAATACTGACGATTATTGGCATAAACCCGTCTTACCAAGATGCCCCATATATTTTCTATAGGATTCAAGTCCGGTGAGCAAGCTGGCCAGTCCATAGTTTCAACAGAACAGTTGGTCAAATATGTTCTGGTCGCATTGCTCACATGAATTCGAGCGTTATCCTGTTGGAAAGTGAAGGGCATTTCCCTATTTTGCTCCAGAAAAGGTATTAGACTTCTATCTAATACTCGTATGTATTCGTTGCTATCCATTTTTGATGATGTGAATTGTAAATCCAGCGTGGTTTGTGAGGTAAAAGCCCCCCACACCATCACTGAGCCTCCACCAAAGTTGCGCTTAGAAAAATAAATGGGATCTTTTCGCAAATCTCTCCAATAATATTTGTTGCCATCTGGACCATCAAGATTCCACTTTTTCTCATCGGAAAAAATAATCTATAAACTAAAAAATATTAATAAAATTTTTTTTTAATATCATGTATTTTTCTACCGTGTTCCAGTCGGTGTAGATATGTTTTTCGGCAAAATCAAGTCGAGCCTCCTTGTGTCGAGGCAAAAGATGAGGTGATTTGATCATTTTTGATAACTTTATGAAATTACAACGATCCAGAGTTCGCCAAACTGTCGTTTTTGATACCTTATTATTAAGGATAGCTGCCACGGTAGAGCAAGATTTCGCTGAGTTTGAGCATTCTCTTATAATTTTTCGTTGTTCCCGCTTAGTGAGGGCTAATTTCCGGCCAGGTGATCGTTTTACATCGTAATTTTGAGGATTCCTCAAGAAATTGTTGATAACGCATCGGGTCCTATTGATTCGTCTCGAAATTTCCGAGTCTGATAGGCCCAACTCCTTAAAAGCGGTAATTTTCCCGCGTTCTTCAATTGTCAATATAGTACCACGTGCAATTTTACATTGCAAACGATTTTATTAAATTTCTAGTCGAAAAAAAAGCGTGCAGACGCCAGAGAGCTGCAACGAGTATGATCGAGTACGATCGATCATCGCGCGATCATTTTGGTTTAATCTGGTAAACTCACTCGGCAACGAATAATCACGAACAATCCCGAAAGCCGAAGTACGATCCGATCAACTCCCCGACTCGCTTCGTAACGATCAATGATGTGATTTTGAGCTTCGGGTGTAGGTGAACAAAATGATCGTTCCGAAGCGCTCAATCGTTCCCGATGATTGCGACCTCGAGTCAGTTGTTCATGAACGGATTAATATGATTTCTTGTGACGACGAAATAAAATTAGGGGAGAGTTATTATATGTTTAATGAAAAATATTTATGTAAGATTAAATTAAACGATATTGACTTCATGTATGCTTACAAACTAAGGCAAGTTTTATAAGAAATATTAATGTAAGATTAAATTAAACGATATTGACTTCATATGGAACTTTTTCCTTTCCGTTGGCCTGACAACGTGTAGGTTCCATTTGATATTAGTTCTGAAACGCTTTCAATATCCATTACTTGTTGTCCTTTTGTGCAAATATAAAAATATGTTGTGCAAAATATAAAGCAATAACTCGAACTGCACGGTCATACCGATAAGCGCGAAGCACGATCACACCAATCGATTGCACAAAATATTCGATCACAAACGGGTAAAATCTTCAAGCCGAACGTTCACACACGATCAGATCACATACTTGAACGATCACAAACGATCATTCATGGGACGATCGCATTCGCTCACCGCTCATTTTATTTCGCTCACCCGAAGCGATTAATCAAAACGGATACGAGTAAATGATCGGGTGTATCCGAAAATGATTGACTCGTTGCAGCTCTCTGGCAGACGCTTTAAAAATAGTTTAACAACTGGTGTCGTATCATTGTGAATCGACTTAAGGAGAGACTAAAACTCTCTCTCTCGAAGAAAAGTAACGGTGCATCGGCGATAGATGAGATTTTTCTCAGAGAGCATTTTTTTTTTATCGTAAACAATACAAAGGAGTAAATAAGAACAGAAAAAGTTTTAATAAACGCCGTTAACTTGGTATAAAATAAAATGTAAAATAAATTTTAAAGGTGTCGTATAATTTTGAAACACACCTTATATCTATTATTAAGTGTAATTTAAATAACATCCACTAATTTTTATAGCCGATACTATCGGCTAATATATCGGTGGCAAATCGATTGCTTGTACACTAATAAAAAAAAACGTTTTGCGGTATCTCCGCCAAAAATGATTGGATTTCCATTTTGATTTTACATTTTGCTTAAAATCTGAAAAAACCCGCCCCCTTGGAAGCTTGATTTTTAATTTTTTATTTTTATACCCGTTACTCGTAGAGTAAAAGGGTATATTGTATTCGTGCAAAAGTATGTAACAGCTAGAAGGAAGCGTTTCCGACCCCATAAAGTATATATATTCTTGATCAGGATCACTAGCCGAGTCGATCTAGCCATGTCCGTCTGTCTGTCCGTCTGTTTGTCTGTATGAACGCTGAGATCTCGGAAACTATAAAAGCTACACCCAGAGAAATGTGGGACTATTTTTTAGGTAACGTATGACCTAAAAAATTTAAATAGACTAAAATTTCAGATTTAGGTAATGGGTTACCTGAAAATATTAGCATGTGGACTATTTTCCTACTTTTTAGGTAAAGCTAAAAAGATTTTTTTAGGCCATCGTAACCTTAAAATTGGTCCATAAGACCTAAAATTTAGGAATAGTTTAAAGTCGAGTTTTACTCACAATTTAATACAAATATTGGTCCTTAATATTAATGAACAAATTATTCGTTTTTTAAGTTTAATATTTAAAAATTTTATTAGACATAGCTTAAAGCTAGTGATGCAAAAGTTTCAATATATAAAATCAATACCAACGTGGACTATTTTCCTACTTTTAAGGTAATAGTGGACTATTCTAAAAATAGAATTCGCCTGTGCCCCTAGAAGCAGCCTTTGGTTTTGCCGCAGGGCCTTTAAATAGTTCCGTAGACCAGAGATTAGCCTATTGGACTCTCGCGCAGAAGACCGGGGATCGATTCCCACCGAGGACAAAATAAAATGATTGTTTTTTCAGTAAGATAAAATATTTACTATTTCGAATATACAATATAAACAATTAAAATAAACAAATTTGTTGTTACTATGAATAATAAAAATTTTAATTTTTTGAAAATACCTAATATTTAGGTAATTCTGACCTAAAAATCTAGTCCACTAGCCATTTTTATAGGTAACGATTACCAAAAATAAATCCAAAACTGCGTACAAAATATAGTCCACATGACCAACTTTTTAGGTAATGCATGGCCTTGGCGCATTTTTCTGGCCATGTTTCCTAAAATTTTAGGTAATTAGGCCCCTTTTTAGTCCATTTTGTTTTCTGGGTGTAGAAGATTGGCGTTTTGCATGCAGATTCTAGGAGTTCCTACGCAGCGCAAGTTTGTTTCAAAAGGGTGCCACGCCCCCTCTAACGCCACGCCCCACAATCGCTTATATACGATTTTAAAAATTTCAATATTTCGGAAAAGTAAAAATGCAGTTTTATTGTGTTTATCAATACCTATCGAAATGTAGAAGAAATTTTTCAAATCGGACCATTCGTTAAAAAGTTATGTGTGATCAAAGTTTCTATATCCATCTCCCTCGCACTCCCTTTACCTGAGTAACGGGTATCTGATAGTCGGGGCACCCGACTATAACGTTCTATCTTGTTAAGAATCCAAAGATTAGCTTTTTTTGAACTTCTAAAGTCTAAAAGGAGTTTTTAAGGTAAAAATTCGACTTTGGGCTTATAAAAAAATATTTAAAGTTAAAAAATAAAAATAAACTCTTCCCAGGGTTTTTTTTATGCAGAAATATATGCGAAAAATTTTAAAACGATTGGCTGAGCCATTTAGAAATGCCGATGAACACGGACTTTCAAAATTTGGTTACGAGAAAAACACTTAAAAAAGGCGTTTTGCGGTGTTCACTGTTACTCCGCCAAAAATTGACGGATTTCCATCCTGCTTTTACATTTCGTTTAAGAAAAAACCAGCCCCTGGGAAGTTTTATTGGGTCGTGATAAGCCCAAAAAGCGACCAACAAGGTTGGAAAATGGCTTATCTACTTCGGCGAAATTCTGTGAGTTGATTGTAGAAATGTTATAGACATTTGTTTCCGTCAGTTTTCCTTTTGTTGAGGGGGACGTTAAAGAATCTATGAGGCTTTCACCCTTAAGGTCAATGGTCAGACCATGATAAGTAAGAAAGTCCGCTCCAATGATTGCTGATTGGACGTTAGCGACGACGAATTGCCATCTAAATTTGCGTTGTAGATTAAGGCAAAACGTCAGATTCAAAGTAGGTATCAATTACTGATGTATTTGCAGCGTATAGTTTGGGATCGTCGTTGCGACATTGGATTTTTTTACTAATAACAAGAAAGGAAGCTAACTTCGGCAAGCCGAAGTTTATATACCCTTGCAGTTAAAATAAAAAGTCAAAGAAAGCAATGTACATTTTTCTTTTTAACAGTGAACTTAACGCTTTGTTCCGTTTTCTTTAGAGTATTTCAAGGCGCTAATTGTTAACGATATACAGTGGCGGCATTTTGAATAATTTGTAGAAATTTTTAACAATTTTTCAAATAAAACTATTGATATTGTTGAGCCGAACAAAAAAACTGTTTTCATGTTGATCTGTTTTAGCGTTAAGCTGAACCGAAAACTTTTTTATTATTTACTAGCAATACCCAAAGCGACGTTGTCCGCTACTTTTAGCAAAGAATATCCGAGTAAAATCCCGCCTAACCTTAGCTAAACAGTAAACCCACCTAGAACGCACTAATATTCTATCCATATCCTCCTAATCATAACATACCTTACGTTATACACCGCATTAACTCTAATATTACTTCACCTTAACCCCACCTATTTTATTCTCACCCTTGGCACATTTTTTTAGCACCTTAATGCTGTTTTCACCTTAACACAAGTTTTTTCTCTTCTTAGCTAACCTAACTTTAGTCTCACCTGAAAAAAAATGTTCCTTACTTTACTTACTTACTTTAACTTCACTTTTTCTTATTAAAACTTGTTTGTCACCTTGGCCCAACTTATCCTCGCTAAAGTCCAAACGAACCTTACCTTGCTCACCTTCACCCTTTCTTTACATTACTTTTACCCTAATCTATCTAATACCTCCTTAATCGCAACTTAACCCCGCACTAACCTCACCTTATTCCCACCTTAACTCCACCGTTCTGGTAGCCTAAATTAATCATTTTGGTTAACTAAGCGAATGCAAAAAATGGTTTAAGCGAAAAACGGATCCGCCCGCAGGATCGCTAGGTAAACAAAAAAGAAGTGGCCCAATGTCGGCTGGGGATCAACAGCTGAAGTTAAATATTTTCGGAAATAAGGAAAATCAAAAAAAAAACGCACATAAAGCTCCAACTCTTTTTAGTGAAAACTGTGGATGTAGTTCGACGTGTGAGCCTTTTGGAGACGAAATTTTCCAACAATTTTTCCCCCCGCTTTTAACACAATTTAAAACCAACTTTTTTTAATTTTTGTGGGTATGTTTTGGCTGGTACAATTTCCAGATTATCAACGTTGTGCGAATACTACGTATGTATACGTATATCTCAATAGTTTCTGTAATTTGTTTTTACAGATTTCGAGTAGAGCCCAGAAACTAAAATTCCTTAATATTTTACGGGATACATACACATTTTGATTTAGAATTGCATCCATTAGGTGATCCGTTATTTTATCCTAATTAAATCATTACATACTTATGTACATGCCAATTTGTCGATGTGTGTGTGTGTCATTGCGTTTCTTACATTCAAATGTGACGACTGAAAGTTTTTCCCTTGAAAACCAATATAATTTTTTTTTTAAATCAAAACGAAAATTCCTTATGCTTTTTACGGATTGGCTACACACTTTGACTTAGAATTGCGTAATACGTTCTAGTATCCAATAGTAAAATTTAGATCAGGTGTTTCCAAACCAGGAAAAAACATCTCTTTCGCTTCAAATGACTCTCTCTCTCTGCTCTCTACTCTCTCGCTCTGCTTCTGCTGCCGTTGTTTTTGTGAGAGCTGTGTTCGGAATTCGTTCGTAAGTGCTGCGAACTGCCAAAGCATACAAAAACCAAAAACAACGTGCTGCCAAAAAAGCCCCCGCAACCCCCGCAATCTTACAAAAAAAATCATATAAAATCAGCCGTGGGTCCCAAAAAAAAAATAAAAATACCTTACTGATTGTATGGCATAGTTCCACACTTTAATCCAAAAACGCATTCGATCGCATAATCGGTGCGGAAAAATTAATTCAGTGCCCCAACCGGACGTCGGTTGGGGCTCATCTTCTGGGCTTTCAAAGATTTCTATAAATAAAGCTTAAAATAAAAATATCAACTTGTTTGGTTGAAAACTGTGGGAATGGTTGATGTTTTAATCAAGCAATTCCGCATTTTTCGAGGGTCCTGGGAGTCCTTAGAACCCGAATTTTAAGAAATCCTTTCTTAGTGCACACCTCCTCTAACACACGATTCAGACCCAATTTTTTCCAGAATTTTAGGTCTTATGGTTTGGGCTGGGGGAACATGACGCAAATCGACATCTACTCTTTTATAGTAATACTCGATACTCGATTTATTTATTTATTTATATATCGCCAACGGATAAATCCTTATCTGGCTACATCTTAACTTAAATCTATTATTGAATATTAATTAAAAAATATTCCCTAAGGGTTTGCCTTAATAGTTCCTTCTTGGCCCCCCAGCAGAATCTAATGTTTATAGGCAAGGAATTGAACATTCTAAGAGACCTTAGTAATGGCTCATTGCGAGCATAATTTGTCCTGACAGCACGTTCCAGAAATGGTACCAAGGTACGAAGATTCCTGGCAGGAGCATGTGAGGAGTCGTAAAACGGCCCTCACAAAATACCTATTTGTAGCCATGTAAGAAACCCTATTTTGCAGCCATGTAAGATACTCTATTTGTAGCCATGTAAGATAGTGTAAATATTAACCCGCCGCGAAGGCCAAAGTATTAGTAATTAGTTTTAAACCCATCCTCGCTAAACCATCGAACCAATGAGCGCAACAAATGCCGCTATCAAACGTCTTCAAACGCCCGAAAGCGGCTCGAACCAAGCCTGGAAGCTAAGCTCGACAGCGGCAAATGCTGCCGACGCCGCCGTCGACTACAGCATCAAACGGCCGAGAGCGAGAGCGTCATCAAACACCCAAGAGCGGCTCGAACCAAAACACCTGGAAGCTTGGAAGATCGACAGCGCCAAATGCTGCCGACGCCGCCGTCGACCGCAGCCATACGCCGGTATAATGTGAAACTAGGTCACAGGAGCTGCAGGGCATTAAGTTCGGGACTGCAGCAGTGAGCAGATCGATCGCGGAAAACAAGGAGAAGTGCGTGAAAATCCCCACAAGCCCAGCGTGCGGCCGATAAATCTCTTGGAAGGACAGACAACCAGCACCCCAGACGAGCTCCATAGAAGGACGACGGACATACTCGCCAGTATCCCCGCGCAGACGGAGGAGCACGTAAGCCATAACCCGGAAAACGGGACCCGGGGGAAAAACGTGTGTGATATAGCGAGGGTCCGGCATAGGGAACTCCTTTCCCCCCCCGCTGCTAGATTTTCTTCGCTGGCCACCGACATAAGAGATAGCTGCGGGTGTAAACAGGGTATATCCCGAGCAGTGGAGCCTGTAGCTATTATCGCCTTCGGTGTCGGTCGAGATTTCTGGACAGTGGGGTCAGCGTAGCTAGGCAGGCAGCCCGTATATATATATACATAGTTTGGAGTCAATAAAACGTGTACTTTATAATGTGATCTTATTTTTCTGTACTTAATGTTGGGGCGCGGCGGGGAAAACAGTGTTACCACGCATCCCATCCCTACCCCTGCTTATTTCCACCAACCAAGGGAATAGGTAACAGCGGCGGGCGTAAACAGGGTACATCCCAAGCAGTGGAACCTGTCGTTGTTATCACCTTCGGTGTGTTGGTCGGGAACTTTATCTCTCCTGCCCCCCTTTTGTCCTAGTACTCCAAATACAAATATTTTTGTGAGTGATCCTGGGAGACTGAGTCCTACCCCAGCCTAGAAACATCCTTAAAATTAATGCATCCCAACAGACAAGGACAATCAATATTACCTACCAGTAAATCATTAAGGAAAAGAAGTCCTGCGATTGCACGGCGATCCTTCAAGGAACAAGTGTGCAGCAGGGAACACTGGCTAGCATAGGGCGGAGCCGGTTCAGTAAAATGCAAGGATTGCAATGCAAACTTTAAAAACTTTTTCTGCAATCTCTCAAGCCTATTGATCTGGACACTTCCTGAGGGATTCCAAATAAAGGAAGCATACTCAACCCTGGAACGGACAAACGCAGAGTAAACAGATAATCTGGAATACGGATCTTTGAATAAGACCGTGTTTCGCTTAACAAAGCCGAACATTGCATATGCCTTTGGTAATATAAAATTCAGATGTTCATTAAACAGAAATTTGTCATCAAATAATACCCCCAGATCAACTATTTCATTTAAAACAGAGAGAGGGTGGTTATTGATGAGATAAGTGGATGGGATGGTTACAAGCCTTTTCGAATAATGAACGATGTGGCATTTGTGAAGGTTTAAAGGCAAATTATTCTTGGAACACCAACTACCGATACTATCTAGGTCTGATTGAAGCAATATCGAATCATTTAAAGTTTTGACAGTCCTATAAATTTTAAGATCATCCGCATAAAGAAGGAAGTTAGAAAATTTGATACACGCGCAAATGTCATTTATAAAAATAATAAAAAGTAAAGGGCCAAGAGAGCTACCCTGAGGAAGTCCTGATGTCGCTTTATAGGGATGGGATAATGCACCACCTATTTCAACATGATAGCGTCGGTTATCCAAATACGATGCTATCCAATTAAGAAATGACGAGTGAAAGCCTAGTTTCGAAAGTTTAGCCTTAAGGGCAGAGTGACACACCTTGTCAAAAGCTTTGGCAAAATCTGTGTAAATCGTGTCCATCTGTGAGTGATCCTCAAATGCATATACACAGTGACTCGTAAAAATGGCCAAGTTGGTTGTCGTAGATCGACCAGGCATGAAGCCATGTTGGTTAGGTTCTATATAAGACCTTATTAAGAAAGATAATTTTTTGAAAATTATTCTTTCGAACAGTTTAGCAATGTTGCCGATTTTAGCAATTGGCCTATAATTCGAAATCTCAAATTTACTTCCTCCTTTATGGACCGGCATATCTCTTGAAATTTTCCATTTAATTGGGAATCTACCTTGAGGCAAAGAAGAAGAAAACAAGATCTGCAGAGGTAGGTACAGACTGTCAATGCAATTCTTAAGGAAGAATGAAGAAATTCCATCCAAGTCTAGCCTTGGGGAATCATCAAAATAACTGATTGCTTCAGAAATGTCATCATACGATATGTCCAGACTTCCAATGCTGCAAATTTCTGGAATTGAATTTAATGTTTCCTGATCATACCAATCATTGGAAGGTTCAATGTTTGAGGAAAAACACGCAGCAAACAAATTGGGGATATCGGCCTCTGTGTAAGCAACAATATCACCATAAGACATAGCTGAAGGTATAGACGAATGAGATTTCTTAGAATTAACAAACCGCCAAAACGCCTTAGGGTTGTCCTTCAAGCTAGAGCTGGGATACTATCGATGGTCGCGCCATTCGATAGTTTCGATGTTTTCAAAGCAAAAATTCGATAGTATCGATAGTATGGTCATATTTATTTCATTTTTTTCCATATAAAGGTATGGAAAAATACCATTCAGTATTTCCAGGAGCAAAAGATATTTGACCAAACGCAAACCTGTAACACTTGAAGTGTTTTGCTCTCTCTTTCTTACCTTTTTGATTGCGACGTAGAACGGACAAGTTGACTTTAAACACGTGAATAATAAAGTGAAGAATTATAAGTTTAAAGTAAACTAAACGTTTTTCTTATTTGATTGTGATATCTGGGTGGCCTTTTTACAATAAAAGGTTTTTGTTTTTTAAGCTAAATACATAATAACAAAGAGAAAAAAAAATCAAAATTATTCTACCTCATCATTAACATAAATTATAAGGTAACTTCAACAGATATCATAAAAATGCAGGTAATTTTTGATATAAAATAAAAAAAAAAAAAATTATTCTATCCACATGTAACAGCTTTCTCTTGAATTTATGATCATGTTAACCAACCCTGTAAATCTACTATGTTAATTTGCACTCGAAGCAACTCTGATCGCTTATAGCTTTTTCGCCCCATGGCGAATTGGCTCAGACGACACTTGGAATAAAACTGCGTAAAGAAGAACATCGTGTGTCTAATTTTATAACATGCTAAGTTCTGTCGTAGTCTACAAGTTGCTTTAATTACTCATTTGCTTTAGGCAAACACTTACAAAGACATTAAATTTAGATTTACTTGCATATATGTTACAACAATTAAAACTTTAGCTGCTTTCGTATTATTTTGGCATTCATTTTTTGATCCTTCCTATGACAGCTATATAATATAGACGTCCGAATTTTATAAAATTAAATTCGAAATTTTGAAATGTTAAAGAAAAGCTATATCCCAGAGAAAAAGTGAATGTAATAAAAATCAACAAAGTTATAATTTTTTTCCCCATTAATATCAATTTAATTTTCCGACCGTTCCTATGGCAGCTATATTATAGGTAGGTAGGTAGAAGTGACGAGGTCCTCTCTGAGGACCTCCAAGTAGAGCTGAGCTCCGTTTTGATATAAATTGTTGTTCCCGCGTTCTTTTCAGTACCAGCCTGCGTCATTAAGAAAACCTAGGATTGCATTTATCCTCTGCTTTCCTATTTCTCCCAATGATTCCAGCTGATACGCCCCGAAGTATCTCGCCCTGATGTGGTTTAGTGCTGGGCAATGACACATCATGTGCTCAGGTGTCTCCTGTGTGTCTGTTTCTTTGCAGCTTTTGCAATTAGCGTTGTACGGTAGCCCCATCTTCATGGCTTGCGTGCCAATGGCCCAATGGCCTGTGATGAGTGCCGTGATCCTACTAATATCCCTTTTACTTTTGGTTATTAGCTCTCGAGTTCTCTTGCTATTGACGGTTGGCCAGCAGAGCTTTGATCTCCTGAGACCCTGCTTTTCCGACCAACTTTTACTAGCTTGTGTTTTGTAGTGTTCGTCAATCCTTGCTTGGACTGTATTTAGGGATTCAGGTAGACTAGTTGTATAGGAGTCGTCTGCCGACCCCATTCGTGCAAGTTCATCCGCCTTTTCGTTTCCTGGTATATCATTGTGCCCTGGCACCCATGTTATCTGTACATGGTTGTTTGTTGCTAGTATGTTATGAGCCGACTTACAATCGGCTACTAGTGTCGAGTTGGTTCTTGCTGTTGCGAGAGATTTGATAGCCGCTTGGCTTTCAGAGTATATCCTTACCTTGGTATTCCTGAGGCATTGCTGAATCGAAAGCTTGGCTGCTTCTAAAATAGCAAGTACCTCAGCCTGAAAAACTGTCGCTGATTCTGGGAGGTGGAATTTCGACTCTATCCCCCAGCTTTTAGCGAAAATTCCAGCCCCTATACCACAGTCCATCTTGGAGCCGTCAGTGTAGAGTGATACCTCATCTTGTCCGATTACTCTGTCATTCTCCCAGTCTTCCTTCGTTGGAAAGGTAGTCGTGATCCCGTTTCCAAATCTTATCTCCGCTGTCATAAATTCCGTTTTGTTCTTTGCCAGATAGTTGCTGTCCTCTAAGATATAGCTATTTTATATACTAGCAGGGTCGGTAGCCCGCAGCTTCGCCTGCGGAAATTAAAATTGAAAATTAAGCAGGTACTTCTACTACTGCTACTTATTCAAAATTTAAAAAATTCCTTATATTTAGCCTATAAGCCGAGAAAAGATTTTATCATAACTTTTTTCCTTAATTTCCGAAAAAACAACAGTATATTGTTCTATAGCCTACTTAAGAAATATAAAAAACTTGCGAAAAAATTCCTAAAATTCTTATTGCTTGCGTAACGTATCAGCTTCACAGAACAGAAACAAACAAATAAATACATTTTTCGACACAAATCCTTACACTAATTTTCTTCACAACACTAGTACTTTGTCCAAAACATATTGTTTAAATATAGAATATTATACTGGGTTATCATGTAATTAAATTCCAAATCGATTAGCGTGTAAATCTAGAAAATAAAATTTAAAAAAATAGAAAATAAAATTTAAAAAAATAGAACAAAAAATTGCTAAAAGATATACATAGCTCTCAAAAAACCAATATTATAATTTTGGTTAAGATTTAAGAAATTAGAGGGAACATTTTTTATAGGTAACGAAAAGGTAAATAAAGGTAAAATACTCTTGGCGATTTAGCTAACAGGGGGTTTTTTGAAGGTATCCACAGTAGACAACTCTTATAAGGGAAACAAATATTTATGCGAAGCAATGTTTTGCTTTATGTACATATTTGACTAATTTAAGAAAAATGCATCAAGAAAAGCAATTCGATTTTACTGCATTTTACTATTGATATTTTGTTTCAGTATTTTTGTTTTCATTAATTTTTCTTCTTGATTAGAATAATATTAATAATAAGGAAGGCATTGTTAACACATTTCCATTTGTTTAAACAATATGAGGCACGTGTAAGGAGGAGCAATAGAATCAATTGATTTGAATATTTTTTGTTTTTTAATATTTTCATTGCGATTTGAATTTTAAAACACAAAAATCTGTATTCGGTTTTATGTTTTTTTACAAATCCATAATTTGTCAATAACTCAACGTTTGAAAACTAATAAAAAGTTGGCTGATCGGGTTTTTGCATTTTTAAAATAAAAGCAATGAATGGGATTTCTGTAAGTCTACTGATATTTTACAATTTAACGTTTACCTCAAAAAAAGGCGAAAAAGAAAAGATTTGCGATATAATCGATTTTTTAACCGCCCATTTTAAATGTGCTATGACTGCGACAGCAGGACATACATACATTTACGACTTAATGCAAAGTGCGCCAGCAGAACATACATACAAACATATGTGGAGGCCGTGACGTCACGCTAGCTCAACAATATTTGGAAATATTGGGGACTTGGTGAAGGAGGCTGAATTTCCAAAAAATTTAAATGCAGTTATTTGCGGGTGTGCAATAAGAATATGAACATCACATTTTTAAACCATTTTAACAAATTTATAACAGAGAAATGGCAAAAGAAAGAATTAAAAAAAAAACAAATCGAATTTTGGGGCGCTTTGGGGTCGTTTATTGTTATAATTTGTACCTCACACGCGGCTCCTAATTATTTCAGAAATTAATGTGATTTTTTTTAGATTTTTATGTCAATCCGTTCTGGGTGAAATTTGCTACTGACCGTTTTTTATATAGAGCCTTTTATATAGAAGTTTAGATTAGTTCCTTTCCAAGATTTTCGAAGAAGCTTTTCACGTTTTCTGTTAACTCTTCTAGATCACACCTATATAAAAAACCAGAATTAAATGGGTAAAGTACCAAATATTTCAACAATTTACCTGTTGGTACTTATCAATTGAGTGAAAGTAATCGCTGAGATGTTCTTATCTCTAAAGATTAAAAAATGAAAGACCGATTTTTAAGGGGATACGGCCACAGCCCAAACCGTAAGAGCTAGAGCAGCCAAATTTTTGCACAGTATTCCATTGGGGGCGTAGGCGCCCACTAAGATCCGACATGTCCCCCCAGTGGCCCCAAACAGCTCCAACATCCATATTTAGAGCAAAAAAGAATTATATGTACTTAAGCTTAACATCTAAAGTGGTTGGAATTTCGATATTTGGATTTTGCAGAATTTTAGGTCTTGAAAAGGCCTAATTAGAAATCTAAAAGAAATTTCGATATCCCCCATAATTTGGGGGCTACATTTAAAATTAACTTTTCGATTTCAAAAATCTAAACCACTGCTCCGATCAAGATGATTTTTGGATCATTAGTTATTCTATGGGCCAAATGCTTAAGTTTTATTTTTCAAGTTTTTAACATTTTTTTAAGTATTTTAAACGAATTTATTTAGATTTTCTAAGTTATTGCGTTGCATTTTGTGGGAGCCTGCCGAGAGAGCGAAACCCAGAGAGCGGATGCCAAGAGAGCGACGGCCGAGAGAGCAACAGCCAAGAAAACTGATGAGGGGGAGGGTAGTGCTGCGAGAAAAGTGGAGGGGAAAGAGGCAATTTAAGTTAAATTTGTTTTGGATTTTAAAAACTTAAACTGCTGCTCCGATCAATATGATATTCGATCAATAGTCAGT
>JBAMCF010000751.1:0-10544 GCA_037075285.1 Drosophila lutescens | reverse complement strand
TTTCGAAATTTGGAGGCCCTCGCATTATTATAGTTGTGTTCCTATTGGAATCGGGAAATCCGATGCTCCGTTCAAAAGTTATAACCAAAAGAAGATCTTCTTCTTCCCAAAATGAAAACTTAATTCTGTTTGTCAGTTTCTCTGTCTGTACCAAAACCTTGTTTTAAATTTTGAAAATTGTCTTGAAAATTTTATGTGGTGTTAAAAAAATTGATATAAGAAACTTTAGTTCTACCACTTTTGAAAAATTTGAAAAGTCCGTAACTTCTGCACTACTAAAACTGTACCTCGTTTTAAAGGTATTTTGAAATACTATAAACTCTTCCTAAACGTAATTTGCCTAAATACAATATTTTAAAAATTATAGCGAAACTAAAATTTTTAACAAGAGAGAACGCTATAGTCGGGTTGGTGTCCCGACTATCTAATACCCGTCACTCAGCTAAAGGGAGTGCGAACGCTGTACTCGGGTTGGTGTCCCGACTATCTAATAATCGTAACTCAGCTAAAGGGAGTGCGAGGGAGATAGATATATAAACAATTTTGATTGCGTATAACTTTTTAATGAATGGTCCGATTTGAAAAATGTCTTCTACATTTCGATAGGTATTAATAAACACTATAAAATTGCGTTTATATATTTTTAAAATCTTAAAAGATGTGGCCTCCAGACACATTTGAAAATCGTTTATGGCGATTGTGGGCGTTAGGGGGGGCGTGGCACCTCGATGAAAGAAACTTGCGCTGCGTAGGAAGCCCAAGAATATGTGTGTGAAATCTCAACCTTCTAGCTTTTATAGTTTCCGAGATCTCAGCGTTCATACAGACAGACAGACGGACAGACGGACATGGCTAGACCGACTCGGCTAGTGATCCTGATCAAGAATATATATACTTTATGGGGTCGGAAACGCTTCCTTCTAGCTGTTACATACTTTTGCACGAATAAAATATACCCTTTTACTCTACGAGTAACGGGTATAAAAATTCATAGCGACGTTAATGAAGCACCAAAAAATTAAAAAAAAATTACTGATGATAACGAAGGCATACTCTACGAAATATCAGAGTTTGGAGAAAATCTAATTTTCCATATGCGCAGTGGAGAAATTCTTACCCAGGTCCAGTTTGCTCCGATACGCGACCTTCAATCCATTTCCGGCCGCTTGAATAGTTTCTGACCCAGACTGGGCTACCTGAGGAGCAACTCTATTTTTATGTCAGTATCTCGTCCCATCTTCTTTAAGAATCCTTTTTTGCTTTGGACCATTCGCTCAGCTTGTCCATTGGTCGTCGGGTGAAAAGGTGCTGATCGGATATGGCGAAGAATGTTGTTGCTCATAAATTGTTTAAATTCGTCAGATGTAAATCGGTTCCGTTATCCTAACCAGCTCGTCCGGAATTCCATGAGTAGCAAAAAGCTGGCGAAGGAACGCGATGGCGCAGGCTGCTGATGTAGACTTGATAACGCTAGCCTCGAGCCAACTCGCTTAACTGTGGGATTGATATCCGCATCGATATTTTGCCACCAAACGTAGTTCCTCGCCAATGCTTTCATTTTCACGATTCCAAGAGCGGCTAGGATCTCTTTCCGATCAGCCGTGGGAATTAAGGCGCCATGTTCCCAGACCAAGACTCCCTTGTTAGCTGATACCTCGTCCCGCCGCATAAAGTATGGGTGCAGATTATTGGCTCGATTAATTTTGGTACTGGGCCAGCTAAGTACTTTCCTAAGGACTGGCTCCTTGACAGTATGCGAAACGAGTGACGTGCGCTGACAATAGGTTGGGCTTCCCATTCGATCATTAAAACGTCCTCCTTGGTAAATGTTTGCGGTTCGGTCAATATTGGGCAACGACTCAAGAAAATTGCTCGTCTTATTTGGTTCGAAATGATGTTTGGCACAGCCTTTGATGCGGTAAATACAGGACGGCCGTACAGGTAGTTGTGGAATTTTTTAACGCCGGAAATTAGTGGGACCGCCTCTCTGTCGATTTGTGAATAGTTCCGCTCTGCCTTAGACAACGTACTTGAATAAAATGGTATTGGCTTTTCCATTCCGTTTTTCATTTTGTGACTTAGTACAGGTCCTATTCCCTACGGAGAGGCATCGCAGACCAAAACCAAGGGAAAATTCTCGCTGTAATGGACCAATACTGCATTTGAGACGATGAGCTGCTTTAACTTGTTGAACGCTTCCTTTTTATCTAGAAGGCGATGAAATGGCTCTGCAATTGTAGGAAGAAATGAATGATACAAATTAGTAAGCCTTAGAAAGGCTTGAAGTTGTTTCTTATCTGTTGGCGCCGGCGCGGAGTGTATGGCCCTGACCGTGTCCACCGAGGGCCGTTTGCCTAGGGCGTCGATTTTGAACCCCAAAAACTCCGAACTGGCATTTGTCCCTGCGCAGGCGAAGACCGGTTTTATCGAAACGAGAAAGGACCTTGTTAAGTCTGACTGATAACTCCTCGTCAGACTTCCCCATGACCACAATATCGTCGAAATACGGCAATACTCCCGGTATATTCTATGCAGCTCTGAAAAATTCCGGGGGCTGATGATATCCCGAATTGATGCCTGGTGACCTTGAATGCGCCCTTGTGTGTGGAGATAGTCTGCATCATTGCTGAAAGTCATCAACTGACAGATGCTGATAGGCTTGCGCTAGATCAATTTTTGCGAATACTGACCCGCCTTCTATTGATGCCAGAAGTGTGTTTATAGCCGGAATTCGATGGCAATGTGATAGGACTGCTCTGTTCAAGGTCGATTTGTAGTCTCCACAAATTTGAATTGATCCGTCTTTTTTAATGACAGGAACCGTAGGTGTGGCCCATACGGAATACCCTACCGGTTCTAAAATTCCTTGTGCGCACAGCCGATCGAGTTCCTCCTTATAAGGCCTTTTAAGGGCAACCTGATCCTCCGATCAGGCCTGGAGGCAACCTGATCGGAGGAACTTCTGGATTGACGTGGAGTACCACTGGTGGCCCGGTGTATCGTCCTAGTTCCGTGGAAAACAGATGCTCGAATTTCGTTAGTACCGATGATATGCTATTACCGCAGAAGACACCGTGAATTCCTTCGATACGGATTCCCAAAGGCTCGAGCCAGTTACAGCCTAATAGGTTGACTCCGACTCCAGAGACTACGATCAGGGGCAAGTTTTCGATCTGACTCCGATTATAGTATATGGTTGTATCAGTTATCCTCTTGACCGGGATCGGGTTCTGCTGGTAATCATTAAGATCTAAATGGCACCTTGTTAGATCTGGCCAGATGTACCTGAACGTAGATTCCTTCATAATGGTCACCGGTGATCCAGAGTCTACTTCAAATATGCATGTACGGCCGTTGATTGCGATTGAGACTGATTTCTTTTGGCTGACCAGCGGCAATACCTGGTTTACTCGAGATGTCCTATTTCGGTTCGATCGGGAGCTTGGCGTAACTCGAAAACCGTGTTTGAGGAGCGCTGCGACACACTTTCTGTATATGGCCGGTGCCAACGCTGTCGTGGCAGGTGGCGTTGCGGAAAGGGCATTTCCGCAAGGCCCTTCGGGTACAGCTGATGTACGTGGCCTTATGTTACGACTTGTTCGAATGCCATGAATGGACTCAGCGCTTGGAAAAGCTGAGTGGGAATCACTTTGTTTCCGCATAGATAAGGCAATGATGGCTGCTGCCTCGTTACAGCTCGCTCCAAAACCCGCTGCACAGTAAGTCCAGTTTCTGCGAGTAAACTTCTTTTCTGGCCTTCATCACGCATTCCGCAAGCATTCGATGTAGGGCGATTCCGAAATTGCAGTCCACAGCCAAACTCCGCAAGGCCGCCATGTACGCCCGAATGCTGATCCCGATTATGGAAATGACTTGGTATATTTCTGACAATTTCAATTCGCTGACCTCCCTCGAAGATTCCAGTGACGCAAGGAGGTCGTACAATGGGGCTCCAGCCAGTGTGAGGAACGCCGCTTTCTTCCGCAATTCGTCTCCGATATCGTTGGCCAGTAAATAAAGTTCAAAACGCTCCTTATAGGCAACCCATTTGGAGGGAATAGTTAAATCAAACGGTTCCAGAATTCCAACTGAAGCCATAATAATGCTTGGATCACGCTTGTCCGTTTCTAATTGAAGGGAGCTTCCAGGTGATTCCAGTCTATCGTCGGATTCTTCTTTAACCTTGTCGGCGTTTTCCTTTTCAGATTGTTTTACAGTTATCTTATTGTCCATCCGCACAAGTACAGAACAACATAAACTCTGACCGCTGAGCCTAAATATCGGCGAAGTTTATTCTGTTCGATACCGTTCTTTGGTGTTCTCTATTGACCTTCTCTTTGTTCTTGCTGTTGTAATCTGACTTGGACTCAGACTTGCGTAGGACCATTTGTGGCAAAGTTACAGCCAAAAAACAAAAAGTGAAAATTACTTTTTTTTACCAAAAACCGTGATCCCGAATTTTTACTCTTTATGGCGTAGGACCACTTCTGGCCAAGTTACAGACAAAAAACAAAAAATGAAAATTACTTTTTTTTACCAAAAACAGTGATCCGGAATTTTTACTCTTTTTGGCGTAGGACCATTTTTGGCCAAGTTACAGAAAAACAAACAAAAAGTGAAAATTCCTTTTTTTTACCTTAGTGAAATCCCATCCTTGTCGCCAATTTACGTATGCGCAAGCATATGTATTTTAATGTTTATTAATATTATAGCAAGTTGATAACAACAGTGCAAGACTTGATAAAAGGTGTGATGATAGAGGTTATAGTTAATATAGGGCCAGAGGATGGCCGGACCGCTGCTGCAGTAAGACCTGCATTGGTTGACGAATGCGTACAGACTGAATGGTAGAGAGACGCAGCAGGAAAATGAGAAGTTGGTTTTTGTGTTCTTGAAATCCTGTTCCTTTTTGCAGGCGGCGGTGTGGTGATAGATAATTTCTGAGCGTTAAATGGGTGGGTTTCTGAGTAGCATCAATATCAGGCCACTTATGCGCTGTGTGATTTCTGTGGCACTACGATTATAATATTTTTTAACAAAAAATCACCAACTTATAATATTTAAAAATCCTATGATTTACACCAAAAAAAAATCTTGTTCTCACATTTATCTTTAATTTTTAGTAATTTTAAAATTCGTAGAAAAAATATTAATAATTTTTAATCAAATAAATTAAACTAAATACTATAATCATAATGTCTATAATCATGATATTTATTGATGATTTTAATTTATTTTACTCACAATTTTTACAAATAATAATAAGTATGAATGTGGGTAATGTGGTAAGACGATTAAAAAATTTGATCACATTTATCAAGGACTTCCATAAAATTACAAAGAAAAATATTATTGATTTTCATATTTTTAAACATTTTCTGTGAAATAAAATAATTTGATCGTCAGATCGTGGCAGGTGTGACCCTAACTTACAACGAAATTAACACCAAATTTATCTGCATTTTGCATTTTGGTATTCTAAAGTATATGATGCAGGGTCACATAATTTTACATTTCGTCCAAAAAAGTGAATAAAGTGAAAAATCGTTCGGTTAATTCTAAAAAACAAGAAAAAGGTAAGTGATAACATAAATGTTGTTGCTTAATAATCTTTATTTCAGCGTTACAGAGGTTAGTACCACAGATATTTTCGCAATTAATAAATATAAGCCTCCAGATGCTATCTTTAACACAAACTCTGCATTTCAGTGTCACTTGAAATGTTTTTAATCTTCATCAGTGGTAAATGGTGTGCGGTGTTCATTAAATAGTTGTATGAATAGTACTTCAGTACTAACTTAGTTGTTTAACTCAATCAAAATATTACATTTATTTCAGCAAGGCCGATTGAGACTTCTTGGGACCAGAACTGTTGCGCTTGCATTTCCCGTGTGTGATTTTTCTTTTCATAATTCCCATCCCCGACATTAAACATCTGATCAGAGGGTAAATCAACGGCCATGGCAAACTAGCCATATTTCTGGAGAGATCCCCTAATTTTGTATGGAGATGTAATAATGGTAATTACTCCTATTATTATTCCTGGTCTTAAATTCATATCTTAATTATTTTTGATATTTTCAGAAGACAGGCTTACAAGACATGGATCCCTAAGACCTGCATTCGGCCAAGCAAAAACCGGGAATGCTTCAGGCATTAACAATTGTAAATATTATTAATAAATACATATACAAATATTACATGAAAAAAAGTTATTTTTTATTGTGGGAAATCAGATACTGCAAAGTATTGGAAAACCAAAACTGGGAAGGTGTGGAAAAGCAGATATTGCAAATAGAGGAAAACCATAACTGAGCACGTGTGGAAAATCTATAATGCGGGAAGTCGAAAAACCAGTGGATTTTGTCCTGCATTCTTCTGCCAGAGATTCAGATAGAAACCTCATTTCCCCCTTACTTTTTGTGTCACCCCCGTGTATTTTGAAACCAGAGATGGAAGAAATGTAAGGGGTGAATGAGGTTTAGTCCCTTCCGCTTATATGGAGAAACCTGATGAAAATATGTTATTTCCCTCATTTCCCCCTTACTTTTTGTGTCACCCCCGTGTATTTTAAAACCAGAGATGGAAGAAATGTAAGGGGTGAATGAGGTTTAGTCCCTTCCGCTTATATGGAGAAACCTGATGAAAATATGTTATTTTCCAGAGGAATTTTCCAGGTGGGGAAGTGTAAATGGGGAATAGCTGCCCATTTACGCATACCCAACAGATCCCCAACACTGAAAAAGAATATTCTTATTAATTAAAAAAAAAATTATACAAAAAAAATTTATATTTTTTTATATGAAAAGCTAATACAGTTTCTGACCCTTGCCTTTTTACATGTAAAGCAAAAGCAAAAGTTTCAGCATATACTGAATTTTTCCGGCTGTTTGGATGTACTGAAAATTCAGTCCAGCCCTTAATAAAAGCGAATGGGCTTTTCAGGAAAGATCATGTAAAACCTGCAGCCAATTCCATAGGAAAAATTAAAATTTTTATTGTGTAAGGGTCCGACTGGGAATACAGAAATTAGTTTCGGTTTTTAGGCGTATATTTTTTAACGAAGCCATTTATACCAGAGCTTTTGCATTTTTTTCAAATTGTTTAGCTTTGACGAGGTGTAGCTTCTAGACTAATGTCTGGAACTTATATATGTTGTATATAAGGTTAAAAGGTTATATATGGTTAAAGACCTGTAAAATGAGTCTTCGATGACCGAAATCGGTTTGCTCGAGATAAAAACAAGAGAGAACGCTATAGTCGGGTGCCCCGACAATCAGATACCCGTTACTCAGGTAAAGGGAGTGCGAGGGAGATGGAGTTAGAAACTTTGAACACGCATAACTTTTTAACGAATGGTCCGATTTGAAAAATTTCTTCTACATTTCGATAGGTATTGATAAATATTGAAATTGATAAATATCCGAAATATTGAAATTTTTAAAATCGTATATAAGCGATTGTGGGCGTTAGAGGGGGCGTGGCACCCTTTTGAAACAAACTTGCGCTGCGTAGGAACTCCAAGAATCTTCATGCCAAATACCAATCTTCTAGCTTTTATAGTTTCCGAGATCTCAGCGTCCATACGGACAGACAGACAGACAGACGGACAGAAGGACAGACGGACAGACGGACATGGCTAGATCGACTCGGCTAGTGATCCTGATCAAGAATATATATACTTTATGGGGTCGGAAACGCTTCCTTCTCCCTGTTACATACTTTTGCACGAATACAATATACCCTTTTACTCTACGAGTAACGGGTATAAATATACAAGATAGCTTTAAAACTGAGAGACTAGTTCGCATAGAAACGGACAGACGGACATGGCTAGATGGACTCGGCTATTGGTGCTGATCCAGAATATATCTAATTTATGTGGTCGGAAACGCCTCCTTCACTGCTTTACAAACTTCTGACTGAAATTATAATACCCTCTGCAAGGATATAAAAAGAGCCAAAAACGTTTTTTTAACCATAAAAAAATTATAAGTGCGTATTTTTTAATCAGGGTGATGTACTTTACCAGAAAACTGAGGTTGCCTTCGAGTAGGAAGAAGTCGATTCTATTTTGTAAACTGGTGTAATTGGACTCACCTTAATTATTTTCACTGAAATCTACTCACAAAACTCCACCGCCTTCGTAAAAAATAGTCCCCATTGTGAACCATTGCCTGTGTCTTTAAAATTTGACGCCAAATTTGAAAAGTTTCAAAATTTTTACGATATCGCTGATGAAAAACCAATTCTAAAAATGTAATCTTTAATTGAACTATTTTGTATTATTCATAAAATACACTGGCCACTGAATGCTTTAAATTCGGACTAAGTCGTTCTCATGACGATATTTTATTGGATTTATTATACCAACAAAAACGTTTTTTGGTTTTCTTATCTACTCCCAAACATTTTAAAATTTTAAATAAGTCAAGGCAGCATATAGAATGAAAGTAAACATGTATGTTTCTCTATCTTTGTTCAGTTAACGTTGTTCATTTGTTCATTCTAGAGGTTGCCATGACTTATAGCCTATTTACACTAGGGTGGAGTTATGGAGTTATGGGGTTATTGACATAACCCTTTTACATAGGCTGTGTAAAGGCAACTCTAGATGTGGGCAAAAGTGAAGTGCTTTTAGGGTCTTTGGTATTTCGGAGTATTTTTTTGTATTTTTCGATATATTTTGTATTTATTTCCTATCGTTGAAGGTCCATCCCTAGTAAAATAAATCGATATTTGGAGTTAACCCGGTGGAAACACTTTTTTGGAGTAATCGGGTTACTGGCTCACTAGATAGTTTACCCCACATAGTGTGACTAGACTATTAGATAGTGTAAATGTTAACACTGTTAAGGAGTAATTATAAGTCGATACAGATCTTGGGTGATTTTTGGATCACCCTAGTGTTCAGTTGCAAAATCAGCATAAACATCTTTAGGGGCCGTGCCTGGTTCTTACTGGTGCACTGTATGGTGAGTTATGTTGATTTTGCTAGTGTCAGCACTTTGCTGCACGAGTGGTCGGCTTGCCGGCCGCGCATATCTTACGTTAAGTCAAATATGTTTTTAGTTTTACTTCGACATTCATTAAAGAGCATTGACTTGAATATAAAACTCCGGCATTGGCCTTCAACATTTACTTTATTAATTGAAATTGGTTATCGAGCCTGGTATTTAGTGTGTACATTCTATTATATCATTTAATATTAAGCATCGATAAGACAAATATTGTGAACTCGATTGTCGATACACAACGAAGGTACTGTATAGTTGAATAAGAAGAAGAGAACACATGGAACATTAAAAAAGAAAGAATAAAATCGTAAAAGTTAAACGACATCATTTACAATAGTATGAAATTGATTTAAAGCTACATACAAAAAATTTAAGACGGCTTAAGGAGGTTTAACTTGTTAACCTCTACTGTTTGCTATGTGCGTCAAGTTAGCGTCGGTGACCTTAGCGGCGATAGCGGAACGGTGGAATCTGGAACATGGGACCAGTTTTTATTTTTTGATTTCTGGGGCTTCTGGGGGCCAAATCGAAAAATTTTAGATACAAATTTGTTTAGAATGAAATTATCTTTCGATCTAGATTCGAAATAGATCCCTGCATGGATATTCAAAATGGGTTATATGGGTACCCAAACCAAATTTCAGGTCAAGTAGGTCAGGCTTGCTTTTAAATAATTACCTACCCAACCTGACCCCTTAATTTTCAGGTCGTTTGGGTTTGGGTAAAATTGTACCCATATACCCAAACCCAAACGACCCAAGTCAAATGGTTTTCAAGTAGATCAGTTCGGGTATAAGGTTACCCAAAGAAGTCATGCTAATAATTTCTTTATGAGTTTTATAAAAAATCGATTTTTAAATAAGTCGATGATCACAATTTTCACGGCTCATCCACTCGTCGCGAATTCTTAAGGTCCAGATTGTTATTTGTGAATAATATTTTATTTTAGTAAAGTTAAGTTACAAGTGTATGATCCACGAAAACATTCCCTCTTCTTCGATGTAGAATATATCTTTAGGTTTCTTTAGTTAAGATATGTATGATCCACAGAAAATATATCGCGGTTTTTGAAGAATCAATAATTATAGAGCCAAGTATAAGCAATAGTGCCATAGCTAAGAAAAGAACGGACCAACCAATCTGAAGATCCTCCTGTTCTTAAGAATTCGCGGGTTGGAAGAATCGATATATAATCTATAAAAGCTCTTTATATCAATCGATCTTTCTTAAAAACCGCGAATTCTTAGGAAGGAGATTTATTTGTTTATTTACCCAAAGATATATTCTTTATAGATTTTTCAAAAACCGCGAATTCTTTAGAACAAGAGGAAATGTTTTGTGGATTTAATATAAAATTTACTAGAACGGGTTACTTAAAGCCCAGCCCAAACCTACCTGTAAATTTGCTTGACTTGACCTGTTTTTGATTTGGATATTTGTGTTTGGGCAAAAATTGACTCGTTTACCCAAATACCCAAACCCAAACGACCCAAGTCAAATGGGTTTCAAGTAGGTCGTTTTGGTTTA
>JBAMCF010000749.1:0-58511 GCA_037075285.1 Drosophila lutescens | reverse complement strand
CAGAGATCGAAAAACGCTGTTAGTGTTGTCTGTGGCGGATTAGCTAACTGATTAGCTAAGTGATTTGGATTATTAGGGTCAAAGTATATCCGTTGTCCATTTTCCAAATGAACATTTAATTGAAAAATAGGTGGATATCTTTCATGTATTGGAAATGCTAGAATCCTCCATACCGCCTCAGAACTACTTATATACCGACCACTTTGATACATACGAATTTCATCTTTAGGACTCTCCACTGAAACTGTTGCTTGGTCACTGCCCTTGTTAACATATTTACATACATATTTTATGGACTTTACTGAGCTGCAATGCTCTACATTTATATGAGCTCCAAAAGTCCTTAAAAGTACAGAATTGTATGGCACAACCCAACGATTGTCAACAGTTTTACCGTTAATTTCAACAGTATGCCCTCCATCACTTGGCGCTCTTCGTCGATATTGGGGATAACCATCTATTCCTGTAATAGTTTCCTTAAGATATTGTCTAGGGAATTTTTTTGTACATTTTCCTTCATTCATACATGGCGAATTAATGTTCATTGTACCGCACGGTCCATGAATCATGTTAGCCTTAACGATCTCATATAGCAAGGGATCCTGTTGTAAATCAGGAATTTCAGCACAAATGTAAGAATCGATTTGATTGGCCATAATTTTAGTCTTTAACCAAATAAGTATGTGGACATGGGGCAGACCACGTTTTTGCCATTCAATAGAATACATAAAACACTGTACTTCACCAAACAATTGGCCTTTAACCAACAGCGCCATTAATGTTTTAACTTTTAAATGAAAGACTCGAGATATCAGGTCATGACGATCCTGAGGTTTTTGGCCTGGAAACAACTCATTCGTTATTTCCTCCCATTTAGGGTTACAGGTGAATGTTATAAAAAGATCAGGTCGGCCATAATGTCGAACATAAGTCATAGCATCCTGGGTCTTTTCATGCATATATCGAGGAGAGCCTGTAAAAGTAGAAGGTAAAATCACCATCTGACCAAGTTGAGTCACATCTGCATCTCCCCTACCTATAGCGTCTTGAAGATGTATGTAACTTTCAGCCCTCAACTTTTTTTGATTTGCTCGAATATAATTAAGCCGTTCGGTTTCCATTTTTGCACTCATATCAACCAAAAATTGATTAAACAGTGCTCTATAATAATGCAAGTGATTGACTTCAGTCTCCCTAAGCATTATTCGATAACTGTAAAAGCTTAATGCAGATACAGTCTTCTTTAGATCATTTTTTGTTAACGGATCACGTTGGAGAATATTTATGGCATATCCGTCATCTCCGTGGCAAAAAATTAATGGATATTGTAGACAGTCATAAGATCGGTGAAGTTCACTGATTCTCTTAAGTTTGCTATTATGACTCTCAATAACAATGTCCCGACTTTGAAATTGTTGATCAACTAATACCAAAGCCACTTCATTTGTTTGAGGTGCATTATAACGACCTCTATGAGCATTTGCTGGCTTTTTATCAGCGTTAATGACCATTTTGAAGTCTTTGCAATCTTTTGGAACTTTATTAAGAGCAGTTTTAAAATCTTTAATGTATGGATTGCATTTATGCAACATAGACTGTAGAGATTTTATTAAGTCTTGTTTAACACCGGAGTTGTGCTTACACCTTAAGTTCACCTCGCAATCATCTTCACCAATGAAATATATCTGAAGAAATTGGGCATTTGTTTGAGAGGTTGGTAAAAGACTACCTATTAAATGATAGACTTGTCCTTGCACTTTAAACGTAGGCATATAAGTATCGCATACAATTTTTTCACTACCAAATGATGTCATTTGAAAGCAATTATTATACTTTCTTGAATTTGCCATGAAATGAGCATGGTCAGGATGGCTTCCAATTAATAAATTCTTAAGCGGTTGAGGTAATGCCTTAAACGGAGGAAGTTGAACTTTTCCCTCTTTACAGCACATGCCTTTGGATTCACCTTTCCATTTCAAAGCACCACAATATTTACATTTGTTATTCATTGCACCTATTTTAATTTCTGGATTTGACATATAATCTATGTTGTAATCGTAATTAAATGCTGCATTTTCAGTTACCCATTTAGAACATGACTTATTTTTTGTCCGAGTTTTTTTATTACGCTCTGTTCCATGAACAGAGGTAAATTTTTCTTTTCCCATGTTTATCTGCTTTGCTCTGGTATAATTGGAAAAACGTTTTCGCCTTTTTCGGGTATTTGGTTCAGTAGGTGCAGAAAACGACAATGAATCAGGCATAGTTTCTGAAGGTAAGTAAACATCGTAATGACCACTAACAGGATTACCACTAAAGCGCAGCCTTTTTAAAGTGCTACCTATAGTTCCTGAGTTTGACCTACAAACCCCATCTTGGAATACTTCAATATTAATAGGATACAAATCACATGAAGCCTCTACCTCTGCATATGACCCAAACGTGTGGGCAAGCCTCATTTCATTTTCGTATGCAACACAATTGTCATATGCGTTACCTTTGGCGTTGCAAGTGTACTGTGCAAAGATATTCCATCGGCGAACAACATATCCAACAATCGGCTGACGAATAATGTCAAAAAGTCTTCATTTTCATGTAAAAGATACGAAATAGCCCTAAACAGGCAAGCTGTTATAGGCACTACTGAGTGGGGCACCAATGCACCATCTATGTTTAACAGCTCAATATTCATATTTGCATCCATATTGAGTAAAAGAAAGGAGCTTTAATTATTGAGAATTCCAAAATTTGCCTTATTTCTGTCTCTAAAGAATTCAGAAGGCTTTTAAATTTTTGGACAATACTTTTTAAATATTGCAAGTTATTCAATAACCAAATCGAATAATAATGCGATCAAACTAATTCTATGATCTTATCATGCAACTCAGCCAATTTTTTTAATATTTAAACACATCTGGAATATTCCAAATTTGCCGTATTTCTGTCTCTTAAAGAACACAGAAGGCTTTTAAATATTTAGGCAATATTTTGTTAATATTGCAAGTTATTCAATATCAAAATCGAATAATACAGAGATTAAACTAAACTACGATCTAGTCATGCAATCAGCAATTCAGCCAATTTTTATAATATTTAAACACATCTGGAATATTCAAAATTTGCCGTATTTCTGTCTCTTAAAGAACACAGAAGGCTTTTAAATATTTAGGCAATATTTTGTTAATATTGCAAGTTATTCAATATCAAAATCGAATAATACAGAGATTAAACTAAACTACGATCTAGTCATGCAATCAGCAATTCAGCCAATTTTTATAATATTTAAACACATCTGGAATATTCCAAATTTGCCGTATTTCTGTCTCTTTAAGAACACAGAAGGCTTTTAAATATTTAGGCAATATTTTGTTAATATTGCAAGTTATTCAATATCAAAATCGAATAATACAGAGATTAAACTAAACTACGATTTGTTCATGCAATTTAGCAAGTGTTTATAAAATTTAATCTAGTATGGATAATTAACTGAGGATTTATCAAAGTTTGTATTATTTCTGTCTCCATACAGGAAGCTCTTAAATATTAAGACAATTTTGTTTAAATAGTGCAATTAAAAAACAACACCACACGCATTTATATATGTACAAAATGCAATTATGCTAATTGGTATATCACAACTGCACAGAATTGAAAAATTAACAAAAAATTCATTTAAATGAAAATCATTTATGACTTTACTAATTAAGAATAGTTAAAAACTAAACTAACTGGCATAACTCACCAAATTTGTAAGTTAACATCAGAGATATCAACAAATTTGCACATTCAATAGAAAAAATAAAAATTCCGAGAAAAGCGAACTAAAATAATAATATTATTGCTCACACACGGTTATACACCAAATTTTCCTATTAATTAGGCAAAGAGTAGGAGGATCACATAAAAACACAACTGGCGGAAAATTTTCTTGATACGACTCTGACCAAATTGATGGCTTTCCCGTTAACTTCTTCTTTTGCGCACTTGCTACACTCTTTCCTCTCTCTCTATCTACTGCGATCTCCCGCTTTTATGTTTCCTAACAGCGCGTGGCAAAACACTGTAAAAATAAACACCGCAAAAAACAATTTGAATGGTATATTTTTACTACACTATCAAAAACCGGGCCAAATAGATTTCCGCCAAAAAAAGTCTTTTGCGTATTCTGGCAGCAATAACTGTAAAGAGCACTCAAAAAAAAACATTCCAAAACCATATAAATTGTTATAATTTTTAGGTCCGTAAAGGCGCAACGAAAAAAATGTAACCCAAGAACTTTATCGTTGCTTTCCCTTTTTTTGCTGAAATATAAAAGGACATGCATATTAAACTAATGCATGTTAAAGATCTGCTATGAATACATGAAACACGTGTACACGACAGCACTGAAAAAAACAACTAAAAGTATGTAGTTTTTATTTTTTGCTGAAATAAGAAAGAAAAAAAGCAGACACAGTTTTAATTTTTAAATTTTTGCTTTTTATTTGTTGCCATAAAAGGCCGATTCCAGTCGGCTAAGTCGGGTATACATTTCGTGATTATCCTGCCTAGCTTTAAACAAATTTTTTTTTAAATTAAAAACTTCGTTTTGAAGCTGCTGGATCTGCCAGCTGGAACCTGAGCCCTTGGGCTTTTTTATTGGCCCTAAAAGCTTGAATTTTTTTGGCTGCGCCGAGAGGTTTTCCTGGGCTTGGGGCTGGACCTGGGGTTGGGGCTGCACATAGCCCCACATCAAACTCGGCTGCGACTGCATCTGCTGCTCCTGCTTCTGCTGCGGCTGCATCGGCTGCACCAACTGGAACTGCTGCTGCTGAAAGTGATGCTGTTGGAGCTGCGGCTGTTGCTGTTGGAGCAGTAGCGGTTGCTGCTGGAGCATTGGCTGTTGCTGTTGGACCATGGGCTGTTGCTGTTGGAGCATGGATTGTTGCTGCTGGACCATGGGCTGTTGTTGTTGGAGCCCCATTTGATAGCCCTGCTGCTGCGGCAAAAATTGCCACATTTCTTTCACAAATATATGTATGTGTGCATTAGAAAACGTAGTCGAGAATGGCGCCAAACAATTTTGTATTTATTTTTTTTTGTTTAATTAATTTTATGAATAGTCACTGATAGAATTGGTTATATTCCCCCCTGCCACATGACTAATAAATCGACTAAATTAAAATAACAAATATTAAGTTTAGGCAGGAAATTGTTAATTAAGCGTTATATTTTTTAATACCTTAAAATACATACATATGTACATATGTATATGTACTGTCCGGCAAATACTGCTTCCCCTGCCACAACACCATTAAAAAATAAAACGCAACTTCCTCATTTGCATTAAATATCTATGTACACCCAAGTGTACACACATGTATATGTATTTCCAAGTACTTGCTTGCTAATTTTTAATTTTGCTTAATAAAATATTCCTCGTTTCTAGCCCCTAATATTAATATTTACTTACCGAATTACAGACCGGATAAAAGAAAAGATGCACATACATAAGAAATCAATAATTTAGGGAAATATTGAGTTTTATAAATAAATTAACTGGGTGGCAGAATATAATGAACATACATACATACATAACAAATACATAATTTAGGTAAATATTAAGTTTTATAAATAAATGAATGAATTCCCTTGGTTGATCGAATACCTGTGTGTATATCTGAATGGGCTTTTGCATATATATATTTTATTCTTTTGAATGTATTTGTTTTTGAACATATTCAAGAAATTAATATTTGGTATTGGGTTTGCGAAAATATAGTTTTACCAACTTTAATTATTTTTTGTAATGGTATTTCGAAGAAAAAAATGACAATCATAAAGCAGAGTCAGGGGGTGGAAAAGAGATGGAGATACAGTGGTGGCCACAAGTTTAGCACACCATGCATGGTGCATTTTCTCTTAAGGATATCTCCTGAACCGCTTGCCTTTTCGCCTCTCTCTCTTTACGTAAATTTGATCTATAATTCTATCTACATTCTGATCTACATTCTCTCTCAATCTCGGCGCTCTAGCTTTTACCTTTCCTTTTTGGCACTCCTTTTAGTGAAACAACATGCGAAATAGGCTGGTCACAAGTTTAGCACACTTGGAAAAAAATTTATTTACAACGTAACAAAAGGGTATTTTTCTCAAAAAAACTTAGTATTTAGTTGGATATCCATGATTTTTGATGACAGCATCGCACCTGCGCGCCATGCTCTCCACCAAGGCCGCACATCGCTGCTGGGGAATGTTGTACCATCCTTCTTGGATTGGATCAGTTAAATTGGCGGGTTTTTCGGATCGAATATGGTTCTCAATATCACTCCACAAGTTCTCAATAGGATTGAGATCCGGGGATTGGGCCGGCCACCCCAAAACATCAATTTTGTTCTCCATAAGGCAACTCTTAACAAGACGTGAAGTGTGCTTAGGGTCATTGTCGTGCATGAAACGCCATATTAACGGCTTGTGTTGCGCAATGCACCCACGTAAATTTTTTTCATTCAATCGTCTTCTTATAGTCCTGGAGGACACGTTTATACCAAATTTTGATGATACTTCATCTCTGATCATCCTGGAGGACTTAAAAGGGTCATTATAACACATTCTGCCAATAATTCTATCCTCTTGAATATTTGTTTTTCGGGCTTTGGGCTTTCCCCGGACATTTTGTACAGTTCCATTGTTTTTTATATGACTCAGAGCATTGTAAACCATTTTTCGGGAACATTGCAACTCCTTTGAAATCTCCGTTATAGTCCTTCCAGATGATTTTAGGATCTGGACGACTTCTCTCAGTGCCGCGGTGCACCTGGGCCCTTTAGCCATCATGAGCCCAACTTTTTCTTCTCTCTCAATTACATCAAGAATTGTGCTATCATTTAATGCACCAAAAACTAATTCGTCTTGACCCAGCGGAAGAATAATGAAAAGTGTGCTAAACTTGTGACCAGCCTATTTCGCATGTTGTTTCACTAAAAGGAGTGCCAAAAAGGAACGGTAAAAGCTAGAGCGCCGAGCTTAAATTTTTTTGGCTGCGCCGAGAGGTTTTCCTGGGCTTGGGGCTGGACCTGGGGTTGGGGCTGCACATAGCCCCACATCAAACTCGGCTGCGACTGCATCTGCTGCTCCTGCTTCTGCTGCGGCTGCATCGGCTGCACTCCTTTGAAATCTCCGTAATAGTCCTTCCAGATGGTTTTAGGATCTGGACGACTTCTCTCAGTGCCGCGGTGCACCTGGGCCCTTTAGCCATCATGAGCCCAACTTTTTCTTCTCTCTCAATTACATCAAGAATTGTGCTATCATTTAATGCACCAAAAACTAATTCGTCTTGACCAGCGGAAGAATAATGAAAAGTGTGCTAAACTTGTGACCAGCCTATTTCGCATGTTGTTTCACTAAAAGGAGTGCCAAAAAGGAACGGTAAAAGAGAGAGGCGAAAAGGCAAGCGGTTCAGAAGATATCCTTAAGAGAAAATGCACCATGCATGGTGTGCTAATCTTGTGGCCACCACTGTATATTAAAAATAGTAAAAAGTTTAAAATTGAAGCCGTCATATTTTTTAAACCTTTATTATGCTTTTAAGTAACGGTTAGCGTACAGGATTTAATTTTCTAATTGAATGAGTTTGGGGCACTTTGGTGGGGGGTGGGTCACCAATAACTATAAACTAAAGTCTACAGAAATTAAAACCGTATTAAAGCTAAGTTTATATTTTTAATGAAGCGCAGGGAAATGCAAGGCATAGGGAGAGGGAGGGAGACGGAATCATTTGTTGACAATTTGTATGAAAATGCAGAGAGAGAGATAGCAATATGCAGGCAGCAAACGTATGATGCTTATGGAGACACTTGAATTCGATAATAGGTCTACTTTTTGCTTAGTTTCTCTGTTTAAAAGAAAGGTAGAGCTTTGGTGAAACCATCAAATGAATCGTTAAAACCTAAGGAAAAACTTTACCGAAGGAATTTTTGATACTAAGTTTAGAAGTGCAACTTTTCGACGTTTGAAGATATTTTTGGCTAAATTGTAATTTTAGAACGTGTGTTAAAAATAGTAAAAAGCCTTAAATCTAAGCGGTCAAATTTTTTGAACATGTATAATGTTTTAAAGTGTTTTTGGGCGAAAACACGGATTTGATTGGTTAAACGGTTTAGCGTCCAGAATTTTTGAAAGGAAAATTTACGTTTTTTCCAATTGGAAGCGATTGGGGCCACTTGGGGAGCCCCAATAAATCTTAGCAAATCAGTTTAAAGTTATAAGAATGTAATGAAAATGCATATTAATATTGTTAACCAGTGGTTTTGGCTGTGCGTTGATTCCCAGTTTTCTTAGTGATAGTTATATATATCGAGATGAATGAATTCCCTTGGTTGATCGAATACCTGTGTGTATATCTGAATGGGCTTTTGCATATATATATTTTATTCTTTTGAATGTATTTGTTTTTGAACATATTCAAGAAATTACTATTTGGTATTGGGTTTGCGAAAATATAGTTTTACCAACTTTAATTATTTTTTGTAATGGTATTTCGAAGAAAAAAATGACAATCATAAAGCAGAGTCAGGGGGTGGAAAAGAGATGGAGATATATAGTTGCAAGCGTATGCTGGATAGGACGGCTACTTTTTAATCGGGTATTAAAAATAGTAAAAAGTTTAAAATTGAAGCCGTCATATTTTTTAAACCTTTATTATGCTTTTAAGTATTTTTTAGCGAAAACACGGTATCGGTTGGTTTAACGGTTTAGCGTACAGGATTTAATTTTCTAATTGAATGAGTTTGGGGCACTTTGGTGGGGGGTGGGTCACCAATAACTATAAACTAAAGTCTACAGAAATTAAAACCGTATTAAAGCTAAGTTTATATTTTTAATGAAGCGCAGGGAAATGCAAGGCATAGGGAGAGGGAGGGAGACGGAATCATTTGTTGACAATTTGTATGAAAATGCAGAGAGAGATAGCAATATGCAGGCAGCAAACGTATGATGCTTATGGAGACACTTGAATTCGATAATAGGTCGACTTTTTGCTTAGTTTCTCTGTTTAAAAGAAAGCTAGAGCTTTGGTGAAACCATCAAATGAATCGTTAAAACCTAAGGAAAAACTTTACCGAAGGAATTTTTGATACTCAGTTTAGAAGTGCAATTTTTCGACGTTTGAAGATATTTTTGGCTAAATTGTAATTTTAGAACGTGTGTTAAAAATAGTAAAAAGCCTTAAATCTAAGCGGTCAAATTTTTTAAACATGTATAATGTTTTAAAGTGTTTTTGGGCGAAAACACGGATTTGATTGGTTAAACGGTTTAGCGTCCAGAATTTTTGAAAGGAAAATTTACGTTTTTTCCAATTGGAAGCGATTGGGGCCACTTGGGGAGCCCCAATAAATCTTAGCAAATCAGTTTAAAGTTATAAGAATGTAATAAAAATGCATATTAATATTGTTAACCAGTGGTTTTGGCTGTGCGTTGATTCCCAGTTTTCTTAGTGATAGCTTTATATATAGAGATTATCATTCTATTGCTCGAATATGTATGCGAATTGATACGTTTTCACCACGCAAATTCAATAAATCTCCGTTCTGATCAACGATATGTATTGAGAGGGTACTTATTTCTCTGCAGTTAATAGGTAAATAGATGAGATTGTGTGGTGACACAGTCATTTTATAGCCCGGTGGAACCGAAATTGCAAACTCATGTAATACGTGATTTGGTGTATTATCAACGTAAGCACCACTCACAATATTACATTCCAAACGAATCGAATTAATTTTTAAAATGTTGACAGCATTATCGGACAAATGATTTTGGTTTGCCTTTAACACTCTTTGCTTGAAACCAAACAATCTTCTTTACTGCTAAATAATTCCACTTGAAGTGTATTGTTATTGCTTACAATTTTCACTGTATTTTCTAGATTATAATCCTTTAACTTGTTGTAAATAAATTGAGAAATATCGTTGAGTTCATAGGAGCCGGTGGGAATAATAATAACTTTATCACCAATATGAAAGAGATTGTTATTTACATCCACGTTGGGAATTGAGTTGTACATGTTAAACTCAACTAGCGCACACTCATATTCCCCGATTAATTCAATTGGTGGAAAATAAACTGTGTTTATAACGGAACTGTTTCCATTCACTGATAGAGTTAATGATCTAACCATTTTAAAATCTGTTGTTCAACTGGGTGTCATACAACCCCGACCCAAAATTATTTTAAAATTAAAGAACAATAAATTGGTCAAATCCTTTTCTATATCGTTCCTTATCAACATTGTCATCCTTACTTATAAAAAAAAAACCCTTATTTATCATCCCAACATTTTTGACAAATTTTCGTAAATGTCTCATAATTCATGTCAGGCATGATATGATCCCGAAATATGTGTCGCATATTTAAATCATCCTGTTTAAACATAATACTTACATTTGCATTGTCTCGTATAAGATGTGTTGGTATCCGTGTATATGTTTGACACAGATAAAACGAATCAATATTTTTGAGGCGACCCATACAGAAATAGGATCGAATATTATCCTGTTTCCCACAAGCCACATCATCGAAAATCATGATTGAATTATTTTTTGATTCGGTGGGTGCTAAAACAGTTTCGTTCTGAGAGAATGTATGATACCCATACCCTTAATCGGTTTTATTAGCTTTTCCAAGTAATCATATTTCGGTTGGTATAGACTCTTTGAAAACACGTATATATTTTCAAATCTCACACCATTTGGACTCTTAATTAGACTGATCATTACATTAGTTTTCCCGCAGTTGGATGGACCAACCACAAGAGCTCTAATTGTGTTTGGTAATAATTCACTGTGACGTGGTGGTTGTTTAACATTGTTCACGTTCTCAATGTTACGAACAAGAATGTTATTTTTTTGCTTTATTAATCGCATCCTATTATAAATATGTTTATTCCGTGATAAATCTTCAATGAATAAAGACAATATATAATTGGGAAACGTTTTTATAATCACATCAGTCATTATTTACATCGTAAACGTGGAAGTGGTCTTATTAATAAGTTAATAGATTCTCTTCCGATTGAGTTTCACATTCCTGGATATAACTATTGTGGACCCGGTACAAAGCTTGCAGAGCGATTACAGCGTGGAGATCACGGAAACAATCAGTTGGATGAAGCTTGCAAGGTTCACGATATTGCCTATTCACAAACCAAGGATCTAAGCAATCGACATAAGCATTAATTAACAAGGCTTGCGAGCGAGTAAAGGCGAAGGATAGTTCTCTTAAGGAGCGAGCAGCAGCACATTTTGTAACTAATGCTATGAAAGCAAAGAAACATTTTGGAATGGGTGTTCGGAAGCGAAATAAGAAAAAACAGAAGAAGAGGAAGCGTAGGAGGATGAAAATAAATAGACTATCATCTGTTGTAAGAGAACCTAGTCGGGAATTGAAAAAACAAAAGCTTCTGGATGTTGTTAATGCAATTAAAATTGCACGTAACGCAATACATAATTCAATCGGATCTAAGAAAAACGTTAAAGTTCCTCGAATAATTAATGTACCCAAAATGGGGGGTTTTTTACCACTGGTAGCCATCTTAACTGCATTAAGTGCTATAGGTAGTTTAGCTTCAGGAACTTCTAGTGTTGCAAAATTAATAACAAACGCAAGAATTGCTAAGCAACAGCTAGAAGAAAATAAAAGACACAACCGAAAGATGGAAGAAGTTTCCGTGGGTGAAGGTCTATACTTAAAACCCCATAAAAATGGCTACGGTTTATACCTAAAACCATACAACAGTCGTGGTGGGAGAATGAAGAATCAAAAAAACTAATTGGTCAGCTACCCAAAGAGCATTAACAAATATAGATATAATGGAATTTGCTCAAAGAAATATACCGCATTTTAGGGGAGTGTTTATGAGAGACTCTCTCCCAAAAACACCTAAAAATAATGAGAGTAAAGTGATTAACTTGGATGACTCGAATTCAAAGGGGTACACATTGGGTAGCTTACCACAAAAACAAAAACAACATATTCTATTTTGATAGTTTTGGAAATTTACAACCACCAAAAGAAGTTGTGAAATACTTAGGGGATGAAATCAAATATAACTATGAACAGGTACAACGTTTTGGAACATACAATTGAGGACACCTGTGCATTAAATTCCTGCATTCATTCAAATAAAGTAACTGATTTAATGACTTTTAAACAACAAGGGTGGAAGAACAAAAAGGGTGGAAAAACAACAACAACCTGTTGCTATGGAAATCTCGGTCTGAGAACTGATATAAAATGAGCTCGGAAATCGTTGAGTCTTTACAGTCAGAACTTTAACATTAACTTGTCAACTCGATCAGCTTGCTTCTCACTTAAACCACCTTCTTCGAAAACAAACTTCAAACCAACAACAGCAACATCATGAATCAACCAATTCCAACAGAAAGTGAGCTGGACGCCATTATGGAGGAGCAAATTCTTCGAGGCGAGGCTTTAAAGGAGTTCAACTCGCGAGCATTGAAGCCCTTGCTAACTCAAAATAAGATGGGTATAAACGTCAGCTACCCAATTATTAATGCGCAGAGGAAGAAAACTGTTTATGGGGACTCCATTGCCTTGGAACTTGATAAATATATTCTATATCTACCTAAGAGATATAACGCTATGAAAGATGATCATCTAAAGTTGTTCAAGAACAAGGAATATCGAGTTATAAAAAGAAGCAATGATTTCCTTCAACTGGAGTTAAATAGAATTGTTTAATTATTTTATCACTTTGTAATATTTATAAAATGTATATTATTTGTACTCAATCATGTATTATACTTTAAAAAAAAATGCATACACACACACGCACACGCTTTAAAATCTTTTATTTGAAGGGGAACCCTGCAGTTCCATTCAGCGCCTTTTTGGCAGTGAATCACTGCTTAAAATTGAGCACTAAGCGCTCAATCACTAGTGAATTTGTATGAAAAATAGCGATGATTTTAACATGGGCATGTCCTAGGGGCTCATCACTGCCAGAAACTAGCGCTTTTTTAGCACCTTTTAGGAGCTGATTTAGTGCTTTTTCAGCACCTTAATTTCGTAAAGAGAGAGATTGAGAGAGAGGGGGTTGGTGAGAGAGTCGAATCTGCCGATGCTCTGCCGGCGTCGCAGTCGACTCAGTTCAATTTAGCGCTCGGTCTGAATTCGGGAACTGCAGGGAAATGTAAACAACTACATCAACAGTAAAATGATTCTTTTTTCAGCCAAACATATAAACATATAAATATATTGAAATGTCGGGGGGCGGGCTTTTCCAATAGGGGGTAGTGCGTGGTGATACCGATCCCGAGAAGTCAATGCATAAAAACGGTCGAAATGTTTTCGGTTCACTTTATAAAATATACTCCACGATTTATTGACTTCACTTGCGTACGGGTCGTTTACACTGGTAAATTAGAACTAACTTAACACTACCGAGAGGAAGTTCCAAGAGCCGCTTGGAGAGCGGAGTGGAGACACTTAACAGTGCGAGAGAGCGAGATGCGAGCGATCTGGAAGAACTGCTCTCTCGACTGTCAAGGCTGAACATTCTCCCCCCCCTTGCGAGGGCGAACGTACCAAAGGATTACTCCTTAGGCGTGTCTGCATGCTCCAGACACGACCCATCCAAAGACCGTGCCCTGTGCGACGGGCAGCCCATCACGTATGTGTAGGAACCCGGGCCTGATCACGTCGGGGTATACGTCCGAGCCCAACACCAGCGAGACTGTTGCTGGGCGATGGAACTGCTCATCGGCCAGACGGATGTCATCAAACTGGGCTCTCATGGAATCGCTTAGCGCGCGGATCGGGGTACGTATGCGCAGACTTGGGCTGATCTTCAGCAGCACGTCGATTTGGAAATCGCCCGTTCTCGACCGGATTGTCGTCGAGCAGACTTCCTCGCCTCTCACTGTCGTCGTGGGCAACTTGAACGCAGTTGCCAGGGAGCGGTCGATGGTGCTGACGGGAGTGCAAGGGTCGATCAACGCGGCCGTCTCGAAGGTGGTGGCCCCAGACTCCAGCAACACGATGGCCGTCGGAAGAATGTGGAGGCTCTGATGCTGCAGGAGAGCCGCCACTGATAGAGTTGCTGCTGACGCTGGACGTCGGACCGGTGTCCGTGCTTCCCTTGCCGATGGCGAAGGAGATCGCGAGACTGCCCTTGATGCCCGAGCGGTCGATTCGCGATGTTGCGAGGTCGGCGATTGGCGACGTGGCGGGGACGGCGATTGGCGACGTGTCGTGGACGGCGGCTGGCGACGTGTCCCGGACATCTCCTGCAGGTGGAGCAGCGTGTGATGGTTCTGCCCGCACTTTTTGCACGTGTCGCCACTGCGACATTGCCCCCCGGAGTGTTGATGGGCCAGGCAATTCGTACAATATTTGTTTATGAGGACGGCGCGGAGCCGCTTCTCCGTGCTGAGCCTGAGGAAGCGGGTACACTTCCGTAGAGGATGGATTCCCCGACAGACTCGGCAGCGGAAGGATCGAGTACCTCGTGAACGTCTGTCGTCCAAAGTTTGGGCGCTGCGAGGACGTGGAGCCATGGTTTTGATGCTGGTATAATAAAATGATAAACGAATTTAGTATCCATTTTGAACGGATTTTGAAACATAAGGACAGAAGGCACTATTTTTGGAAAGCGGAGGTTGCCTTGGCCTCCATAGGAATAAGTACTAGAATGAGGACAGAAGTTATTATTGCGGAAGTGCGGAGATTGCCTTGTCCTCCATAGGAAGATGTACTAGTTTGTGGACCGGACGTTGGATGGTTCCACGAGAAGTAAGAATATCTACCACGCGTACTCTAGTATCAGCTCCTGGGATAGCAGCTACGATTCTGCCGAGCCGCCAGTCATTTGATGGCAAGTTATCGTCCTTGATGACTACCATATCATCGACTTGTAGATTTCTGGATGGACTTAGCCACTTGTTGCGCTTGTGGAGTTCCTTTAGATACTCTTCTTTCCATCGCGAACTAAATTGTTGATGCTGGGCCTTGAGATGTTGCCATCGATTTATAATTGACTTGGCTTCGCCTTTAATTTCAGGCTCCGCCGTGGAAAGCAACGGACCCCCGATCAGAAAATGGCCTGGCGTCAGTGCCAGCAAGTCTGTCGGGTCCTCTGACATTGGAGAGAGTGGTCTGGAATTAAGGCAGGCTTCAATCTTTGCCAGAAGCGTGGAAAGCTCTTCGAATGTATACTTGCGAGCGGACGTGGATTTGTAAAACAGCGTTTTAAAACTCTTTACTCCTGCCTCCCACAGGCCTCCCATATGAGGAGCTCCTGGGGGTATGAAACGCCACACGAGTCCCTGATGGCTATACGCATCAGTCACTGACTCCTTTAGTGCTTGCGTAAAGTCACGGGAAATAAGACTTGAGGCACCAACAAAGGTTTTACCGTTGTCGGAATGGACCCGCTGAGGACAACCTCTTCTAGCTACAAAACGCGCAAACGCAGCTAGGAACTTCTCAGTTGTAAGGTCGGAGGTTGGTTCCAAATGGATGGCCTTCGTAGAAAAGCACACAAACACACAAACATATCCCTTAGTGATGAGACAAGCTCTCCCTGTATAGTTTTTTACCTCAAAGGGGCCGGCGTAATCGACGCCGGTGTAAGTAAATGGCCTGGAAAAAGAGGCTCGATCAGTCGGAAAATCGCCCATCAGTTGGGTCTGCAGTCTTTTTTTATAAATGGTGCACACCTTGCATGAATTCACCACGCCCTTTACCAGATTCTTGACTTTAGGAATCCAATATTTGGATCGCATCAGGCGCACTATCAATTGGTTGCCGCCGTGAAGCGTAATCTGGTGCGTGAATTGGACAAGAAGACGAGATAACCGACAGCTGTACGGGAGTAATACAGGATGGCGCTCGTCATACTGCAGGCCCTTGGATGCAGATAAGCGACCACATGCTCTTAATAGTCCGTGTTGGTCTATGAATGGAAACAAATTAGCAATTTGGCTTGATGCGGGTATGGATCCTTTGCTTCGCAACAATCGAAGCTCGAGCGCGTACTCTTCACGCTGGGCAAGTATTATGTAGGTCCTCTCAGCCTCCCGGATTTCCTGATTACTGAGCTGCCTATCCGGACTTACCGGAGCCTTACGACAGCGATTTAGGAACCTTTGGACGTAAGCTAGGACTCGTAAAGCCTTGTCTAGTCTGGAAAAACGGTCAAGGAAATCATCAGCGGGGAGCTTTGCGAAATGAACCTTCACCGCGCGCTGCTCTAACTCAGTGACTGGGTGTGGATCCGAAGTTTCTGGCCATTGAAGTTTGGGCAATTGTAACCACTGGGGCCCATGCCACCAGAGGTTGCTATCGCCCAGCTCTTGCAGGGACACGCCGCGACTAGCTAGGTCGGCCGAATTGTGTTCTGACCGCACATGTGACCAATTCTCAATCTTTGTAGCTTGAGCTATTTTGGTTACGCGGTTGGCTACGAATGTGGTCCAGGAGCAGGCTGGTTTTTTCAACCATGCCAGGACAATAGTGGAATCTGTTTGCGCACTTTGCGCTTTTATAATGAACTTTGTTGAATAGTGTAAGGCGGGAGCGGGAGCGCAATAAAGCTTTAATCGCGCTCGCGAATTCGCCCCGTCTCTCGCCCCTTTCGTTAAGTTAGGCTTAAGCGTTTATATATTGAAATTAAAGAGTTAGTTGTTATATGAATCTCATTGCGCAAACTCCCTTTCGTCGTCGTTTCAAAATAAAATATCAAATTTCCCTGCAGTCACAAGTTTTCGCGTTGAAATACAAAATAGTATTAAATTTTCATGGTGACCCCGACGTGATTAGCAGTGGAACTCGAGTTGTTATTTTTTTTGGTGAAACAAACAAATTAATCAAATAAATCGCGCCGGCCCCTTTTTTAAACATTAAAGTGATTTGTTGCTGCCGATTTAATTCGTCGTTGCTGCCGCCAAATCAAATTGTTGCCGCCAATTAAATTTTTTGGAAGTTTGGAAGCTGCAGTTTCTTCGATTGCCATTGCCGCTGCTCTTCTCAATCGCCGTTAGCTGGACCAGTGTAGTTGTTGTTGCCGCTGTTAATCCGCTGTTCCTGCCTACGCGAATTCGTCGTTGCTGCCGCTGGAAAATTTTGACCGCTGCAGTTTTCAATCGCCGTTAAGTGCCGCTGCTTGTCGCCAGTTGCTGCCTACGTTATTTCGTCGTGCTGCCGCTGGAAAATTTTGGCCGTTATCGCCAAATTCACCGCTTTATCCCCTACGCACAGGAAGGAAGGCATATGGATTCGAAGAGGGAAGTTACCGACGGATGTGAATCGTCCCACCAGGTATAGAGTGCTAAAAGTTGAAAGTTAATCTGTGGCGTTTTGTAAATTGTGTTTTTGGCCCATCTTTCAACTTTTTGCATTCGTGTGAAAAATTCGGTAGATAGCGAGCATTCTAACCAAGAAATAAATAAAACTTGCATGCACTAACGATTATAATTCTGATAATTCCATACAAATATACATATTTCGAATTATAAATACATAAGTGAATCGCTTTGGACCAAAATCAAATAAATATTTGTCGGCATCCTGGTTGTTCAAAGAATAAAATTCCCCCATTTCTCGTCGTAGTGAACACCAATTATAGTTTTGCAAAAATTTAAAGGGTAAAAATTGGGAAGTGTGAAAATTTCTAATTCGAGAATTAAATTCCCGGCAAATTTTCGGCCGCGCATTTTCCTCAAATTTCCCTCGCTTTTCGCCATTTCCCGCGCTTTTAAGCGTCAGGTTTATATATTCGTTGCCCTTAGTTATCGGTCAGTGCATCATTCTCCGTTAGCATTGCGTTGAGCACCGCCACCCGTACACATACACACACACGCACAGACAGCGCAGCCCGTTCTTTCGAGTTCTCTTTCGTCGTTTTCGTTTTCTATCGCTGGAACGGTGCAAGCGTTGCCGTTGCCTAAACGCTTGTTCGTTTTTTGGTGTTTGAGCTTGGCGTGTGCTCCCCTACACGACGTGCGCTCGGCATATTATAATTATTGAATTATTATAATAAATTAGGATTCCTTAAATTAATTCCTCAATTCATTTAAATAACTCCCCTACACTGCTTGCGTTCAGCTTATTCCTCTCGTTGGTTATTATTTTTAAATTTAATAAATTTAAAAACAAATTTTGTATACATTTACATAAATACAATTAAAAAAAAAAAAAAAAAACTAAAATAAATTAAATTATAAACTCTTCGATACCAAAAAAAAAAAAATGGTGCCAAAACCAGAAAGTAACAACAAGGACATCGAAGGGTTGAAAAACCAACGAGATGGATATATGAAGAGTATAGAGCGAACGCAAAAATATTTAAAGGAGGGTCGATACTCCTTAAATACGGTTGAGTTAGAATGTCGATTAGAAATCCTAAATACGCACTGTAACGAACTGATTTTGTAGGTCTGCTCGCTACGAGATTCGTGCGGCTAGCTCAGAGAAGTTATGTGTTCGTCCCACCAAATTTATATAAACGTGACCGCCCCGTAGATCAGTGAGAAAGCACAGGATTCACGGGTTCGAATTGGGTTTATTGCGGGTATGATTACAGCGGGTAGTCTACGGTGTCTCCTGGTGATGTTCGTCTCTGCACGACTGCGTCGCCTCGGTAATCGCCTTCCTCTTTGACTCCGTGCTCCGGTCTTGTAGCTCCCTGTAGCTCCCCGTGGACGCTCGGCGATGTTCTGCTCCGATGCGTTGACTCGGCGACCACACGTAGCGCCTCGGACTCGCAAGGAGATCAGCCGTGTGGGCTTAGGGAAGCGTCACCGTTCTCAGACTAGGGTGAACAGGAGCTGCGCTCTACAGGGCAACGCCTATAGACACACAACCGCCTGTCCCTGGCTCTGTCCCGGATGGTCCTACTAGGCTCTTGCTCGGATCGCGCTGACAGTCTAGGTAGATACCTGGAGGCTGCCTAGTGCTTCACCTTGCCTTACGCCTGGTGTAAACGAACGTTCCGCCCTGGCCTCACCCGCTAGCTCGTTCGTGACGTTTCCGTGCAGCTCGATGTCCGATGCTCTGCTCCGGGGTGCGTTGGTTGTGAGGTTGGACGTAGCGTGGCTTTGGTACTTGGGGTTACGGACACGCCGGTCACGGCTCGTAAAACCGTGGGTCTTTCTAGGCCAGCGCCTTGAACTGACAAACGGTCTGTTCTTTCTAGGACAGCGCCTTGAAATCACGACGGGCCTAGTCGCTCTAGGACAGCGCCTTGAAATGACCAACAGCCTGTTCTCTCTAGGACAGCGCCTTGAAATGACAATTGGCCTGTTCACTCTGAGGGACACGCCAGACGCAATGCGAGGCTTAAGTCGGACAGGGGTAGGAACAGTTTGTCTTGACTTAGCCGCGTGATGCCCTCCGGACCTCAGCTACCTGTGTCTCAATTCGGAGATTCCTTCTGATCCAATCCCGAACGTCTCGACGTAGCGATCTTGCTCCTTGTAGGCTCCCACGGCGCTGCTTCCGACGACTTGACTTGTGTTTTCACTTGTAGATTACTTGGCACTGATTGACTGACTTATTCACTTTGATGTCTTGACTGATCTTGACGGACTGATTCCTTGTGATCGACTGATCCAGTTGCCAGCGCCCGGCGGCTTTATATAGGGCCTCCGGAAACCGTTATTTCCCTCTTGCGCTCTGCCCGCTGAATCTCTCCACTCCGGGTCCAAAGTCCCTGGTCCCTATTTGACCCACTTGAACTTTACGCACGGCCTTAAATTGTTGTTCTGCGTGCTGCTGCCGTCTCGCTGATTCCTTGGCTGCATGTGGCACGCCTGTGTGCCGCTCCGTTGCTGAGATGTGGCACTTGCCCTCCTGGTCCAAAGTTCACGGCAGAGTCCAAAGTCCGGTGCAGTTCCGTTATTTTCTTTTGCACTCACGGCACTTTGGCTCTGCCCGCGAAGTCTCCACTCTCTCACTCTCCGTACTCATTCTCCCCACTCTCTTTGGGAGAGTTCTCTCTCTCCGGAGTTAGATCCTCCAAACTCTCATTCTCCATTATCTATTCTCCAACCTCTCACTCTCCAAACTCTCTTTTTCAGAGTTCATTCTCCAAACTCTCACTCTCCAAACTCTCTTCGCCGCACCGCTACTACGCTAATTCGCCGCGTAACTGGTAAGCGGCCGGCCATTCGTTATTCTAGCTGCTGCTATTTGTGATGAGTTATTCAACTCCTCACAGCACATTGAAAATGCTTCGCTTATACAGAATAAAATTGAAGCGAAAGATGGAGATGATGAGTACCGCGAAGAGTTAGAAGAGACTGCGATAATAGCAAAATCGTTGCTAATTTCCCTAATCGCGGAAACAAAGCTTAAGAGCGTTGACAATTCCGCTCCGCCGGCAACGCGCACACCCCAATGCCGTTTGCCGAGCGTCGCTCTTCCAACCTTTTGCGGAAAACATTCCGAATTTAAAAATTTTATAAGCCTTTTCGAAACTTTTGTTGACAAAGATGACACGCTGCACGATATCGAAAAATTTAACCATCTAATATCGTGTTTGGCTGGAGACGCGCTAGGAACAGTCAGGGCATTCCAAGTTACAGCGAATAATTACCCAAAAGCCCTGGCTAGCCTAAGGCGTGTGTACGATAATGATTGTTTAATTTTTTTGACAATATATCGACACTGTTTAATCTGCCAAAGATTTCCCAGCCATCAGCTACAGCCTTGAGAAACCTGATCGACACAGTCACAGCGCTATACGATTCTCTTTTGTCCATTGGGGATGACAAACGTATTACGAATGCCATCCTCATCCATCTAGTAATGGGCAAAGTCGATGCAGGAACTAAAAGAAAATGGGAAGAATCGTTAGATTATACTTCGCTTCCTCTTTGGAGCGAGTGTGAGTCGGCCCTGAACAAGCGCTATCAGCATATGGTTGCCGAAGAAGCGTGTAAGCCAAAAATTGTTCAGCAGAGCCAGGCTTATCCTAAGAAGAATGGAAATAGGAGTTTTTCGTTTGTTGCTGCCATAGACGACCCCGAAGTATGTGTGTTTTGCAACTCAGCAGAACATCAAGTAGGAAGTTGCACTGCTTTTGCTGCCCTAACAGTTCAGCAAAGATTCGATTTTGCAAAAAAGGCTCCTTTATGCATTAACTGCCTCCGAAAGGGCCACACGGTAAAAAGGTGCAAATCGAAAAGATGCAGGGTGTGTAAGTCCTCACACCACACATTGCTGCACATTTACTCGCCATCAAATCTCGCGTTGCCAGCTCCTCCTCAGCCCACGCTCTTGCAGAATACTCTATCCACTTCGCATGTTATGCATGCGACTGCATCGGATAAAGTTATTCTTGCCACAGCCATCGTGAGCGTCCAAACAAAAAGTGGCGAATTAGTTTTGGCTCGAGCGTTGCTCGATTCTGGTTCACAAGTAAATTTTGTGACCGATGAGCTCGCTCAGAGACTTCAGATTAAGAGAGAGGACGTGTGTTTGAGCTTGCGGGGCATTGGTGGAACTAATGCTCAAGCAACCAAGAAAATTCACACGATAGTTAAGTCGCGAGTGGGTAGCAGTCAATTGTCGTCCGAATTTTACATACTAAAAAATATTTCTGGTTATCATCCGGATCAAACGGTGAACACCAGCGGCTGGAGGGTGCCTGAAAATATTCAATTGGCAGATCCATTCTTCTTCAAGCCCCAAAAAATAGATATGCTTATAGGCGCAGACTCGTTCTTTGAACTATTGTCAGTCGGCCAGATAAAGCAAGGGCCTGAGTTTCCCATTTTGCAAAAAACAGTTCTCGGCTGGATAGTGTCAGGGAGATGTGCCTCAGAAAAAATAAGAAATACGGAAAAGTTGGTACATCTCAGCTGCCAGGAAGAAGTGTTGGAGTCAATCGACACAACCCTGCAGAAATTTTGGTCTGTGGAGGACTTGCCGCCCAAGGCCAAGGTCCATACTCCTGAGCAGCAACTTTGTGAGCAACACTTTGAGAAAAACACTCAAAGATTGTCGTCCGGGAGATTTTCGGTTCGTCTACCGTTCAAATCTGACCCAAACACTCTTGGTTCATCATATGAAGTTGCGAAACGTAGATTTTTGTCGCTTGAAAGAAGATTATCCAAAGATCCTTCTTTAAAAAAGATGTATCTGGAATTCATGGAAGAATATGAAGCGATGGGCCATATGTCTTCCACTAACAATAAAATTCCAGACAGTCCGCACTATTTCATTCCGCACCAATGCGTGCTGCGACCTCAAAGCACCTCGACAAAGTTGAGAGTGGTATTCGACGCCTCGAGCCGTACATCGACGCAGGTCGCGTTGAATGACATCTTAATGGTTGGCCCCACCATTCAAGAGGAGCTGTATTCGACCCTGCTTCGGTTCAGACTGCACAAGTTTGCGCTTGCAGCAGACGTAAAAAAGATGTATCGTCAAGTAATGGTTGACGAAGCTGACCGAAACTTTCAGCTCATAGTGTGGAGACGAGATCCATCTGAGTCTCTAAAAATCTTCAAGCTGAACACCGTGACTTATGGTACTTCGCCAGCCCCCTATCTGGCGATTCGGTGTTTAAATCGGCTTGGAGAGCTCGCGCAGGATTCGTGTCCAAAAGCCGCCAAGGTCATTCAGAATGACTTTTATGTTGACGATTTGTTGACTGGCGCCAGAAGCGTTGAGGACCTGCTAAGCCTTCGACACGAAGTTTCTCAGGTATTGCAAGAGGCAGGATTTGAATTGGCAAAGTGGTTTTCTAACTGCCCAGAGTTATCCGCATCTGAAAGCGCTGTCATGCCGCTAACGGCAGACTCAGACGTAACTAAGACCCTTGGCGTGGTTTGGTTGCCGGGTAAAGATTACTTTCAATTTCGGTTGGATGACTCTTTCCTGGATCTTCGTGCGACAAAACGAAACATACTGTCGGTGACTGCCCGACTTTTCGATCCGCTTGGCTTGTTGTGCCCTCTAGTGACTAGGGCAAAAATGTTGTTGCAGGAACTATGGCTTCGAAAGTTAGAGTGGGACGAGTCGCTGCCGATGCAACTGCAGACATCTTGGGAAGCTTTTAAGGGAACGCTGTTGCAACTGCCCAAGATCGAGGTATCGCGATTCGTTCATACAGACGCCAAAGTCCCGGCAGAAATACATGGTTTCGCTGACGCTTCCATGCGAGCATATGGAGCGTGCATCTACGTTCGCACTAGTACCGCTGAAGGTTTAAAAGTATCTTTATTGACAGCAAAATCCAAAGTAGCTCCCCTCAAGACGAAAACTTTGCCCCGCCTTGAGTTGTGCGCAGCTCACCTTCTTGCGGATCTTTATAATCGTGTAAGACCATTGCTTAATTTTCCGATCACAAAGGTGTTCCTATGGTCGGACTCGGAGATCACTCTGCATTGGATTAAAACGCATCCGTCGTCGTTGTCGGTTTTCGTCTCAAACCGAGTTGCAGAGATCCAAGAGTGGTCGGAAAAAGCAATTTGGCGACATGTCCCCACGAAAGTAAACCCAGCGGACATCGTGTCACGGGGATGTGACGTTGAGGAACTCACAGCTTCCATTTGGTTCGCTGGGCCGTCGTTTTTGCTCGATGCAGAAAAAGATTGGCCTGTGAATCGACATTTCGAAGTACCTGCTGATGTCGTGTCGATGGAATTACGCAAATCAGCTTTGGCGCTTGTGGTTATCCCTGAGCCTAATTGTGTGCTTCAGAAAATAGAATCCTTTTCGTCGCACATAAGGCTTCTAAGGGTTTTCGTGTGGGTCTTTCGGTTTATACAAAGGTGCAAAAAAGTGTCGCAGCCTTTCGAAAAAAGTATTACTCCAAGAGAACTGAATTTTGCGTTCGAGAAAATAGTGGAAGTGATCCAATCTCACGAGTTCAGTGACGACATAGGCAAAATTCGGAAAAATAAACCGGTAGCAACGAATATTCAAAAACTAAGCCCTTTTCTCCAGGAGAAGAAACTAGATTGGTGTTCCTCGACATTGCTGCGAATTGGGGGTCGGTTATTGAATGCTCCTATCCCGTACGAAGCCAAATTCCCGTTGTTGTTGTCGAAAGGCTCACAGTTTGTTAAAGCCTACGTGTCCTACCTGCACGTCACAAATTGTCATGCTGGCCCTCGAGCTCTTGTAAGTCTGTTGCGAGAAAAGATATGGTTGGTGAATGCGCAGGAAGTTTGCCGCAGAACAGTTCGGTCTTGCATTCGTTGCTTTCGGTGCAAGCCTCAACTCTTGACGCAAATCATGGGGAACTTGCCATCAGACAGACTTCGAGCTCTCCGCCCTTTTAATATCTGTGGTGTTGATTTTTGTGGCCCATTTAACACAACGTATCGTATTCGTGGTAAGCCGCCGTACAAATCATACGTGGCATTGTTTGTATGTTTTGCGTCCAAAGCGGTCCACTTAGAGTTAGTGTCCGACCTCACCACTGATGCGTTTTTGTTGGCATTCCAAAGGTTCGTGAGTCGACGCGGGATTCCGGAGAAGGTGTGGTGCGACAACGCGACGAACTTCGTCGGAGCCGATCGCCACATGAGAGAGTTCCGGGCCCGTCTGGAGGAGCAGGGGGGCGGTATCGCAACATTCGCATCAAGAAGAGGATGCGAGTTTGTGTTCATACCGCCCAGAGCACCTCACTTCGGCGGACTTTGGGAGGCAGGTGTGAAGTCTGCAAAGCACCTGTTCCTTCGGACGGTCGGCAAAGACATCCTGACCGCGGAGGAGCTCGGAACTCTCCTCACCAGCGTGGAGGCCGTGCTCAACTCCAGGCCCCTCGGAGCGATCAGCACGGATCCCAACGACGGCGAAGCACTAAGCCCAGGCCATCTCCTGATCGGCGGGCCCCTACTAGCTCCACCCTCAGCAGCGCTCCCGGACCAAGTCAGCCCAACCTGCTTGCGACGATGGCGCAGTGTCTCGTCTCTCAGGCACAGGTTTTGGCAGCGATGGTCCCGGGAGTACGTCTCGAGCCTCCAGGCGAAAAACAAGTGGCACCAGGAGGTTCCAAACGTCGCCGTGGGAGCTCTCGTCGTCGTCGCCGAGGACAATCTTCCGCCGCAGCAGTGGATGATCGGTCGGATCGTGGCGGTGCACGTCGGCGCTGACGGCAAGGTCCGAGTGGCGGACGTGAAAACGAAGGATACGACGTATCGGCGAGCGGTCCATAGGCTGGCGGTGCTGCCTGTGGCGTGCTGAAGACGGTGGTCCTTCAGAGGGGGCGGTGTTTGCGCACTTTGCGCTTTTATAATGAACTTTGTTGAATAGTGTAAGGCGGGAGCGGGAGCGCAATAAAGCTTTAATCGCGCTCGCGAATTCGCCCCGTCTCTCGCCCCTTTCGTTAAGTTAGGCTTAAGCGTTTATATATTGAAATTAAAGAGTTAGTTGTTATTAGAGCCCTGCATGAATGGATTCAATTTTTAATTTTCGTAGTGTGCCATGAAATTTTGAACTCATTCAATTCAATAATAAATTCACTTAACTGAATTTAAATTGAGTTGAATTTTTATTTAACTCAAAATTCAAAAAACCTTTTGAAATGAAATTAAATGACATTCAAATTCATTCTGATTGAATGAATGAATGAATCAATCTAGTCGACCTGTCTGAATTTTAAAAATTTGTCAGAATTTTTTTTTGCTTCCTACGGAAAACAACCAGACGAAAAATTCTTTGAAAAAAATTGAAAAATTGTCGTCCGAAAATGTAAGTAATTTTAATCGAAAAAGAATATATTTTTGCTTATCTTTTTGAACCAGATGCAAGTATAAAGATTTGTTTGTTAACTTTTTTAATAGAATGAACTGACGACTGATATTGTTAAGCAAAAGCTTATGAGTGGAAAACTTTCATTTTGCAGCAAAAGAGGGCGCAGTAAGGTTTGGAACATTTTTGCAAAAATTAAAATGATAGCGGAGTAAATGATATGGTAGCATGCAGGAAATGTTTCAATGCATATAAGTTTAATGGAAGTACATCTAATAACGTCAGACATAAGTGCTATGTTATCTCTTATGGATCTTGTGTTGAACCAGAGGTAGAAGTTGGTCCAGAAACCAAGCGTGAGAGCGTCTCCTTAATGACAGTGAAACATTTGAATTTATTCGAATGAAGCTAAGTAATCTTTGAATTTTATGTGTATTTAATTCTAGTCCCTCTGTTTAAAATGTTGTTATTTTTGAATTCATGCCTTTCATTCATTCATTCGATTCTATTAAACTCAAAATTCAAATTGATTCATTCACATTTATGAAAAAAATTCAAAATAATTCATTGAATCCATTCATGCAGGGCTCTAGTTGTTATATGAATCTCATTGCGCAAACTCCCTTTCGTCGTCGTTTCAAAATAAAATATCAAATTTCCCTGCAGTCACAAGTTTTCGCGTTGAAATACAAAATAGTATTAAATTTTCAGAATCTGTCCAGCAGAAAATCTCAGAGCTGCCTGACAGCATATTTGGAAGGATGGTGGATGCCATATCTGCCAGCAATAGGGCACCACATAGCTCAAGTCGAGGGAGGGATACGGTTTTCACAGGGGCAACCCGGGTCTTTGCCGTAAGCAAATTAGTCAATATCTGCTGACCGACTTCAACCCTGACATACAGGGCAGCCCCATAGGCCTTTTGGGAAGCGTCACAGAAACCGTGAAGCTGGATTTTTACATGGGGCTGGTAACCGATCCATCTCGGAATCCGGATTTGATCGAGATCGGAATAACTTTGCAGGAACACTTGCCATCTATGGCTCATTTCGTCGGGAAGGTTGTCATCCCAGCCTAACTCTTGCAGCCAGATCTCCTGCATAAAAATTTTGGCCCGGACGATGAACGGAGCAAGCCATCCAGCGGGATCGAATAGCTTTGCGATCTGGGAGAGAACTTCTCTTTTCGTATAGGAGGACTTGACGGATATTTCTGGGGGCACGAAGTAGAACTCGTGAGTGGTTGCTCTCCAGCGAATGCCGAGAGTTTTGGCTGTGCTTTCGGCATCAATATTTAGGAACTCAGAATGGAGAAGATGCTCATTTGGAATGTCCTTTAAAACCCCCTTGTGGTTGGAAGTCCACTTTCTAAGCGGAAAACCGGCCGAATTCAAAGCGGTTACTAACTCCTGGATGGCAAGTTGAGCTTCTTGTTGAGAATTCGATCCTGCTAAAACGTCATCAACATACATGAAGTTGCGGATTATGTGACTGGCTTTTGGAAACTGCTGATCGACGTCATCAGCCAGCTGTTTCAGCACTCGGATGGCGAGATAGGGCGCGCAATTGACACCGAATGTTACGGTTTTCAGCTCGTAATCTCGAATGTCACCTTCCTTGTTTCGGAAAAGAATCCTTTGAAAAGGCGTGTGCTTTGGATCGACCCAGATCTGCCTATACATTTTCGTGATATCTGCACTAAAAACATACTTGAAATAGCGCCACTTTAAAATCTGAATTGTTGAGTCAGATTGGAGGACTGGACCGGCATGAAGCACATCGTTCAAGCTAGTCTCATTTGCTGAAGGGCTGGAAGCGTTGAATACTACCCGGAGTTTCGTGGTCGTGCTTTCGGGTTTTATAACCGCATGGTGTGGGAGGTAGTAGTTTGGAGAATTGTGAGTGGGCGAAACCTCTCTCATATGGCCTAAATCCAAATATTCTTGAATCACGGAGTTGTACTGCTCATTTAATGGAGTGTCTCTTCGTAAACGATTCTCGTTTCTCAGAAACTGAGCAAGTGCTATAGACCTTGAGTAACCCAACTCAGATCCACAATGATCGGGGTCGCAGAACGGTAACGTCACTACGTACTTCCCGCTCGCGTCTCTAGTTGTGGTTCGTAGAAAATTACTTTCGCAGACGGAATCGGACTCTTTTACCATTTTTGATGGTAGATCTTCCACCTCCCAAAACTTTGTAAGAAGTCTCACTTGTTTTTGTAACTTGAGTCGTAAAGGCTGAGACTCGGTTACTTGTGGACATGGACACTGGACCAGTGAGCACCCACCCGAAGATGGTCTCTTGCCCAAAAAGAGATCCGCAGATGTAGGTCTTTGTGCCACTCAGCAGCACGGATGGAAGAATATCAGCTCCGATAAGAACGTCTATCTGGGAACTCTGGAGAAATGTGGGATCTGCCCATTGAAGGTTTGGCAAATCTCTCAGGATATCTTGTGGAATGGAATGTGAGGGTAATCTGCCTGCTAGTTCTGGCAGAACATACGCTGCGGTGTCTAACTGCAGGCCCGGCTTAGTAGGAGAACGAATGGCGAAATGGCAAAGCCTTGTTGACTAGGCAGAAACGGTCTGATTTAAACCAGACACTTGAGCTTGAATGGGGCGGAACGGCAGATTGACCAACTTGAAAAGACGCTCCGTTATGAACGTCGCTTCAGATCCCGAGTCGATCAAAGCGCGTGCTCGGAAGTGGGTGCCGAGGTGGCAAATATCAATCATTGCCGTGCCCAACAGAACTGCCTTTGAGCCTGAGGCAAAACAGACTTGTACATTTGAGTGTTCATCGGGAATGTCTGAGCCTCCCGACGGAGGATCGGATCTAGGTCTCGCATGTCCAGAGGAACTTGGATTGTTGGAAAATGGGTTGCCTCGATGCAAAAGCGTGTGATGTCTCCCTCGGCATACGAAGCAGCTGTGCGTACTGGAACAATCCCGGAGCTGATGGCCTCTCGCGAAGCAATTCAAGCATAACTGCTTCTTTTTTATGTAGCTTTCCCGCGCCTCGATTGCCATCTGAATGAAGCGAGGGCACAACCGCACTGGGTGACTCTCCTTAGAGCACAAATCGCAGCTCTTTGGTTTGACACTCACTTTGGCTTCAAAGGAGTTAAGCTTCTTCGTAACCACCAAGACTCTGCTTCATGTCCTCAATGGCTTCTAAGGTTCTATACCTATCGCTAAGGAACGCGTTCATCTCATCCCATGTAGGAATATCAGACTTTGATGTGAGGGATTGTTCCCACAAGGAAAGGGTCAATCTGGGCAACTTACTGGCGCACAGGTAGACCAGCAAGCAATCCCAATTTTCGGTTGAAATTTTGGAGTGGGCTAATGCTGTCAGGCACCCTTGGATGGTGCTCTGAAGCTCTTTTATGGAGTGGCCAGTTTCGGCATTAACGGAAACCAAGTTAAATAGGAGCTTGAGCTGACTGTTCACTAAAAGTCTTTTGTTTTCGAAACGGTCTCGAAGCGCATCCCAAGCGGAAGCGAAACCATCATTAGTGAGCGGGGACTTGGCAACAATTGCCTTTGCCTCACCGCTCGTTTTCGCGTTAAGATGGAATAACTTCTCGACCGGCGTCAACCGTGTGTTGTTGACGTAGACGGCAGTGAAAAGGTCCCTGAATGTTGGCCATTTGAGATAGTCTCCCTCGAATACTTCTGTGTCACATGGAGGCAACCGGCACCCAGACGGAATGTACGCGGACTGATTGTCGGTGCTCGACAACGGTTGCTGTGAACTGGCTCGGTCAATTAACTCGCTGAGCTGAACCGATAGCTCCTCGTACACCGAATGGCAATACTCATATTTTCGGTGCAGAGTTGCCAAAATATCCGCCGCCCCTTCAGTCGTAAGGCTGGAAATCGTGTCTAGACACGCTTCAAATTCCTTCTCGGCTTTGTCCCAGAGTGAACGGACTTGTTCCTGACGGACTTTACAGGTGTAGACGGACGGAGCGGCAGCTCCTGGAGTTTCTATGGTCGCTCTGAAATGGCTCATACGGTCGGACACCGTGATAAACCGCGTGAGGGCTGCAACTGCAATTTCGTTACTCATTTTCGCCTGAGAACGAGTTGCTAGTGAGTTTACGGACTTGGTCTGGATTTGTGACCTAACCTTAGGCGTGAGCGGACTCAGAGACAATCGTTTCTGACTGCTCGTAGGAATAGAAAACTTCTTGTCGCCTTCTTGGGTGGCTAATGAAGTTTCGCTCTTTGACTTTGAGGATACTGGGCCTAAGGTGCGCGCGCGAGGAGATGCGGATAGCGATCGCGTTTTATTTGCAGACGGAACTGACAACTTTGTTTTGTCTCCTGGCATTCCAGAAAAATCTGTCCTGGAATGTGGTCACGCTGTTGCGGATCACCGGGATTGATTCGTAAAGAAAAGGAACGACGAAATGGATAACTTCCGGAAGATACAGGTGCGCCCCAAAATCTCGAAAATCCTAACAGCTGAATGTTAACAATGTCAAATGTATAGTGGAGCGACGCGACAAAAATCTTATGGACTTAATTTGATTTTGTTTAAAAAAAACCAAAAAAAAATAATATATCGCAGTGGCGCTTTAGATTCCTCGCAGATTCCTTGCAAGCAGTCCGCTTGTGTTTCCTATTTAACGTTGCAGCTCCGGTCCGCTTGTGGAATATGTGGAAACGGAAACCCAATACAAATTTTAAAGTTTTCGCAACAACTATTTTAATGTGCGAGGAAAAATAACGCTGTTGTGGAAAAATAATATTCTGCAAGATATTTGTAGTTGGTTGCTGTGCTGCGAAAATGAGCGGTAGGAGTCGGAAAATATATATCGCGCACCGTCACGGCTTTCACAAAAAAAGTATTTATTTATTTCTTTTTTAATGGATGTGAGCCAACGGTGTGTGCGCTGCTGAACTAAATATCATGCAAAATTTGGAAAGGCGTATCGTGGCGATGGGTTCGGTGGAAACAGGTTATTTTGGTAATTTTGCAATATATAATAAATTTTGTTCAGTGGAAATAAGTTATTTTTCCAATATATAATATATAATATAATATAATAATAAATGGATGTTGAAATTTTGTAGGGTGTGCTGGGTGAACGTATGTGCGTTTCTCCTTTATGTGCATATGTTGCGGAGGACGGGCATATGTGCGTATTAATTCGCAGGCAGCAGGATTATATGTTTTTAATTTGTGGATATATGTGTTTATGGGAGCTCGGAAATATGAGTATAAATTGTATATTTTATATCCGGAAATTATAAATGATGTGGGCTGTATTTTAGATGTCGGTTCGGAAATGTTTGTAGGGTGTACCGCGACGGGACGTACGTGTTATCGTGCTTACGTTGCCTTACGTTACGTTACGTGACTTTTCCCTTATGTGCATACGTTGAAATGGATATGTAGATATGTACGTACATCAATAAGCATGCATTAGGATTATGTATATGCGTGTGTGTATGGGCGTATGTATGTGTGTTTTAAAATTGTAATTTTTAATAAATTTGGAAATTGGAGATAATGTGGACTGTATATATGCGTGTGTGTATGGGCGTAGGTATGTGTGTTTTAAAATTGTAATTTTTAATAAATTTGGAAATTGGAGATAATGTGGACTGTATATATGCGTGTGTGTATGGGCGTAGGTATGTGTGTTTTAAAATTGTAATTTTTAATAAAGTTGGAAATTGGAGATAATGTGGACTGTATGGTAAATGTCGCTGTAGAAATGTTCGCTGGTGTAACGCGAATGGAGGTACGTGTATGTTAACTTACGTACATATGTTGCGCTGGTCACGCATATGTATGTACGTACATTTAAAAGTGTGCATCTGGATTGTATGTCCGTATGAACCCGAATATGGAAATGGGGAAATACGAAAAAAGAAGCCGGAAAATGGCGGTCGTATGAAAATGGAAAAAGCAATACGAAAAAAGAAGCCGGAAAATGGCGGTCGTATGAAAATGGAAAAAGCAATACGAAAAAAGAAGCCGGAATATGGCGCTCGTATACAAAATGGAATGGCCGATTAGACAGATATACGAAATTGGATTGGAAAAATTGGAAATATCTGGCTGGTCGGCAGAAATATGTACGTAGAAATAAGAACGGTCGTACTTATCTTAAATTGATGGACAAGAAATTATGGAAAAATCCGCCTGGTTGAACGCTGGTGCTGGAACTTCGTCTCCTCTTCTCGAATTATCCGGCTCGAAGGACCATGAAATGTCGGGGGGCGGGCTTTTCCAATAGGGGGTAGTGCGTGGTGATACCGATCCCGAGAAGTCAATGCATAAAAACGGTCGAAATGTTTTCGGTTCACTTTATAAAATATACTCCACGATTTATTGACTTCACTTGCGTACGGGTCGTTTACACTGGTAAATTAGAACTAACTTAACACTACCGAGAGGAAGTTCCAAGAGCCGCTTGGAGAGCGGAGTGGAGACACTTAACAGTGCGAGAGAGCGAGATGCGAGCGATCTGGAAGAACTGCTCTCTCGACTGTCAAGGCTCCAGGGGCGGTTGAAGGGAAAACTGGCCGGGGCTGGGGGCGCCTATTTGGCGTGAACATATATATACAACATGAACATGTATATACTAGCAGGGTGCCCGCAGCTTCGCTTGCGGATAACCCAAATATCTGAAGCTACTTTTCATATGAAATAGTTCGCAGTAGAATTATATAATTTTGCATTTTAGAAGTTAGTTTAAATTTATTTGTAGTTTTGGATGAAACTTTAATTAACCCTCATTTCCACACCACCCGGAGGTAGAGGATACGGCGCGTTTTTTTTAACGTGGTTTCCCCTAAATAGGCCTAGTCCACAATATAAGTTCAAATATTTTCAAAAGTTATTTTAAAACCTCTCTGTAAACAACATTTTTTGTTTGGCCATCAGGAGATAGGATGATTAAGCTCTTTGCTGAGCTAACTCTTGAACAGGCCACATAAAATTGTCCATGGGAAAAACAATCGTCCCTAAGATCTAATCCAGCTACTTTCAAAGTCTGCCCTTGTGACTTATTTATTGTAATGGCAAAACAGACCTTTACAGGAAACTGTAGACGTTTAAACTCAAATGGTAAGTTGGATGACGTTAGAGGAATTCTTGGTATGAATACTGTCTCTCCTTTGGCACAGCCGGTAAAAATAACGGCTTCAATAACAAATTTGTGAAGAGCTTTAACTTGCAATCTCGTTCCATTGCATAACTTTGGGGGACTTAAGTTTCTTAGCAACATTATTGGTGTACCAATTTTTAGCGTAAGAACGTGCAAAGGCAATCCTGCTGGATTCTGCATGTTAAGAAATTCAGTAGGATAATGCACAGCATCTTCTACCTCAGTAACAGTGTCAACTGATTTGTATGTAACTTCCTCACCGTTAAATGATTTTGAAAGATGATTATTTATTGAAGCAGCTCTGTCATTTCTTGAAGCTAATATTGCTCTTTCTGATAGCCAGTCCAATGACTTGTGAACGATATTTGAAATATCTGGAAAAATTTTTGATGTAAGTTCTTCCAAAGTGTTAACAACTGTACCTAAACTTGATGAAATTATTATTTTTCCATCAACAGTTGGATAATCTCCATCTCCTATTTTAAGTAAAGTTTGGGCAAAAACACCGGCCGTTCTATCACCTAGTAAGTGCACACGCATATTTTTCGTAAGAGCCAATTTTTGAATTTTAGACCACAAAATGGAAGATTTTATGCAAGATTTTATTTCATCGGCCCTTGTTCCACGGGGTACAACTGGGAGCGTTTGTCGAAAATCTCCAGCCAATAGAACAGTTATACCTCCCATTAATAAGTCATTGCCTCTTATATCCTTTAAAATTTGATCAAGAGCTTCAAATCCCCCTTTATGAGCCATAGTACATTCATCCCAAACAATGAGTTTACAACTTTTAAGAACGAAAGCAATGTTGGACTGTTTGGAAATGTTACAATAGGGTGTTTCCATATTTATTAAATCAAATGGAAGCTTAAATGCAGAATGGGCTGTCCGTCCTCCGGTTAATAGCGTGGCCGCTATTCCTGAAGAAGCAACAGCCAAAGCAATTTTTTTGTCTTGTCTAACTTTTGACAATAGCAAATTTAAAAGAAACGTTTTCCCTGTGCCACCAGGAGCATCCAAGAAATACATTGCACCGTTTTCGGCTCTAACGCTTTCTAAGATCGTTTTAAAACAGTCTTTTTGTTCTGGAGTAAGAGAATTTTCATCATTGCTTACTTGAACTTCATTAATTTCGTAATTCATTTCTCTTAAGTAATCCCTGTTTTCCAAAACCTCTTGATCTCTGTTTACCTCGGGTAAACCATAACTTGATAAACAATTTCCACCGATGGACAATGTAAGATCTTCAAGTCAAATTAAACATTTATTGAAAACACTTTCCATCAGTCCGGGATCTATATCGACATCTATTTTCCTTTGTATTCTGTACAATATATCTTCAGAAAGACTTTCCTTGTACTTATTCCAAAGACTCATGGCATCAGATACCTGGCAATGAGTTAACATTATTGCAAAAAGGTCGCGTAATTTATTTGGAGACTGGCATAATGATGCTTCTGCCAACGTAAAATCCCAGTGCTTGTCGTCTTCAAGTAAGCCTAAGGCTTTGCAAGCCAATTGGAATGTATCATACAAAAAACCATTAACGGTTTTTAAAAATGAGAATGACGTTGGACCTTTAACTTCATGAAGTAAAAGTCTTAAGTAATAGCACTCACTATTTTTAGGATGTATTGTATACACACGACCCAAAGTATCATCCTTTTTAACACCAGAAAAGTTTGGCACATCTGACCCCATTTTCCTTCTTTGGAACTTGTTCTTAGCCCATATGTAATAAGAAGGCACCTCAACATAAAGAAGTGTTTTGGCAAAAGAGTCAGTTTTGCAGAGATCGAAAAACGCTGTTAGTGTTGTCTGTGGCGGATTAGCTAACTGATTAGCTAAGTGATTTGGATTATTAGGGTCAAAGTATATCCGTTGTCCATTTTCCAAATGAACATTTAATTGAAAAATAGGTGGATATCTTTCATGTATTGGAAATGCTAGAATCCTCCATACCGCCTCAGAACTACTTATATACCGACCACTTTGATACATACGAATTTCATCTTTAGGACTCTCCACTGAAACTGTTGCTTGGTCACTGCCCTTGTTAACATATTTACATACATATTTTATGGACTTTACTGAGCTGCAATGCTCTACATTTATATGAGCTCCAAAAGTCCTTAAAAGTACAGAATTGTATGGCACAACCCAACGATTGTCAACAGTTTTACCGTTAATTTCAACAGTATGCCCTCCATCACTTGGCGCTCTTCGTCGATATTGGGGATAACCATCTATTCCTGTATTGTCTAGGGAATTTTTTTGTACATTTTCCTTCATTCATACATGGCGAATTAATGTTCATTGTACCGCACGGTCCATGAATCATGTTAGCCTTAACGATCTCATATAGCAAAGGATCCTGTTGTAAATCAGGAATTTCAGCACAAATGTAAGAATCGATTTGATTGGCCATAATTTTAGTCTTTAACCAAATAAGTATGTGGACATGGGGCAGACCACGTTTTTGCCATTCAATAGAATACATAAAACACTGTACTTCACCAAACAATTGGCCTTTAACCAACAGCGCCATTAATGTTTTAACTTTTAAATGAAAGACTCGAGATATCAGGTCATGACGATCCTGAGGTTTTTGGCCTGGAAACAACTCATTCGTTATTTCCTCCCATTTAGGGTTACAGGTGAATGTTATAAAAAGATCAGGTCGGCCATAATGTCGAACATAAGTCATAGCATCCTGGGTCTTTTCATGCATATATCGAGGAGAGCCTGTAAAAGTAGAAGGTAAAATCACCATCTGACCAAGTTGAGTCACATCTGCATCTCCCCTACCTATAGCGTCTTGAAGATGTATGTAACTTTCAGCCCTCAACTTTTTTTGATTTGCTCGAATATAATTAAGCCGTTCGGTTTCCATTTTTGCACTCATATCAACCAAAAATTGATTAAACAGTGCTCTATAATAATGCAAGTGATTGACTTCAGTCTCCCTAAGCATTATTCGATAACTGTAAAATCTTAATGCAGATACAGTCTTCTTTAGATCATTTTTTGTTAACGGATCACGTTGGAGAATATTTATGGCATATCCGTCATCTCCGTGGCAAAAAATTAATGGATATTGTAGACAGTCATAAGATCGGTGAAGTTCACTGATTCTCTTAAGTTTGCTATTATGACTCTCAATAACAATGTCCCGACTTTGAAATTGTTGATCAACAATACCAAAGCCACTTCATTTGTTTGAGGTGCATTATAACGACCTCTATGAGCATTTGCTTTACTTAAGACCATTTTGAAGTCTTTGCAATCTTTTGAACTTTATTAAGAGCAGTTTTAAAATCTTTAATGTATGGATTGCATTTATGCAACATGGACTGTAGAGATTTTATTAAGTCTTGTTTAACACCGGAGTTGTGCTTACACCTTAAGTTCACCTCGCAATCATCTTCACCAATGAAATATATCTGAAGAAATTGGGCATTTGTTTGAGAGTTTGGTAAAAGACTACCTATTAAATGATAGACTTGTCCTTGCACTTTAAACGTAGGCATATAAGTATCGCATACAATTTTTTCACTACCAAATGATGTCATTTGAAAGCAATTATTATACTTTCTTGAATTTGCCATGAAATGAGCATGGTCAGGATGGCTTCCAATTAATAAATTCTTAAGCGGTTGAGGTAATGCCTTAAACGGAGGAAGTTGAACTTTTCCCTCTTTACAGCACATGCCTTTGGATTCACCTTTCCATTTCAAAGCACCACAATATTTACATTTGTTATTCATTGCACCTATTTTAATTTCTGGATTTGACATATAATCTATGTTGTAATCGTAATTAAATGCTGCATTTTCAGTTACCCATTTAGAACATGACTTATTTTTTGTCCGAGTTTTTTATTACGCTCTGTTCCATGAACAGAGGTAAATTTTTCTTTTCCCATGTTTATCTGCTTTGCTCTGGTATAATTGGAAAAACGTTTTCGCCTTTTTCGGGTATTTGGTTCAGTAGGTGCAGAAAACGACAATGAATCAGGCATAGTTTCTGAAGGTAAGTAAACATCGTAATGACCACTAACAGGATTACCACTAAAGCGCAGCCTTTTTAAAGTGCTACCTATAGTTCCTGAGTTTGACCTACAAACCCCATCTTGGAATACTTCAATATTAATAGGATACAAATCACATGAAGCCTCTACCTCTGCATATGACCCAAACGTGTGGGCAAGCCTCATTTCATTTTCGTATGCAACACAATTGTCATATGCGTTACCTTTGGCGTTGCAAGTGTACTGTGCAAAGATATTCCATCGGCGAACAACATATCCAACAATCGCCTGACGAATAATGTCAAAAAAGTCTTCATTTTCATGTAAAAGATACGAAATAGCCCTAAACAGGCAAGCTCCATCTCCTGTTATAGGCACTACTGAGTGGGGCACCAATGCACCATCTATGTTTAACAGCTCAATATTCATATTTGCATCCATATTGAGTAAAAGAAAGGAGCTTTAATTATTGAGAATTCCAAAATTTGCCTTATTTCTGTCTCTAAAGAATTCAGAAGGCTTTTAAATTTTTGGACAATACTTTTTAAATATTGCAAGTTATTCAATAACCAAATCGAATAATAATGCGATCAAACTAATTCTATGATCTTATCATGCAACTCAGCCAATTTTTATAATATTTAAGCACATCTGGAATATTCCAAATTTGCCTTATTTCTGTCTCTAAAAGAACACAGATGGTTTTTAAATATTTAGGCAATATTTTTTAAATATTGCAAGTTATTAAAAATCAAAATCGAGTACTACGGATATCACACTAAACTACGATCTAATCAGCAATTTAGCAAATTTTTTTAATATTTAAACACATCTGGAATATTCCAAATTTGCCGTATTTCTGTCTCTTAAAGAACACAGAAGGCTTTTAAATATTTAGGCAATATTTTGTTAATATTGCAAGTTATTCAATATCAAAATCGAATAATACAGAGATTAAACTAAACTACGATCTAGTCATGCAATCAGCAATTCAGCCAATTTTTATAATATTTAAACACATCTGGAATATTCAAAATTTGCCGTATTTCTGTCTCTTAAAGAACACAGAAGGCTTTTAAATATTTAGGCAATATTTTGTTAATATTGCAAGTTATTCAATATCAAAATCGAATAATACAGAGATTAAACTAAACTACGATCTAGTCATGCAATCAGCAATTCAGCCAATTTTTATAATATTTAAACACATCTGGAATATTCCAAATTTGCCGTATTTCTGTCTCTTTAAGAACACAGAAGGCTTTTAAATATTTAGGCAATATTTTGTTAATATTGCAAGTTATTCAATATCAAAATCGAATAATACAGAGATTAAACTAAACTACGATTTGTTCATGCAATTTAGCAAGTGTTTATAAAATTTAATCTAGTATGGATAATTAACTGAGGATTTATCAAAGTTTGTATTATTTCTGTCTCCATACAGGAAGCTCTTAAATATTAAGACAATTTTGTTTAAATAGTGCAATTAAAAAACAACACCACACGCATTTATATATGTACAAAATGCAATTATGCTAATTGGAATATCACAACTGCACAGAATTGAAAAATTAACAAAAAATTCATTTAAATGAAAATCATTTATGACTTTACTAATTAAGAATAGTTAAAAACTAAACTAACTGGCATAACTCACCAAATTTGTAAGTTAACATCAGAGATATCAACAAATTTGCACATTCAATAGAAAAAATAAAAATTCCGAGAAAAGCGAACTAAAATAATAATATTATTGCTCACACACGGTTATACACCAAATTTTCCTATTAATTAGGCAAAGAGTAGGAGGATCACATAAAAACACAACTGGCGGAAAATTTTCTTGATACGACTCTGACCAAATTGATTGCGCACTTGCTACACTCTTTCCTCTCTCTCTATCTACTGCGATCTCCCGCTTTTATGTTTCCTAACAGCGCGTGGCAAAACACTGTAAAAATAAACACCGCAAAAAACAATTTGAATGGTATATTTTTACTACACTATCAAAAACCGGGCCAAATAGATTTCCGCCAAAAAAAGTCTTTTGCGTATTCTGGCAGCAATAACTGTAAAGAGCACTCAAAAAAAAACATTCCAAAACCATATAAATTGTTATAATTTTTAGGTCCGTAAAGGCGCAACGAAAAAAATGTAACCCAAGAACTTTATCGTTGCTTTCCCTTTTTTTGCTGAAATATAAAAGGACATGCATATTAAACTAATGCATGTTAAAGATCTGACCCACTGCTATGAATACATGAAACACGTGTACACGACAGCACTGAAAAAAACAACTAAAAGTATGTAGTTTTTATTTTTTGCTGAAAAAAAAAGAAAAAAAAGCAGACACAGTTTTAATTTTTAAATTTTTGCTTTTTATTTGTTGCCATAAAAGGCCGATTCCAGTCGGCTAAGTCGGGTATACATTTCGTGATTATCCTGCCTAGCTTTAAACAAATTTTTTTTTTAATTAAAAACTTCGTTTTGAAGCTGCTGGATCTGCCAGCTGGAACCTGAGCCCTTGGGCTTTTTTATTGGCCCTAAAAGCTTGAATTTTTTTGGCTGCGCCGAGAGGTTTTCCTGGGCTTGGGGCTGGACCTGGGGTTGGGGCTGCACATAGCCCCACATCAAACTCGGCTGCGACTGCATCTGCTGCTCCTGCTTCTGCTGCGGCTGCATCGGCTGCACCAACTGGAACTGCTGCTGCTGAAAGTGATGCTGTTGGAGCTGCGGCTGTTGCTGTTGGAGCAGTAGCGGTTGCTGCTGGAGGATTGGCTGTTGCTGTTGGACCATGGGCTGTTGCTGTTGGAGCATGGATTGTTGCTGCTGGACCATGGGCTGTTGTTGTTGGAGCCCCATTTGATAGCCCTGCTGCTGCGGCAAAAATTGCCACATTTCTTTCTGGGACATCTTTTCGCGTCGGGCTCTACTTAAGAACTGATCAAGAAATGAAATCAAAGCAAGACCGAAGCGCAGACGAATTAAAACGGAGAGAGAAGAGCGAAAAAATGTCTCTCATCTTACACACGGAGAGCGTAAATTGCGGGAAATAGAAGGACCGCAATACGTTTTAACTTTTGCCACACACAAATACAAATATATGTATGTGTGCATTAGAAAACGTAGTCGAGAATGGCGCCAAACAATTTTGTATTTATTTTTTTTTTGTTTAATTAATTTTATGAATAGTCACTGATAGAATTGGTTATATTCCCCCCTGCCACATGACTAATAAATCGACTAAATTAAAATAACAAATATTAAGTTTAGGCAGGAAATTGTTAATTAAGCGTTATATTTTTTAATACCTTAAAATACATACATATGTACATATGTATATGTACTGTCCGGCAAATACTGCTTCCCCTGCCACAACACCATTAAAAAATAAAACGCAACTTCCTCATTTGCATTAAATATCTATGTACACCCAAGTGTACACACATGTATATGTATTTCCAAGTATTTGCTTGCTAATTTTTAATTTTGCTTAATAAAATATTCCTCGTTTCTAGCCCCTAATATTAATATTTACTTACCGAATTACAGACCGGATAAAAGAAAAGATGCACATACATAAGAAATCACTATGGACGGCAGTCCATGTAGTGACGAAGCGCACAAGGAGAGTGTGCGAAGGCGACTACTATCACTATGGACGGCAGTCCATGTAGTGACGAAGCGCACCAGGAGAGTGTGCGAAGGCGACTACTATATATACACGAAGAAATGAAAATCTGCTGTGATAGTCCGATCGTAATGAGTAATACACCAATCGAAAGGTATTGCAAAAACTTAAAGGATTGCATACCAATACTTTAAGAAAATCAATTGGTTTGGGAGAGAGAGCGGTGAAAGTGTAAAAGTGAAAATTTAGAAATTTGGATCTGTTGGGGCCGGTGGGGATAAATGCCCCCTCGAAATGTTTTAGTAGTTTTCCTATTGAAAATACCCGTCGAATGAGGGGTCATATGATAAAATCCGACGCTCCGTTCAAAAGTTATAGCCAAAATAAGATTTTCTTCTTCTTCCCAAAATGAAAATTTAATTTTGTTTGTCAGTTTGTCAGTTTGTCAGAAAAACCCGCTAGTTTAGCGGGAAAACAGCTATAAATAGCTAAAATTCGGAAAGCCGTAACTTCTATACTACTAAAGCTACAGACTTGTACTGCATCTCGTTTGAAAGGTATTTTTTTTAGCTTTTTTTTATTTTTCTCAAAAACGGCTCTAACGATTTTCTTTAAAACTTGAAACTGTATAGCCCTTGAGATTCCTTAAATTTTGGTGTATAACACATTACTGTAAAAAGTCACGTTTAAAAGTTATTCAGAAACGAAAATAGCCACTTTTGCCAGCTCATAACAATTAATGCTGCCCAAGGGCCGTTCATTTACAGCCCGAACAGATTTGGCCAAAAAAAAAATTTTACATTTTTGATTTGCCTGAAACTTTTTTTACATGTTCCATTCGGAAAATGAGCAATCACGTGTATCAGGATTAGTCCGAAAAAATTTTTTTTTTTAGTTAGAATTTTTTTAAGTTTTCCAAAATTTGACAAATTTGAAAAAGTACCCTCTCATTGAAAATCTTTATCTCCGGTTATCTCCGGTTCATGTCTTTTGCATTAATTCCTCTAAAATCTCTTCTTAAAAAAAAAGTAAAAAAAAAAATAAGTTTTTAGTTTCTTAAAAATAAAAGCAAATTAAGATTCTAAAAAATTTTGTATTGAAATTTTTTTTTTATATTTCAATGTATGCGCTATATTGTTAGTTACAATCGGTTTTTGTAAACAGTTGGAGCCATTTTTAGTTTTTAAAATATGGAATTTTTTTTAACAAGGCCTCTGCTTTTTTCTATGAAAACACGTCGCAGCAAGTAGGGCTACTCTCTCACTCTTATCGGATCCTTATGGAATTCATGTTTTCTCATCGTTTACTAGTCCTTTAACAATTTTTAATGATTAAAAATTAAGTTTTAAGTGTTTTAACAATTTCTGAATGACAAAAAGTATTTTTTTATGTGTATGTGCATATCCAAACTGTATTTTAGGGTCAAGGAATCGTTAAAATTGTTTTAAACCGTTCCATTAATGCAATTCTTAAATAAATAATTAAATTTAAATGTACCAATATATTAGCTCCTATGAGAGCAAAAGTAAACAATACAAAACATCTGATATCAAATAAAAACACCTCTTAACGAGGTAAAAAACTAGTGACGATCGCACCTTCAACGTACAAAAGTTCTGATATCAACATTTGTGACGAAAAATTATTACACTCGTCATTAAATACACTTTCTAAAATTTTCTCATTCGGCACGCTGCAATAGAAAATGCCTGTGAAGGGAAAAAGGCTGGAATAGTTTGCTAGGGCGGGCCGAATGAGAAAATATTAGAAAGTGTATTTAATGACGAGTGTAATAATTTTTCGTCACAAATGTTGATATCAGAACTTTTGTACGTTGAAGGTGCGATCGTCACTAGTTTTTTACCTCGTTAAGAGGTGTTTTTATTTGATCAATAATTTAGGGAAATATTGAGTTTTATAAATAATTTAACTGGGTGGCAGAAAATAATGAACATACATACATACATAACAAATACATAATTTAGGTAAATATTAAGTTTTATAAATAAATGAATGAATTCCCTTGGTTGATCGAATACCTGTGTGTATATCTGAATGGGCTTTTGCATATATATATTTTATTCTTTTGAATGTATTTGGTTTTGAACATATTCAAGAAATTACCATTTTGTTACGAGCGCCGGTTATGGCGGGAAGCGAGGCAAGAAGGGGGCAGCAGAAGCCTCAGTCTCTAAAGTTGCGAAAGAGAAAGAAAGACCAAATTTGCACAATGCAATATAATGCACAACTTGGGCAATTCAATGGAACAAAATATAGCGGTCAGTAAAGCAACGAAAGACTGATATGAACCCGAGAGCTGACGCTAGCTAAATCCAAAGTGGGCCAGTTAGCTAGAGAAAGGGGAAGTGGGTACCTAGATGGGAACACTTAGGTACGAAAATAAGAACCCGGAAACTAAAAGAAAAGCTCGGCTACTGTATAAAAGAACTAAATCTCCACGGAGAAGGCAGTCAGATTCTTAGATACGGCCGGGAATAATACCATTCGAGCGCAAAGAACAAAAATAATCCGTTCGACGGAAAGTTCAAAACAAGTGAACATGAATCCTCGTTTCGCGTTGCACATAAACTCCGTGTAAAGGACCCAAAACAGAAAAATGGGATCCAAAGTTTCAAAAGCGGAAGGCAACACTGCCAACGTTATAAACAATGTCGAAGTGGTAGACCACAAGGACGAAATCGTGAAAGTCTTTAATGTCTTGTGTCTAATCACAGTGTTAATAATGGTCCTTATCGTCCTACGAGGACTCAGAATGTATAAAAGATCCGTACAACGCCGACGGGATCACGGACACGAGTTAGAGAGGATCGTGACCGCTGCCTCTAACTGGCCCGAGCGAAACCGGGATTAAATTCGTAACAATAAAGTGAATCAAATCAAATAAACAATCATTAAAAACCAAAACAAACAAAAGAAAAATAAAAAAAAAAGAAGAAACAGCAACGCTAACAATAAAAATGAATGCAAACAAATAATAATCAGTAACAGCACTGAAAACCCAAAACTAAACCAGCCACCACAACAACAAACTGCATGTGTAATAAGACGCTACTTGAGAAGACCCCGCAGATTCTGTTACGTCGGCATATTAGTGCCCAGCTTGATCTGGACTCGAACCTCTCGAAAGACCTGGCATAGCCTAGTCAAGCGGATAGCGTCGGCCAAAGGAAGCCCTTGATTTTAAATCCCTACAAAAATAAAAAGTCGGTCTTGCACGTAGTAGTTTAATAATATTATAAAAAAGGAAAACTCATATTTCTCTCCGAAATTCTTAGTAAATTTTGCCATGTTCAAACAAAGGATATCTATGATTTTAAAAATATAATGAAATTTCCTAAAGTCATACCTCTATTCTGCGACAAGGTTCTGATTGAGAGGCCTCTCAATTCTGACTGTCGCAGAAGTTGGGGACTTAACCTTTTTATGATAAAGAGAAAATTTTAGCTCGAACAAAAACAAATCCCCGCTACTTAAATCCCTTGCTCTAATAGTAGTCCAATTACTGCTGACTCTTAAAGATGTAAGCTAGGCCATACCTAGGTTGCCAATCCAAATACTAGATGTATCGAGATGGTTGATCCTAATTCCTTAAGGAATATGACAAATCCCTCAAGTTGGGCGCCAGCAGGGGTATGTCCGTAGAGAGTTTTCTGTTTCGGGTGAAAAGGATGAAGGATTTATACGGATGCACGGAGGAGCAGATTTTCAGAGAGTTTCATGTGTTACTCACAGGCCCCGCCTTGAAGTGGTATTGGCAACTGTTAGAAGACAAAGCTGATGAGTTCGAATTCGGCTACTTGTCGCTGACACAAGAAATGACCAGGGCGTTCTCAGCCTCGGAAAACGATTATGTTACCATCAAAGATCTGGTGGAGCGGCACCAGGGTTATAATGAGAGTTTGGACGATTACATCTCGGCAATGCACAATCTGCATTTTAAGATGCGAAGGAAAATTTCAGAATCAGACCTGGTGGAGATTTTGAAAGAGAATTTGAACTCCCAACTCGGAGCATTTATGTTGGCTTCTCCAATAAATTCATTAGCAGAGTTCAAAAAGAAGGGAAGACGGTTGGAGAAATGGATAAGAGATAAGAGAGCACGGCCGCGACACGTCAACGAGATTTGCAACGAGTCGGAAGAAGACAGCGAATCAGAAGAATTCCAACTTGAGGCGTTCCAAAAAGACCGGCGATCTCAGGGAGCGGGAAAACCGAGCAGGATGAACCCATTCCGGCAAAATGCGAACAAGAAAGTTTTCGAAAGAGGGAACGTACCAGAAGCAGAAGGAGAGTGCTCATCCCCGTTTCACACATACTTGTGTTACACGTGCAACAAGCCGGCCGATTTCTATCGCAACCGCAACCAAGCAGAGGGGACAGGATGCCAAGCCCGCTTCCATGACACACAGTGTCATTACTGTGGCAAAAGTGACTCGTATCACTCAACGCAGGCTCCTTTTTTATCAAAAGGTCTGACCAGGGATCACGGGGAGCCCGGTCAGAAAAACGAGACCCAGAAGCAATAGAGAACACGATCGCGAGCCCGGCGCAGATTACTCCGCATAAATCATTTCAGCAGCGGAAGACGGAGTATGAGGCGGCTCGCGCACGAATCTTTAACCCGGACGATAAAAAAGAGGACGAGAGACAGCACCGGAAGGACAAGAAGCTTCAACACCTACATCATGCTATGTATACCACACGGGAATTTAGGAAAAAATTAGTGGCTTCCATTGTCAGCCTTAAAAACGACAACCGCTTGTTTGCCAAGACTAGAGTAGATGGCGAGGAGATAGTCGCGTTACTAGACACCGGAGCAAGCGCCAACTGCATTGGAAAAGGAGCGGAGGTGTTTTTGCGAGGGCGAGAACAGAAAGTGAAAAAGCTGACAAAGCAGAACGTTCAGACCGCTAGCGGGGGAAAAACCCAGGTTACGGGCATGATTACCTTACCAGTAGAATGGGAAGAAGAAACAAAAGAACTAGAGTTTTTGATAGTACCAGCCTTACAGCAATCGTTTTATTTTGGGATTGAGTTCTGGGAGGAGTTTGGGCTTCCTCTGCCAGGACAACGCTACGTGCGGGTAGCCGAGGTAGATCCAGTGCCACCCATAGAAGAAGACAAGCCGGCACGGCAGGATACCGCCTACACTCCGCATAAACTCTCAATAGAACAAGAAACCATCTTAAACCAACTAGTGGCAACCTTTCCATCATGTTCAGACATGGGCTTAGGGAAGACTGGTCTAGAAGAACATGTCATAGAAGTTACCCAGGAAAATCTGCCGATTAAGCAGAGGCACTATCCCATCTCGCCAGCAAAACAACAGCTGGTGTTTGCCGAACTGGATCGAATGATAAGTTTAGGAGTGATTGAGGAAAGTAACAGTAGCTGGAGCTCTCCAGTCACTTTGGTGCAGAAAGGCACGAAAAACCGTCTTTGCTTAGATGCCCGCAAAGTAAATTCTCGGACTATAAAAGATGCGTACCCTTTACCACACATTGAGGGCTTATTGAGTCGGTTGCAAGAAACATATTATATTTCGGCAATCGATTTGAAAGACGCCTTCTGGCAAATACCTTTAGAAGCCAAGAGCAGGGAGAAAACAGCATTCACGGTGCCAGGTCGGCCGTTGTATCAGTTTACGGTTATGCCGTTTGGCTTATGCAATGCAGCACAGAGAATGTGCCGACTAATGGACAAAGTTATTCCAGCTGCACTACGGGAGCATGTATTTGTATATCTCGACGATCTGCTGGTATGTTCGCCTACATTTGAGGAACATTTAAATATGTTGCGGCAGGTCAGTGACTGCTTGAGAAGGGCAAAGCTGACGATTAACGTGGATAAAAGTAAATTCTGCTACAGCCAAGCTAAATATCTAGGGTATATTGTAGGCGGAGGTCGCATAAAAACAGACCAGGCAAAAATACAGGCGATTCAAGAGTTTCCACAGCCCACGTCCGCCAAGCAAATGCGGAGATTTTTGGGGATGACAGGATGGTATCGGCGTTTTATTCAGAATTACTCACAAACGGCGGCGCCGCTTCATGAGAGTCTGAAAAAGGATCGGATTAAGAAATATGAACTTGACCAAGAAGCAGTGAAAGCGTTCGAGGCCTTGAAAGCCAGCATGGTTTCTGCGCCAGTACTGATAACACCGAATTTCTCCAAGCCTTTCACCATCCAATGCGACGCATCCACAACGGGAGTAGGAGGCGTGTTATTTCAAACCGACGAGGACGGCGGAGAACATCCAATCGCATATATGTCTGCAAAGTTGAATAAAGCTCAGCGGAACTATTCCATTACGGAACTGGAGTGTTATGCCGCAATTTTAAGTATTAGCAAATTCCGACCATATGTAGAAGGTATGCCCTTTAAAGTAATCACGGATCATGCTAGTTTAAAGTGGCTCATGGGACAGAAAGATTTGTCCGGAAGACTGGCAAGGTGGAGTTTAAAATTGCAAGCCTTTGATTTCCAGATTGAGCATAGGAAAGGGGCACTGAACGTAGTCCCCGACGCGCTCTCGAGAACACATATGGACGAGATAGCTACAGAGGACCCCGCAGAAATCCAAGTGGATCTAAAGGCGGACGCATTCCAGTCAAAAGAGTACCGAGAGCTGATTCTGGCAGTGGAGAGGCACGCAGAAAAAACACCAGACATTCAGGTATCTGAAGGCTATGTGTACAAACGATTAGGCTTCCGGTCAGGAGAAGTAATTAACGAAGACCGAGCTTGGAAACTGTGGGTTCCGCTAGAGCTTAGGCAAGATATCGCCTTTCAAGCTCATCACGGCAAGACGGCAGGTCATGGAGGGATCCACAAAACACTGGAAAGAGTCCGACAGTTTTATTACTGGCCAGGCATGACAGTCAGCGTGCAAGAAATAATAAAGAATTGTGAAGTATGCAAAGTCAGCAAAACCGCCAACAAAACGAACCGACCCCCAATGGGCAAACAAATCATAACAGAACGCCCAGGGCAAAGATTATATATTGATTTCATGGGGCCATACCCCAGAACAAAATCTGGAAATACCGTAATCTTTGTATGTCTAGATCATTTTACTAAGTTCGTTTGGTTAGAACCAATGCGGAAAGCCACCGCTGGAGGAGTCGTCAGCTTTCTGGAGAAGTCAATTTTCCATCAGTTTGGAGTGCCAGAGTTTATACACTCCGATAACGGCAAGCAGTTCGTCGCTCAGGTATTCGCAGAACTGCTCGAGCAACATGGAATTCGACACATACGAACTGGCTTCTATGCTCCACAAGCTAATGCAGCTGAGAGGGTAAACCGATCCATATTGCAAATGCTCCGGGCAACGTCTGAGAAAGACCAGCGGAATTGGGACTCCCACTTAAGTCGAATAGCGTGTACTCTAAGAAGTGGCTATCACGAAGCGTTGGGATTGGAACCATACTATGCGATGTTTGGGACACGGATGGTCACACACGCAAGTGCGTATGCGATAATGCGACGCCTTGGCGGGGTCACAGCAACAGATCAAGTGGTGTGCTTAGCTGACAAAATGGAGTTAACCCGAGATCGAGTGAATAAAGGTTTAACCCGTGCACACGAGAAAGCGGAAAGGAGCTATAATACCCGCAGCAGAGAAGTTGAGTTTTCAGTGGGACAGGTGGTATACCGAAAAAACTACCGGCAAAGTAACCGAGCGGAAGGGTATAATGCAAAGTTAGGGCCAAACCGAGTTCGGTGTGTCATACTTAGACGACAAGGGAATTCGTTGTATGAATTAGGCAACGGAGTTGGCAAAAGTATCGGTGTATATCACGCCAAAGACTTATTCATCGCTTGACAACCGGGCAGAACCAGCAAGAACGGCAAAGAGAGCAGACATGGATTCAAGGCAAAAGGAAATTCAGGAGATAAGAAGACGCCTGACGGACCAGGCGAGAGAGTGGAGGGAGCAAGGACAGCCTTACCCAAACCAAGATTTTGCCAACGAGTTGGCAGAAGCCCTGCGCACTGAAGCGTCGAGCTTAGAGTGGGAGGAGGTGGAGTTGATGAACGCATTCAGGATCAACGGCCTGTTGTTCGATAAACTCTTGGCGAAACCGAAGCCAAATCTGACCCGTCTCAAGATCTTGACGAAGATTCAGGAGCAGGACCTGCTGAACTGGCAGGAGTGGGACGAGACCCACCGGCAGATAAAGGTTGAGGCTGAACGGGACGCGGCCGTATTCGACGGTTTGTTCCGGGAGCCTGTGTTCCCAAACTTCGCCGTCACCAGGCGGAGGAGTATCGACCGGCGGATGGTCTTGTACCGGACGGAGGAGCGCCAGCGGGAGCAAGCGGAACGAGAAGCGGAGGAACCCATCTGGCCTGAATTCGGGTTAAGACGGCGATATTCCGCTTTATATTAAAATTTTTATATTTAGCCATACGCACATTTGTAACCCAAAAACAAAAAAAAAATATATATATATAAATAAATAAATAAATAAAATAATATCCAAGAAAAAAAAATAAAACAATAGTCCAATTTTTTCACAAATGTTCTTACAAAAAAAAAATAGCCCGGCTAGTTCATTCGATAGAACACGAGACTCTGTATCCCAGGGTATGGGTCGAGGCCACACGTTGGGCTAGACTCAGGCACATAAAAAAAAAACACCCTGTAACCGCCTGTCGTAGAATTCTTTTTGCGAGGTCGTTCCATACGGAATCCGCATCGACGACATCGAGCCTGTTACGAGCGCCGGTTATGGCGGGAAGCGAGGCAAGAAGGGGGCAGCAGAAGCCTCAGTCTCTAAAGTTGCGAAAGAGAAAGAAAGACCAAATTTGCACAATGCAATATAATGCACAACTTGGGCAATTCAATGGAACAAAATATAGCGGTCAGTAAAGCAACGAAAGACTGATATGAACCCGAGAGCTGACGCTAGCTAAATCCAAAGTGGGCCAGTTAGCTAGAGAAAGGGGAAGTGGGTACCTAGATGGGAACACTTAGGTACGAAAATAAGAACCCGGAAACTAAAAGAAAAGCTCAGCTACTGTATAAAAGAACTAAATCTCCACGGAGAAGGCAGTCAGATTCTTAGATACGGCCGGGAATAATACCATTCGAGCGCAAAGAACAAAAATAATCCGTTCGACGGAAAGTTCAAAACAGTGAACATGAATCCTCGTTTCGCGTTGCACATAAACTCCGTGTAAAGGACCCAAAACAGAAAAATGGGATCCAAAGTTTCAAAAGCGGAAGGCAACACTGCCAACGTTATAAACAATGTCGAAGTGGTAGACCACAAGGACGAAATCGTGAAAGTCTTTAATGTCTTGTGTCTAATCACAGTGTTAATAATGGTCCTTATCGTCCTACGAGGACTCAGAATGTATAAAAGATCCGTACAACGCCGACGGGATCACGGACACGAGTTAGAGAGGATCGTGACCGCTGCCTCTAACTGGCCCGAGCGAAACCGGGATTAAATTCGTAACAATAAAGTGAATCAAATCAAATAAACAATCATTAAAAACCAAAACAAACAAAAGAAAAATAAAAAAAAAAGAAGAAACAGCAACGCTAACAATAAAAATGAATGCAAACAAATAATAATCAGTAACAGCACTGAAAACCCAAAACTAAACCAGCCACCACAACAACAAACTGCATGTGTAATAAGACGCTACTTGAGAAGACCCCGCAGTGAAGTTCACCTGGATGACTGAGTGCCGCTTCTTTCATTCCCTCCATATTCTTATAGTTTTTTTTTCATTATTTGTCTGTTCAGTGTTTTATAAGAAATGAAAATTAATAGTTACGTGAAAAACGCAATGTTAAAAATATATATTACCCAAAAATATTATTTTTAAGTGCACTAATACACCTACATATACATATATATATATATGCCCAATTTAATAATTATTTAAAACCCAAAGCATCCGGAGCGTCGAGATCTCATCGCCAGGACATCAATAAGTAAGTTTCTATATTTGTTTTCCTCTAAATCTATATATATATATATGTACAACTTCACCATGATCACAACACAGACGATGTTAACTACTCTTACAAGAGAACCTCATTTCGCTATTAAAGTAAAATATTTGCTATCCAAAGTCAATCTACCGATATCTGTAACAGAACTAGAGAATTTATACCTTGAGACCTTCTGTCTAGATTTCTCTCCATTAATTCATTGCACCAAGCAAGAAAAAGCTATGATAGTAGCCGCCGTACCCAATGTACGAGTATATTCAGAAATCATTTCCAACAGTTTGCTAGGTGATGTCACCATTTTTATGATCAATAAAAAATAATTAATCTGTTCCAAGTACACACAATAAAACAGAAACAAAAAAAACACTACATAATCACCATAATTTGATAGGAACACAACATTTATAATTTATACATATCTTTTATATAATCTTTATTTTGAAACTTTTAGTATTAGTCTTCATAAACATTTCTATATTTAATTTACTCTCTTTTATATGCTTTTATCATCAATACACTTACACCTATAATATATTTTTGTCAACCATCATGCACACATACACAAAACCTTTTTTTACAATAAATTTATAATGTGAATCGAACATCAAGATGTCTTGGTAGAAACCCATTAAAGGGGGGGGAGCTGGTAAACATGGAAGAAGGGGTCAAGAACAATGACATAACTTTTGACTGACGACCGCGACATTAGGGGATCGTATTGCGCGGCCCGCGACGATCCATTTGGCACACGAACGTGTGAAGGGGAGGGAATGTGGCCGAAACACAGCCCGATCGTGTTACGATCAAGCGACAGCTAAGCTTGTGGGGCAGTGCAGACAGAAGACTGACGAACTTTACGAATTCTATCCACTTTTCAGGCACGATAAATTTATTCTCATTATGTTGGAGAGGAAGGGGCTTCCAAAGAACCCACCCCAAATACGGCGAGCTTAGCCGGCAGCCAGCGTGCCTGCTCAGGACGCAACTTCCTCGGCCCAAGTCTTTCTCAGGACTGGGGCACTAATATGCCGACGTAACAATTTGGTATTGGGTTTGCGAAAATATAGTTTTACCAACTTTAATTATTTTTTGTAATGGTATTTCGAATGACAATCATAAAAATGACAATCATAAAGCAGAGTCAGGGGGTGGAAAAGAGATGGAGATATATAGTTGCAAGCGTATGCTGGATAGGACGGCTACTTTTTAATCGGGTATCAAAACCAGCGTTACACCGAGTCGGTTGTGTTTTTCATTCGCTCCTAAATTCTATTCGATTTCACTAGTAAAATCTATCCGCTTATCAAAATATCTATAAAGATACAAGATAGTTCCATATTATCGTCGTTTTGATAACATTTCAAACATAGACTGTGATTTAAAAACGTATTTAAATACGAATTAATATCAACATAAACCAAAACAAAAACAAAGCTTTGCATAACTCCGCGTTGCTGCCGCTTGTGTTCTGTTGTTGTTTACACTCTCCGTTGCTCTCCGAATCGTGCTTCTCTAATCTTTCGAACGCGTATTACTTTCTGAGCGGTCATTACCTCTCTAACGGTACTTCCTTCGCTGTCTGCTTTGTGCGTGCTGCTGAAAGTCACCGGCTGCCCGGATAATCGACGGCTCTCCTGCCTAATATCTCTTGCAGTCTCTTTCATCGCTCTTTAATCCGAGCTCGCATACTTGGTCTTTAAGTTCCCTTAATCTTCTTGAATCTCTTAATTACCAATATGAGTGTACCGTGCACTGCCAAAAAATGCGAATACAATGGCACCATTGTTGGTGATTCCTATTTACTATGTTGGCTGTGCGACAATTGTGCACATATTAAATGCGCTGGTGCCGGCGCTAATGGTCGCATCGCTGATCTACTTTCCTAAAGAATAGGATTTCTTTGGACCTGCAGCAGTTGCCTTGATACGGCGTATTGTATGCGCACTTTCATGAGACAAACGCGGGATAACTTCAGAGATGTCCATAAACTGGTTACCGCCTTAACTGATAAGGTTTCCAAAGTCGAATCGCAATTCCGCGAATACAAAATTGCGGACGAATCTCCAAAAAGGAAAATCGCCAACAACAACAGCCTTGAGGTGCCGGCAGATGGGTTCCCATCGATGCTGACCCCAACCGGACATGACCTAGTTTCTCCTACTGCACTAGCCATCCCCGCCCCGGTGCTAAACTTTGTGCCTCCAGCCTCTGAGCGATCAAACCTGTCTCCGGGAACACTCCCTAGGAACAGTGTATTAAATACGCCAGCAACATCCACAACTATGGCTTTACAAATTCCACCAAATTCTATGCCGAAAGATCCAGTCAATCTAGGCAGATCCGAAGTAAATACTCAACCTTCCACAAGCTCTAATTGTACACAAAATCCGTCCAAACCTCATCCGAACGTCCAGGATGCACGTCCCATACGTGGTACTCGTAGACCCCTCGCTGCCGTGTCCTTAAAGGCAGTCGAAACTAAGAAGGCTATCTTTGTCTCTCGGCTTCGTCCGGATACCACCGAAGATGAAGTTAGGGGACATCTATGTGATATGTTCAAGGTCTCTTCCGACAATTTTATAATTTCCAAGTTCAATTTTAATTATAAGCGAAAAGTTGCTTCTTTTAAAATTATTCTTCCGGAATCATTCTTACTTCGAGCATTAGGTCCTGGATTGTGGCCAGTTGACACCGTAGTCCATGAGTTTGCTCGTAAGGAACTATCCTCTGATAAAATTTCTTCGGTTCCAAAAAACTAGATTTCATTTTGCACTATCAAAATGTTCGTGGCCTTCTCAGCAAGCTAACTAGTTTGCATGCAAACAGTGCTGCTTTTGACTCGAGCATTATTGCCTTCACAGAGACTTGGCTTAATTCTACCGTATCCGATAGTGAAATAATGTCCAATAAATATTTCATTTATAGGCGTGACCGCCCCTCTCGTCGAGGTGGTGGTGTCCTTATTGCAGTAAAATCCGACTTATCGTCCCATGCGTTGTCCATTGCTGACACGGCCGATATTGAGTTTATTGCTGTAAAAATATGCCTGCAAAGGTCCAACCTCTTTGTAACTTGCTCGTATATTCCTCCATGTTCCGAAGCTTCTACATATTTGCAGCACCTCGCCGCTATTAGGAACATTTCCTCATCCGCTGATGCTTTAGATCACCTTATTGTTTTGGGTGACTTCAATATTCCTCAACTATCCTGGCTGCCATATGATGATCTTGCTGCACTAGTTCCCAGCGATCAGAATGATTTCCTAGATGGTCTTATCGCCATATCCCTTGGCCAAGTAAATTCCATACCCAATCAGAATGGGAGATTCCTAGACCTTATATTTGTATCTGACTTTTGCGATACCACTATAACGCGCTGTACTCCGCTGTCCAGTCCTGAGGACCCCTATCATCCGACACTACAAATTATCATTAATAGTGTGGTTCAGTTCCCAAATACTTCTGAAAAAGCGATTCGGACTCGATGCTTCCGGAAAGTCGATTACTCAGTACTGTCGGCTTCCTTGACCCAAGTTGACTGGTCTATACTCCAAAATCTTTCACTTGAAAATTCAGTATCAACCTTTTACAATATTATGTATTCCTTGTTTGATAAACTTGTTCCTTCCATAATTCAAAAAACCTCTACCAGCCCACCATGGTCATCGAAACACTTGGCTCACCTAAAAAATTTAAAGACGAAACTGTATAAGAAGTTCGCGAAAACAGGGCTCCAATCTGATTTTTGCAAATACAGTGTAGCCAAATCCAATTATTTCCTGCATAATTCCGAGTGCTATAATAGCTACCTGTTACGCTGCAAATATGAATTCCGCAGTAATCCCAAGCTATTTTACTCTTTTGTTAACTCAAAGCGTAAGACGAAAATGTTTCCACCTTCTCTTCATTTGAACAACATGTCAGCGTCATGTCTGCTTTGTGCGTGCTGCTGAAAGTCACCGGCTGCCCGGATAATCGACGGCTCTCCTGCCTAATATCTCTTGCAGTCTCTTTCATCGCTCTTTAATCCGAGCTCGCATACTTGGTCTTTAAGTTCCCTTAATCTTCTTGAATCTCTTAATTACCAATATGAGTGTACCGTGCACTGCCAAAAAATGCGAATACAATGGCACCATTGTTGGTGATTCCTATTTACTATGTTGGCTGTGCGACAATTGTGCACATATTAAATGCGCTGGTGCCGGCGCTAATGGTCGCATCGCTGATCTACTTTCCTAAAGAATAGGATTTCTTTGGACCTGCAGCAGTTGCCTTGATACGGCGTATTGTATGCGCACTTTCATGAGACAAACGCGGGATAACTTCAGAGATGTCCATAAACTGGTTACCGCCTTAACTGATAAGGTTTCCAAAGTCGAATCGCAATTCCGCGAATACAAAATTGCGGACGAATCTCCAAAAAGGAAAATCGCCAACAACAACAGCCTTGAGGTGCCGGCAGATGGGTTCCCATCGATGCTGACCCCAACCGGACATGACCTAGTTTCTCCTACTGCACTAGCCATCCCCGCCCCGGTGCTAAACTTTGTGCCTCCAGCCTCTGAGCGATCAAACCTGTCTCCGGGAACACTCCCTAGGAACAGTGTATTAAATACGCCAGCAACATCCACAACTATGGCTTTACAAATTCCACCAAATTCTATGCCGAAAGATCCAGTCAATCTAGGCAGATCCGAAGTAAATACTCAACCTTCCACAAGCTCTAATTGTACACAAAATCCGTCCAAACCTCATCCGAACGTCCAGGATGCACGTCCCATACGTGGTACTCGTAGACCCCTCGCTGCCGTGTCCTTAAAGGCAGTCGAAACTAAGAAGGCTATCTTTGTCTCTCGGCTTCGTCCGGATACCACCGAAGATGAAGTTAGGGGACATCTATGTGATATGTTCAAGGTCTCTTCCGACAATTTTATAATTTCCAAGTTCAATTTTAATTATAAGCGAAAAGTTGCTTCTTTTAAAATTATTCTTCCGGAATCATTCTTACTTCGAGCATTAGGTCCTGGATTGTGGCCAGTTGACACCGTAGTCCATGAGTTTGCTCGTAAGGAACTATCCTCTGATAAAATTTCTTCGGTTCCAAAAAACTAGATTTCATTTTGCACTATCAAAATGTTCGTGGCCTTCTCAGCAAGCTAACTAGTTTGCATGCAAACAGTGCTGCTTTTGACTCGAGCATTATTGCCTTCACAGAGACTTGGCTTAATTCTACCGTATCCGATAGTGAAATAATGTCCAATAAATATTTCATTTATAGGCGTGACCGCCCCTCTCGTCGAGGTGGTGGTGTCCTTATTGCAGTAAAATCCGACTTATCGTCCCATGCGTTGTCCATTGCTGACACGGCCGATATTGAGTTTATTGCTGTAAAAATATGCCTGCAAAGGTCCAACCTCTTTGTAACTTGCTCGTATATTCCTCCATGTTCCGAAGCTTCTACATATTTGCAGCACCTCGCCGCTATTAGGAACATTTCCTCATCCGCTGATGCTTTAGATCACCTTATTGTTTTGGGTGACTTCAATATTCCTCAACTATCCTGGCTGCCATATGATGATCTTGCTGCACTAGTTCCCAGCGATCAGAATGATTTCCTAGATGGTCTTATCGCCATATCCCTTGGCCAAGTAAATTCCATACCCAATCAGAATGGGAGATTCCTAGACCTTATATTTGTATCTGACTTTTGCGATACCACTATAACGCGCTGTACTCCGCTGTCCAGTCCTGAGGACCCCTATCATCCGACACTACAAATTATCATTAATAGTGTGGTTCAGTTCCCAAATACTTCTGAAAAAGCGATTCGGACTCGATGCTTCCGGAAAGTCGATTACTCAGTACTGTCGGCTTCCTTGACCCAAGTTGACTGGTCTATACTCCAAAATCTTTCACTTGAAAATTCAGTATCAACCTTTTACAATATTATGTATTCCTTGTTTGATAAACTTGTTCCTTCCATAATTCAAAAAACCTCTACCAGCCCACCATGGTCATCGAAACACTTGGCTCACCTAAAAAATTTAAAGACGAAACTGTATAAGAAGTTCGCGAAAACAGGGCTCCAATCTGATTTTTGCAAATACAGTGTAGCCAAATCCAATTATTTCCTGCATAATTCCGAGTGCTATAATAGCTACCTGTTACGCTGCAAATATGAATTCCGCAGTAATCCCAAGCTATTTTACTCTTTTGTTAACTCAAAGCGTAAGACGAAAATGTTTCCACCTTCTCTTCATTTGAACAACATGTCAGCGTCAAATGACCAGGGAATCAGTAACCTGTTCGCGGACTTTTTCCAGTCCACATATTCGCCTTACTCAAATCACCCAAATTCCGATTTCAGCTATTCCTATCAGCTAGCCCACACGGACTCCATATATTGTCCTGTAATTGATGAACGTGATGTCAGTCGCAGCCTATCCTCAATAAAGCTGTCTTATTCTCCAGGTCCCGATATGGTGCCCAGCTCCGTTCTAAAATATTGCGCAGATCCACTTTCTGTTCCATTAACCATGATTTTCCAAAAATCTCTCCATCTCTGCACCTTTCCGGCTGTTTGGAAGGAGTCCTTTATTATTCCACTTCATAAGAAGGGCAGCAGGTCTGATATTATGAACTATCGTGGGATAGCCAAACTAAGTGCTATTCCTAAGCTATTTGAAAAACTCATATGCGATCAATTGCAGCATCAGTGTCGCTCCTTATTATCTCCGAATCAACATGGTTTCACAAAATGTCGTTCAACTACAACTAACCTGCTGGAATTTACGACCTACATTAATAAAGGCTTCCTATCCTCTAATCAAACTGATGTAATTTTCACTGATTTTAGCAAAGCGTTTGATTCAGTGTGCCATGAGCTTCTTATCCACAAGCTGCGCCTTCTTGGTTTCCCACCAACTCTTCTGATGTGGATTCAGTCATACCTTACAGGCCGTTCCCAAAAGGTACAATTTAATAATGTACTTTCAAATATTGTATCTGTAAGCTCCGGAGTACCTCAAGGTAGCCATCTTGGTCCTTTGCTATTTGGTCTATTTATTAATGATCTTCCTCAAATTATCGTGGCCTCCAAAGTTCTTATGTATGCGGATGATGTCAAGTTGTGTATGCATATGACATCGCCTGGTTCCCACATGCAGCTCCAGCTTGACTTAAATAACCTTCAATCCTGGTGCCAAGTCAATAAGCTACTGCTTAATCCAGATAAATGTAAATCCATGACATTTTTTCGTTCCAATCCAGCTGTGCGTACATACTCCATTGGCCAATCCGCACTAGAACGCATTGAAACCGTCCTAGATCTTGGAGTCCTATTTGACCATAAGATATGCTTCAATCGCCATGTCAGCACTATCTCCAATAAAGCTAAGGCCTTATTAGCTTTCATCAAACGCTGGTCCAAAGAATTCGATGATCCGTATATCACAAAGCTCCTGTATGTTTCCTTAGTTCGTCCAACGCTGGAATACTGCTCATGCGTATGGTCTCCACAGTATGAGCACTATCAAGACATGATTGAGTCCGTTCAGAAGCAGTTTCTCCTATTTGCCTTACGTGGTTTGAACTGGGATTCTAGAAGCCGACTACCTTCCTACAGAGACAGGCTGCGACTTTTGAATCTGCCAACTTTAAAGCATCGTCGAATATGTACTGGCGTGATCTTCCTTCACAAGCTCCTTACTGGCGGTGTGGACTCACTTCACCTGATAACGTCCATAAATTGGAACGTTCCTTCTAGACCAACTCGTCGATTTCGGCCATTAGCACTGGAAATTGCCAGGTCAAACTACTCCCGTTTTGACCCATTCCGAGTTTTATGCGACAACTATAATGAATTGTACCACTTATTATCCTATGAGTGTTCCTACGATGTGAATTCAACCAGAGTCACTGCGTTCCTGTCATCCGCAAATAATCAATCATATTGAAAATTCCTTGTATATAATTTAAGTCCAATGAGCTGTTCATAGCTTCATATTAAATAAATAAAT